>JAODUP010000454.1:45000-365000 GCA_025642065.1 Paralvinella palmiformis | reverse complement strand
TCCTGGATCTCTGGATATTAGTCATTAACACACGTCAGACACACACACACACACACACACACACACACACACACACACACACACACACACACACACACACACTATATATATATATATATATATATATATATATACATATATATAGGTCGCTCTGTGTGTGTGTTAGCGCGCGGTGTGTGTGTGTGTGTGTGTGTGTGTGTGTGTTATTGGGTCAGGGGTTAATAAACAAACGACCTAATTTACACAATCCAGATGACTTCCTGTTAGCTATCGCACAAACAGACCACGTGATGAAAGACGGGCCTTCTTGTTCATCGTCGTCTGTCGTCGCCATGACGTCATTAAGTCGACACCGGACCAGATGACGACAATCGCTCTTTACGACATCATCGACGAACCGCTTTACGGCAAAGCAACGCCAATTAACGACAATCAAAGTGAGCGCTGGACACAATGTCGTAATTCGCTTTGTTCGATAATTGCTTCATCGCTAACGGCGCACCGGAAGTGATCCTCCGCCATTAACCCTTATCGACTTACGATAACGAGTCTGGTCGGAAGTGGGGACGCGCACGCGACCGATGCGCACGCGTTAATGGTGCTCGATGGGGGGCATGGCAACCGGATGTAGGGGTCGCTACCAGCATCGATCGTGCTTCGGTAACGATCCATCGGACTCTACCGGAAGTCTAATGACGAAGTATTGATCACGTGACTGATCGGCGCATGAACTCGCTGGACCAGACGGCCGGAAGTGGTGTGCCGTGCTCGCCGGATATCTGCCAGGAACTGCCGTTCCCTAGGTTAGCGGGGTCGTGTGGCACAATCTTCTCGACGCCATTACGACGGGCGCCACCTAGCGATAGACGCCCCGAGGCGGTAAAGGGGGCGCCATGGGGCTAGGCGCGACAAATGGACGAGGGCGATACATCTGTCATGTAACATCCGGGAAATGGCGACAATCTGTATTGGCCATCGGCTGCCAGATTGTTGGCACATAAACAGATTGTTGGCACGAGGAGAGATTATCGGCACGAGGCGGGATTGTCGGTGCAGTAACAGATTGTTGGTACGGGAACAAATTGTTGGCACGGGAACAGATTGTCGGAACACTGATGGATGCGTTTAGCTAGGGGCGCCACTAATGCATACCGTTATCGCATATCGTTGGTGCACAGGCAATCAGCTGGCACAGTCTTGGCCGGTCGTCTTAATGACAGCCAGTTGGCACAATTTTGCCCATATAGCGTAAGGACAGTCAACAGGCACGATGACAGTTAGTCAGTAGGTGCGACAGTCCGTTGGCACAATGACAGCCAGTCACATAATGACAACTATGGCAGACAATAACGGATAACTTGCACAATGAAAGTTATTTGGCACAGAGATGTAAAAGCGAATTCGCATACTGACAGTAAATTGGTATTTTGACAGCCACTTACTTGGTACAATGACAGCCATATAACAGCCGTATGATCAGAATTAGTACAATTAACATGACAGTATATTGGCACATGCAGTTGCCGGCATGTCAGCCTATTGGCAAACATGCTACTATGACATCCAGTTGGAATAGCTATCACGGTGACAGCCGGCTGGTACAGTTACCACCATGGCAGCAAGTCGGCAGAGTTACCATCTTTACAGACGGTAGGAACAGTTACCAGCATGGCAGACTGTTGGCAGCGGAACAGGAGAAGGACAGTCACCTTGTATGGCAGTATAACTGCAGGCAACTACCATAGCTGCAGGGTGGTTGGCATAAAGAGAGCCAGTTGGCACAGCGAATGCCAGTTAGCATGATGACAGCCACTTGATACAGGCTACAATGTATTCTGCACTGGGGTTAATTGCAAAGTGGTCGTCTGTGAGGCACGTGACCTCCGCTGTGAGCCGCCATTGGCTGTGCCACATTGTCTATTGTTGGTGAGGGGGACTCCCATTAACTGAGAGGGGGGTTATTGACCCCCTTGTTTTATGCAATCGTGGCGCCTTTTTCTATCTCGGAAACCTTAAGGCAAGTAATCACTCTTCTATGAAAAGTTATTTGCCAAAATTAAATTATATTTGTCAGAACAAAGTGGCGGATGAATCCTATGATGGTTATACAGAGTTATACAGAGTTAGCTGAGACATGGTGTAGGAGATTTGTTTTCGTACGAAATTTGAGCATGTAATAAATGTTATTTTAGAAATAGATCAGTTATAGCGCTATTCTATTATTATATGTGTCTTCTGGTTTATGCATCGTTATGGCGAATATGTAATATTATGATAATAGTGGTTCTGTTTAATGTGACGAGTGTGTGTTGGGGGGGGGGGATTGGCATGTTGGTATTTTGTATGTGTGTGTATGTGTGCGTGCGTGCGTGCGTGCGTGCGTGCGTGCGTGCGTGCGTGCGTGCGTGCGTGCGTGCGCGTGCGAGCGAGCAGATAGACATAGAGAATATATTGATATAATGTTGTTTTACGATAATTGCGCACAACTATACACCCGAAACGTCGACAACCTAACTCAACAGATTTCTGCTGCTACTAATACTAGTACTACTACAACGTCTACTACCACTATCACTACTACTACCACTAATATTATTATTACCTCTAATAATACTACCTCATACAGTAACAACAGTATAACAACATCAACAACAACAACTACTAATACCATTTCTATTACTACTACTACTACTACTACTACTACAATATTATTACGATAAACTACAATGACCATTACCACCATGACTACCACTATTAGCAATTAAAACAACATTAATAGCAACCAAACAACAACATTAACAACAACAACTACTACTACTACTACTACCTTCACTACTACTACAAGTAATTTTTTACTAACACAGCCACAACCATTATTATTATTATTATTATTATTATTAACAATAATACAGTTATTTATTGTGTTATTATCTCTGTTTACGGAATAAAAACAACATTTTGTATCTTTAATAACGTTTCGCTTATAATAAGTCACTCCATTTTCATGCGCCATTTTGAGGGGTCACGTGTTAAATCTGAACTCTTCACGTCGACGCGATAAAGCGCACATAATTGTCGCTGTCGTGTCAAAGGTTACTACGCATAAACGAAATGGTTTCGTTTTCGGTCAGGCGGAGATCGGCCGAACAACAGAACGGCGTTCATGGAAAACGACGTTGTCTGTCCGTTTTCATGGAGGATGAGGATATTTTGGTGGAAGAATCCTCTAATTTGTTGCTCGCTTCACGTTTAGATTAGTGGCCATTACAGTTGGTCGATCACGTGTTGTCACGTGGCCATATGGTGTAGTCCACGTAGCGTTTCGACCGCCAGGGGTCAGCACCGAGCACACCTGTCGTATGGGCGATAAAACGAGATGAAAGGCCGGCCTTAGTTCCGGTGACGACATCAAAGCCTCTCGCTAACACGTGACCGCCGCTTCGGTTATCAATACCAAGATGGCAGCGAATCAAGTACGGCTGATTGACTTCCGGGTCAGTGGGTCACCGTGTATCAAAGGAGCCGCCGTTAGGTGTCACGTCGATCGCGTTGACGTAATCAAACGTACGTCTGTTTGTTTGGTGTTATTAAATTGATGACTCGTGTGGTGTTGTTGCGTGGCTGTTGTGGTGTTTTGTCGCTCGTGTGGTACAGTATGACTCGTGTGGTGTTGTTGCGTAGCTGTTGTGGTGTTTTGTCGCTCGTGTGGTACAGTATGACTCATGTGGTGTTGTTGTGTGGCTGTTGTGGTGTTTTGTCGCTCGTGTGGTACAGTATGACTCGTGTGGTGTTGTGTGACTAATATGGTGTTGTATGGCTTTTGGGTACTGTGTGGCTAGTGTGGCGCTGTGTGACTAGCGTATACGCTTAGTGTGGTGTCCAGCGGCTATGTTGATGTTATGTGGCTCGTGTGATATCGTTTGGTTCGTGTTGTATTGTATTGTGTGCTTCGTGTTGTATTGTATAGTTCGGGTGTCAATGGGTAGCTCGAGTTGTATTCTGTTCCCAGTGTGGAATGTTGTAGCTGGCTTCGGTTGTATTATGATGTATGCCGTTCCATGTGGCTAATTTGATATTGTTGTATGACTGGTGATGATGGGTGTAAATAAAGTGTTGCTGTAATTGTTGTTGTTGTTGTTGTGTGCCTCATAATTGGCTCAAAGAGTTGCCACACGGCTCATACAGTTGTTATGCGGCTCATATAGTTGTCACGTTGCTTTTGTAACTTTTATGTGAATTGGCTTAGTATGTGGTTTGTGTCTATATTAGTGTCATCATGTTGTTCACAAGGCAGCCATGTGGTTCACGTGGCTGCCTTGTGATTCAGATACCACCGTGCGGCTGACATAATTATCACGTGACTTGTTATGTTTTGTTATAGTATGTTATGTTATTTAATGTTATGTGCCCAAGTGGTTCGGTTATGTCGTCCGTGTGGTGTAATGTTGTGTTTTGTGGTGGATTTATGTGGCTCGTGTGGTTTAATATGGCAAGTAATAGTAACAGTCCTGTGCTGGAACCAAACGACCCATTAGTGATTAAATGCCTACCAGATTACAGTGCCACCATTCAGTAGATTCATCAGGGTACGCGATGTATCCTCACATGTAATACACCTGTAAACATATTAACATTGCAGCGAAAACAACCAGCTCAGATCCACACTTATATTTGATGTAATAGAAACATTTTACAGGCTAAAGTTGTCAATAAAAGATGCTAGTAAACAGAGTACGACGAACCAGGGCTACCTTCCATAACTCAAATAAAATTTTGGGGGGGCTCACTGAACGTAGTTTATTTGAGTTAATTATATATGTAATGTGGTACTGAGACCCCGCATTGGCTGGCTTGTCCCGGGTTCGGCACCACCCCAGAGATTGTCCTGAATTTGTGCCTCCTGTTCTGTAGAACAGTCATCATCATCATCATCATCATCATCATCACATCATCATCAATATCATCATCATGAACATAAAAAAGCTTTATTCTCTATATTTCCGATCTATAGATTTAATTGTGTTCATCAACAGCTAGTAATGTTTATGTCGGATAGCGTAATATAGCGGCATGCAGTTTCTGGTTCCGAGTTCTGGACATTTTATCAGGCCATTAACCGATTGGTGTAAAAAAGATGACGTCACCAATAGCTACGACCGCGAGGAGAACCATCAGCCAATCGGTGACAGCGATACAGACCGGAAACAGCCGAACAACTACGATCAGACGAGCATATTGTTGCCGTATCGTATGCTGTCGGCTAAATGACGTCATCTGAGGCCCGAGAAGCTCCCGGCAAGTGTAGTTAGTGTTGGTAATGGCCGCTAGACGGCGGCACCGACGGTCGGTTCCGGAGATTTGTGGCCGCTCGTCACGCCACCGAGCGGGCGGCCGCCTAACGGTGACCGCCATCAATAACTCGTCTCCCATTCCGGATCCGCTCGATCTTCCTTACGGCTCCGTGAACGCCGCGCTCCGGACATCGCACGCCCGGGACTCGTAGCTCAGATCCGGAACGGGCGCCATTCGTACCGTTAGTGACCGGAAGCTGTCGTTTAGAGGAGCGGTGCCCGATTATCGCCCGGCCTATCTGGAATACGCCGATACAGTACGCCTTGTTAGACAGATTGGCCACGTGACAGCCGTGATGTCACCGCCATCTTACTTGTCGTTTTTTACCGCGTTAAAACACACACAGAACAAACAGCACAAGCAGACGATAACGGGGTGGGAGGGAGGGGTAGGCCATCAATATCTGTGAATTGCGCGTGCGCATGAGCTAGAAAACGCCAGTAATACGTCGCCATTTTGAATCGTGAATTCTTTGGAATTTGTTCAATTCTGTTTGCTGAGAAATCATTTGACGATTTTTAGAAGTATTTTCTTTAATAAATTAACTGCTTATGCGCGAGCTTCTATGTGAGTAGACTACGCAATTAAACTACTGTAAGCATAATAATTTATAAATAATAATAATAATAATAATAATAATAAAAGAAATAGAAATTTATAGATTTATAGAAATATTATATGTTTTAATAAACCTAAATATAAACACTACGACATCCAGCCATTCACGGTTTCCGAACAGGAAGTCGTTTTACCCGGTGTACATTCGGCGAACATCGAAACATGGAGAACGTTGAACATAATCTGTTCCCTGATAAACCTATTCCATAATTACATACTGTGTCCGTGAGGTGGTCACGAGGTGCTGGCTTCACAGAACAATGGCGACCGGAAGTCGGAAACAAGATGGACGCCATTGTCAATAGCCCGGCAACGGCTGTCTGGATTCAAACAAATAGCAGATGGCGCTCATATAGACCAGGGCTGTTACGATCCAGATTGCCTAGGACGCGTTCCGGAAGATGATATCGCCATCGCATACGGACGGGTCACGTGCCTTGCTCCTGGATGGCCCCTGGCGGGCGGCCACCTGGCGGGTGTACGACTCCAGAACGATCCAGATTACAGTTTGCATCTCTTCACTGGCTGGCGAGACAACCGATCACAAATTGAGGTCATGACCTCTGTGTCTGGATTAGATGGCGTAACGGAGGTCTGAAACCGGAAGCTGGATCTCAGTTAGCCATACGTTATGGTGATAGGATATGGATGTCATTTGTCATGCCACTTTGTGCTGTCCTCTTTTTTGGCACAGGTCCTTGGCATAGGTTCACTGCACAGGTTCAATGTACAGGTTGGCGAAAAAGGGTATGGGCTTAGGACGTAAGTCCTTGCTACAGGTCCACATTACAGGTCCACGTTACATGTTGAAAACACAGGCGAACAGATCAATAACACAGGAAATCAGATAGGAATATGGCACAAGTCTAGAACGCAGATCCGTTACACAGGTTTGCACAAGCTCGGCTTCATGCTGGAAAAACTCAGTGTTCTGACCTATCTGTCTATCTCTCTCTCTCTCTCTCTCTCTCTCTCTCTTTGAATGAATATATATATATATATATATATATATATATATAACCATATAACTGTCCATCACACACACACACACACGCACGCACACATACATGCACGCACGCACGCACGCACGCACGCACGCATTCACGCATGCACACACGCACGCACACACAATATATATGAAGAATAGCCAACAACATCAAACATCTGTGTAGTCTTAACAGCCAGCCCCAGACTATCATATTACCCCTACAACATCCATACCACTCCTTCATCCACCCCGCCAGTGTCCCCGGGCCATAAAATGTCCCCTCCTGTCCACTGTCTACGTCAGATAGACATGACAAGCTTTACATGCGTCGCTTTTAACCAGAAGCCTAAAGTAAAAAGTCACTCAAAGTCTTAAGGCTAGCCTCTAGCCATTAATGTCGTCCTATCCTGGGCTGTTTGCCTGTGAACAGATAGGCAACGCTTAAATGTTTTAAACGAGACCCGAAGCTTTGGCCATGACTCTGGCAATGGCTTGCCTATGACTTGCCTATGACTTGCCTACGACTGCTAATTTCCCTCTCGGTTAAGCCCATGTGTCTGTGGCGGGTTATATTTCAGGGAGACTTTTTGCCACCAGAGGGAGATGTCGTAGTGTGTGACGCAATAATGCCAGTCCGAGTGGGCGTATGTGTGTGGGCATGTATTTGTTTGAATGTGTGTATGTGGGGGAGGTATGTTTGTGTGTGTGTGTGTGTATATATGTGTGTGTGTGTGGTGTGTGTGTGTGTGTGTGTGTGTGTGTGTGTGTGTGTGTGTGTGTGTGTGTGTGTGTGTGTTTTTTTTTTTTTTGAGAACTGATCTCTCTCTCTCTCTCTCTCTATATATATATATATATATATATATATATATATATATATATATATATATATATACCATTTGTCATCAATACTTCACCACACCACCAACATCAGAATAACATAAAATTAAGAGCAGATAAACACCACATTAACACTGAACAAACACCCCTTAACACCCCACAAACATTTCATCAATATCACACTGACATCATACAAACATCACCACATAATAATAATAATAATAATAATAATAATAATAATAATAATAATGTATATTTAATAAAGCACCCTTACTAGCAGGAGCCATTCAAAGGCGCTGTACAAATAATATGTAATATAATAATACCCCAAATAATGTCAGCACCACATTAACAACTAACACCACATTGAATGTAAATACTAACACCAACCGCATCAACACCACACTAACACCACTTTAGTGACCCAAGTACACCACATCGGCACCACACCGACGCCCCACAAACCGCCAATTGGACCCCCACCATCTGGACAATAGAACTGTCCCCTTAAAGACACCTCCCCCTCCAAGTATGACCTCTGACCCAGGGGGTCACATTCCGATAGGCGGCACCCGAGGGCAGGACAAGGTCACCTCGACGAGCTGACGATGACAAACTAAGCCAGGGCTACCTCCCCTGCCACAAACACCCCCCGCCTTCCACCCCCGATGGGCCGTACAATGGCTATATCATCAACAGTCGGAGGGGCATACTCCGTGAAATATGTTCACATTTTTAGGGGGTGGTTCCGCCTGACGATCCCAGAAATTTTGATTTGTTGGGGGCATGTGACCGAGGTGGTGTGGAGGGGTGGGTCGGCGAGTAGGGGTGACGGGCGCCCAAAGCTACGGGGGCCAAACCTTAGTCTAAATGGACGGCCCTTCGTCCTTAAACTATAAATATGTCGGTGTCGTGTCAAAGCCGGTGTCAAAGTTACCTTGACACTAGAACGTCATCTTCATTGTCAAAAAAGCCATTTAGCATTTTGTTAGCTGCTGGTCCATTTAGCGTGACATCGCCGCTGTGTGGTGGTATCACTGCGTGACATTGTCATTGTGTGACATACTAGGAAAATGTAGCATATTCTATGGCAGTGTTAGCAGGTGTTCGGAGTCGTAAGTCTTATTCTGACCTTAACTGTCTTTGTTATTATATAAATAGATGGTGAGTGAGTGAGTGAGTGAGTGAGTGAGTCAGTGAGTCAGTCAGTCAGTCAGTCAGTCAGTCAGTCAGTCAGTCAGTCAGTCAGTCAGTCAGTCAGTCAGTCAGTGTTTCCACCAATCTTTCTATTCGTCAAAGCATCTGTGAAAGTGGTACGATTGTGTATTTGATTGTGGGCGTTCATGCTTTGGTATGTACATTGGGGTGGATATGCATGCACGCGTGTGTATGTGTGTATTAGATCTGGATGGATTTACAGGCATGTGTCGATGTACGTTTGTTTGTAGATGGGTCAGTGTATGCACACATAATATTAAATTGTCATGGCTAAGCTAGATCAATAGTTAGCCAACTTTAGCCAGACCAGTATTTAGCCAACTTTAGCCAGACTATTAGGGTTAGCCAACCATAGCCGTATCAGTAGTAAGCCAACTTAAGCCTAACCCGTAGTTAGCCATCTGGTAATTGTAGAGTAATTAGCTGATTATGACACGTCGTGTCAAAATCCGTCATATCATCTTACGTGCCAAATCGTAAATCAGGACCAACCGTTACTGAGACTGGCTGAAATTGGCTGAAATTAGCCGAAATTGGCCGAAATTAGAGGCTTCGCAATGACATTTTAAAGATAGCTGTGATTGAATAGGATTAAATAAGCGTTCGTTGCTCGGATGGGGTTCTGACAGTCTCCGTAGACATTGTGTGTGGGGGGAGGCCGTGTATTTGTCTGAGTGGGGTGGGGTGGGTGTGGGGTGGTTATCCGAGTATTTTGCCGGAGATGTATTTTGTTGAGTGGGGGGGGGTGTTCATCGGGTGCATTGTGCTGGGGGTATTATAGGCTCGGGGCATTAGGGTGAGCTAGAGGTTTAGAGCCTATGAGGTGATAACACTTACGGACAGACTGCATATCGAAGTGAGGCTTGAGTAAACGCTGAAATGTGAATTCAACCGAAGGTAATAGAGGGGGGGAGTTCGCGTTAGCTGGGGTTATTAGCCAAACGAAGACAATCTGTTAGCCGTTTCTCCTCCCAGTTATCACCACGTTACCGACTCTCTCTCGAAGCGTGCTATTGTTCGGGCGCCATTCATCTTAAAATAGGAGCCCTTTTCTAACAGAAGTTGTTTCAGCGTTAGTAAACAAATACCACCATCTTTCGAGCGCCATCGTTTACCCTCAAGGTTGAGGCCGTCCACGTTTAGCGCCGTACCCTCATCGTCGCCTTCTGTCGTCAAACGCCATCTTAAGGACGATTCGGCCGAACAACGAGGGTTGTTGAAGTCACCCCGCAGCGTTCTGTCGGCGTGAAGTGGTCTGGGACGTCGTGCACGGTGGCCGCCGGTTGGGATGATAACCGGCAAGAAATCGCCCATTATCGCTCAGCGGATACTTACCGATTCGATGGTGGATGGGTCAAGGTCGCTGTGTTCTCCTTCCGGTTTGACCGGCGGACGCCCTCCCCCCCCCCACTCCATAGTCGGCGGTCGACGTCGGAAAGGTTGACGGCGATGACGATGGAGACTTCAACATCAATGATGAGGACAGATGAAGGGCACCATCTGTGAGCCAGGATACTGACACATTCAGTCTGATATTTGTATCGTAAACTCTCGTCGGCTGAGCTGCTGTGCTCGTTCAATTGACTGCTCGGGAACTGGCTGCCTTTCAACTAAGCCTACCTAAGTAGTTCAGTTGATCCCAGACATGCTCCGCTACCAGCATAATTAAGTCAACTAACTATTCGTCGACTGAAGATTCGGATTGTCTAGCCACCTATTTCTGAGCTGAACTATAGATCTAAAGACGTGATCGATTAGCGTATCAGTAAACAACTCAACTACCCGGATTATTCAACCACCTACCCATCGGGTTATTGTTCAGTTGACTACCCATCAGCTGATCGTTCGAGTTAGTGTGTTGGGTTGATTGAAGACAGACTGGGGGCAGGATTATTGAACAGATGGTACAGAGACCCCAGGGTCGTATTGGGGTCGGTCGAGGCCCTCGGGAAGGTTAGGGTAGAGTAGGGCTCTAGAAATATGTCATCTTGGAAATAATAATAATAATAATATTAACAAAGGGGGCAACCTGATTATTATGCCATGTAGGGTTGTCCGCCAGATATGAAGGTATGGGTTGGCCAGTATATGCAATATATCCAATATATTGTGGTGGTATAGGTGGCATAGGGTTGTATGTGACATTGGTCACGGTTGGTTTTAATTAGGAGCTCCTTCAAAACTGTAAGCTGTCTGTATTCTATATACTACAGATAGAGGGGCGGATCGGTATGGGAATTGATTGGGAGTTGTGTGCGGATTTCGTGATAGTGGGAGGGGGCAGCCTGCCGAGAACAGAGGGAAAAACGTAACGAACGACAAATTCCCATGACGTAATCACCACATGCGTAACCGGTGAGCGATAATTAGTGCTTGAGACGAACTCGAGGTGTCAGCACTTAAACTAATGGAGAGATCGCTGCTGATTATGTTCGAACTGCGGGGATGACGTCATCAGTGACGTCACTATCCCAGTACGCCATCGTGTAATCATTACCTCAGATTACCGTAATCAATTACGTAATAATACCGTAATCGATGTGCTGTATGGCGTCATTATGACGTCACAAGGTGATGATTTATAAGACAAGAAAGATTTATTTATAAAACATCGGACTTCAACAAACGACTGTCAAACTCGGTGATATATCGTAATATGAGTGATATGAGTGATATATGATGATGGTGATGATATATGGTGATGTATGATATATGGCGATGCGAGTGATATGTGATTAAGTGAATAATAAGTAATGAGTTCGTTGTTGTTGTTGTTGTGTTTTTGTTGTTGATGTTATTTCGCGACCACTTTCCATGACCATGGTATAATAAAAGAGCAAGTGGCCTCTAAATGTACTGAGGCAAAGTGAAGGATGAAACACCCTTTTGGCGTAACTTTGCTTCGAATTGGACCCAGGTACTAGAGGTCTGTGGTCCGTCTCCCTACTGAACTGGGGAAAGAAACACTTTATTTGCTCTAATGTAGGTGATATATGGTGATATCGGTGATAGACGGTGATGTGGGTGATATATGATGATGTATGTGATACTGGTGTTGATAGCTGTTGATGTGGGTGATATATATAGCGATATGGGTGATATATGATTATGTAAGTGATATATGGCGATATGTGTGATATGCGGTGATATATGATGATGTATGTGATGCTGGTGTTGATAGCTGTTGATGTGGGTGATATATAGCGATATGGGTGATATATCGTGACGTAGGTGATATATGGTGATGTGAGTGATATATGGTGATATGGGTGATATATGGTGATGTGAGATGATATGGCATGATTCGACATGATTAACTGGGTGGTACTGTTGGAAAACAATTGATGGAAAATGGCCAAGTGAACTAGCGAAATGGGTGGTGAATGTCTGGTGATTAGCTGTAATTGGGTGGTAAGTGGTGCGGTGGTGCATGGTATGATACATGGTACTCTGTATATGTGTTATACTGTGATGTGTATGATACATGTTAGTGTGTGATACATGCAACAACAACAACAACAACAAAGATTATCATGATGATGTAATTGATAATGATCACAATTAGTGATGATGCTATTATTATTATTATTATTATTATTATTATACGTACACAGACAAACAAACGGAAAGACTGGCGGTCGAACGCACACACACACACACAGACGCACACACACGGACACACACACTTATTATTAATATTATACGTACACAGACAAAGAAACGGAAAGACGGGCGGTCGAATGCACACACACACACACAGAGACGCACACACACACGCACACACCTTGCTCGGCGACCCGAGATCCCGGTCGGTGCCACAAGCCGGCTCCGGATAGTCCGGGATTTTCCGGAGACAGTGAAATATGTGTGACAGATTGACTTGGTAATTAGTCTTCTACTAGAGGGAGCCACACTCGCGGACGAGCTCTGGGAGTTTACTGATATAATCGTATTCATGAAAGTGGCCAGGTCTGTTGACACTAGAGGGAGCCTGGGGCACCGCGATCCTGATACGATCCGCAGTCAGTGGCTTGTGACCTTGACGGGTGTACAAGGTCAAAGAGATGAAGAACTCCGGATAATAGAAGTTGGGTCTCTGGTGACCAAGATTGATAAGCGTGCACACTAACTCACACCCGTACGGGAATATATATATATATATATTTATACATGTACATATATACAAGGATGTACAGGTGCATGTATGCGAACGCGTGTGCATGTGAAATATGTTATTATATTACTTTATTATGAAAACATATAGACGTATGATGTATTGTCTGTTAATTTAATTGATACACTTGATACACTTTGCATAAGTTTTTTTATATAAATTTTTGTACGACTTAAAACTTTTATGCATGACCTCTTCATATAAACTAAATGATAAATGTATTATATGTTCGGCAAGCAATTTTACAGTAGAAAGCCTTTGAGTGGCTCCTGCTTTGTAATGGTGCTTTATTAAATCAATATTATTGTTACTATTAGTATAATTATTATACTAAGTTATTATTATTATATATATATATATATATATATATATATATATATATATATATATATATGGAGAGAGAGAGAGAGAGAAAAGCTTAGGACTTTCTTACACTTGGTCATACTGTGCAGGAGGTCGAAGGTTCGCATCCCGACTGTGGCACTATAATAGGAGGAGTTTTTAATCCAACCAAGCAACTGGCAAGGTTTTCTCAGCCGAATCTATTGTAAATTCTTAATTTGTTTAGAATTAGTCTCGTGGTGAAGCTGTTAATTACAGATGATATGCGTCTTCCTCTTTGAGGTTGCCAGCCACGTAAACTAACTGCCATTTCGGCCATTAATTATTATTATTATTATATAACGTAGAAGTAGTTGTAAAAGACAGAAAACGTACGCACAAACACATACGCACACTCACACATGCACGCACATGCACACACACAATCATATAAACAAACACAAAGATAGAAAACACGAAAAATAAAACATAAAAAACACGAATTCTTACTTACTCAGGCACTTTCTCAAAGAGTGGGAGAGAGAGAGGGAGAAATTTAGAAAAGATTGATTCACAAAATAGTCAACCCTTGGACCAGAATTGGATGGTAATATCATAACGTGTCATGTCAAATGGTTTTTTGTTTTGTTATATCATAATGGACGTACACTCAGGCCGATGTCATTAGGTTTCACAATTTCAGGCTTAAATCCTATAAGCGGCCAGCGTATATTTATTTATGTGATGAAAATTCGCGTTTGGACGCCATTTGGCCACCGATACAAGTGCTAATGTTCAATTAGAGCTGTTAACAGTTTGTTTTATTATGATTTATCACGACTATTCACAGTATTTCTAACATTATAAATACGGTGTTCAAATGCCGCTGCTATGGGTAAAGTCAGGTTTCATAGATCTAATATTAGCATTTATATCCGATTTTCCAAGCCATAAACCCTTAGGATAAATAGTTACTGACAATTTAATGTTGACCGTATAATAAAAAGAAACGTATATCTGTTCTGTTTATAAATGTAATAATAATAATAATGATATATATATATATATATATATATATATATATATCATGTATAGTATAACAGTTGTTTATGTTGAACACTAATATTATTTTTAAATTTAATTTACAAATAATATTTGATGGTAGACACTCCCTGATTTTATCTCTATATGATGTGGTGTTTCTGCTATAAGGAAATCCAGAAACACAACAACATCTATAGAGCCCTTAATGTTTTCCAAAGGTTCATGCAAGCCAACTTTGTAAAAGTGTTTATAATTTTCCTTGCCGGCGGCTAACAAACATGTGTTCAATAATAACCTGAATGAATCAATACAGTCTGCAAATGAAAGTGGTGACAGCACTAAAACAGCCTTGGTTAAGATAATGATAGATCAAAAGATCAAGGTAAACCAGTACTATTGTTCTTCTGGATCTATATGCTGCATATGATACAGTTGACCATGATGTATTAACGTACTTTCCTCTAGGCTGAAAGATATATTCGATTTCTCGGGTATAGTACGTGAATCGTTTCAATTTTATGTGGAACAAAATTCCTAGTGGGTTTCTGGTCATAATATTTTGTCTGACGTTCAGTTTTTTGTTATCTGGTGTACCACATGATTCAGTTCTTGGTCCTCTGGCTTTCACAATGTATACCCTTCCTCTTGGGATCATTACTCAGCGATATAGCATTAAATATCACTTGCATGCTGATGACACACAACTGTATATATCACTGGATTCTGATAATTAGTTAAATGTCTCCACTTCCTTGAAGAATTTAGAACATTGTGTTGCTGGTATCCGGCTATGGATGACCCAAAATCTTATACAAATAAATGATGATAAAACAAATATTATCCACTGTTTAGAAACATTCTTGACACAAGAAACACTTGTTACTATGGTCCATATCTTTTTTACATATATTTTTTACATTGTATAAGTTATCGTAACTCCCTGTTATACGGCATATCTGATTATAACATCAATCGCCTTCAGCGAATTCACAATAGCGCAACTGGCAGAGTGACAAGTATTCGAATATATGATCACACCATCTTCAAATATTACACCGACTATCTGTTACACAGCGTAACCATTTCAGGATCTTACTAATAACTTATAAATCTATTAATAACATGGCACCTATTTGAACTAATGGCCATTAGAAAGTCTTCCCGAAAACTGACGTCATCCAGTCAGATACTATTGTAGGTATATATGGTGATTGTTCTTTTAGTGTCGCACATATCTCTCTCTGCCGACCCCCCCCCCTCTCTATATGAAACAGGTTGCTGATGGATATTCGAAATACGTCACCTTACTGGGGGGGGGGGGTAGGGTGAGGGTTACATACATGAAGGTACAGCACCGTTGAATGGCTCCTGTTAATGCTTGATTAAATCTATTTTTATCTTTTTGTCATCTACTCCTAATATTGCTACTAATAATACTTTATATCTTGTCTTATTCACCTTGAGTTGCTCTTAGGCGTTTTACATTCAAAACATAAAATATGTTCTGGCTCACATAACCCAAACACATTTTATGCACAAATACACCGCTTTTACATTGATACATCGATATTATAAATAGGCTAAATTTCACCTGATTGAGCGACTTATTCCACAGAGCTGATGGTTGGATTTCTCTCGGTATACTGCTGTGTGGATTTCAATCTTTGCTACTAACACATACCCTATATATATATATATATATATATATATATAGAATCCTCTGAGAAATAATACCATCCAGTTTCCTTTCATCATTGCGATAAAAGATAAAACTCCACGAGACATCCCCAAGTAAAGAATTAAGTCCGCTGGATTCCATTTTGAGCCTCGAGGAGCCAAGTGTGGGTCGGTCTGTGTTTTTTTAAACATGCATCATCGATAAACAGTTTGGTTTATGCCATTATGATGATATCTGTTTTTTTAATATATATAATATATATATATATATATATATATAATTTAAATATAAATGTTCTTACACAAACATAATAAACCAGTCAGAAGATGTCTACAAGAACTACATAATTTTGTCTGTGGACAGTTATATATCGACTCGTCATCACAAACATGATTAGTTAATAAATAAACTTTTGACGGATTTTGGTAATTTACGGCGGAGTTGTGCAACTAATGAACTAATTGCTAATTGATCATTGTTGCTGTAATATATCAACGAAGAGCATACTTCTCTCGTGTGTTGTCGTAACACACACACAAGAGAGAGAGAGAGAGAGAGATATACAGAGAGAGAGAGAGAGAAAAACACACACACCACACGCATATATATATATATATATATATATATATTGTAGTAAACAGAAGTTATGTCTTTATTATATAACTAACTGTCTCGCTTGCATAAAACATCAAATATCTGATATCTAACTTCAATAGTTACCGCTTCAAGTTCCACTCGACTACCTCCTCCTACTCGTTTTATTTAAATAAAATACACCAACCAATCTACAGTTAGATACTCATATAGGTATAGCCCAACACTGTATATGCTGGTACGTATATGTGCTGTATCACGATCAACCCCCCCCCCCACTCACATAACCTTATATACTTTATAATATTTGTACAATTCTGATATCTACGTCGGTAACAAATGGTACAGACTGTCTGTATGTGTGTGTGTGTGTGTGTGGTACTCCTGGCTATACTAACCAAACACGGCGAGGAGATAGGGAGGGTGAGATGAAAAGGCTTACAAAGGTCAGGATCCATGGACCTTGGCGGTCCCTTTTCGGATGGAGATGCACCCCCCCCCCCCGGCCTAGGTCCAATACATATAGACACGGGGCATAGTCATGCCTTGCCATGTCACTATATAATTATTATTATTATTATTGTTATTTACCTGTTATTTAACAAAGAAGATGGCCACTGGTGGACCAGAACATGTCATGGTAAGCCTCATCAGTCACACCTAGATATGATAGAGAATATGCTGTCTTTACCGACAACCGTGAATAATAAATAAAACATCTTTTAAACGAAGGTAGTCCCTTAAGACAGGTCTCATCGTCTAAAAAACTTAAAGGGCGAATGAATGGGGGGGGGGTGAAAATGTGAATCTCTTTGTCAACGAGCTGATCTCGTTTGAAGATGTCATATTATATAAATCCCGGAAGACTGGTTGGGAAATAGCGTCCTTGCATAGAAATAGTCTGTTAAAGAGGTGGTATACTAGAGCGGTTAGTCGTGAGTGCCAGTTTCATCGCGAATAGACAATCATCTACCGGTTCATGTCGCAAGATATAGGATCATCATCATCATCATCAATAAGGAAAACAAACAAGTGACGTCTCAGTATCACCTCATTACGTCATGTAAGCAGCGCTACCTGGTGTGACGGACACACGACAGGTATCCTTCATTCGTGTAAATCGTCGTTCGCTTCACAGAGGCAGCCACCCACGCGCGATGCATGGGATTACCATAATGGCCGGAGATTAAGCCGGAAACACGTCACCGTCACCGGAAGCCCGCCACCGGCGCCGGTATATCGACCCTACTGACGTCACGTGCCGTTCTTCTATCACCGACACCTTTAAGTGTACGGTTTCAGTACCAGAAAGCGGCAGTTTTCTGCTGACGTCAGCAGTTTCAGCGATTTGTTTACGGAGAAAGCGACTCGTAAACAAGGAGAAATATGGCAATCGATCAGTTGTAAACAGCTGATGAGATGATGTCGCGATAAGCGCGTCAGATGGTTAATTAAGGCGGATGGGCGGGAGGAAACTGCACCGGGAGACCTCCTGGATCACAGCACTGCCACGTCATATTCAGTCCTAGAATGTTTCTACTCCGTAGTATTTACGTAGATAGTATTTACATATAGCCAGCCCATCATCCCAAGATGTAATACAAATTGTCTCAGATTTACCTAATGCTTAACCCGATATGTTTACAACCTGAACTCGTTATAATTGTTTACACACTCCATATTAACCCGGTAATGATTGATGAAATAAAACCACGACCAGGTGAATGAAGACAGCACGATTGAAAGGCGTGACATGGAGGAGTACAGACATTTCGCCTTTTTTTCCAATTAAAATGGTCAGTATAATGATTCCCACGAGTAGCTGACTTCATCTGGATACATCCGTGGCCTAGCTGATGGCTCACTCTTTCTTACCTGTGCCAATGTGACCTTTCCATTCTTCGTCATCTCATTTTCCATGACAGCAGCCGCTCCGTCACACGACCAAGGTGTGTGTGTCCTCGTGTGGTGTTCATTCGTTTTCTTTTTAATTGACAGTATTATACAATATAAGCGGCTCTTATTAGAACGTTTTCGTCTAATTGTTCAGTCGCAATTGTTTTAAGACACAGGTCAGTCTCAAATCCGGAGTGGACCAACGCGCAGTCCTAGTCCCAGCTCAAGGTGTATTCGGGATATCATTCTAGGTGATTCACAAGTACTTAGGCCTAGGCTAACAAATCTTACTACAAGAGAGTTTGGTCGTCTTACTCTGAGATGAGATCAAATCTATAACGTAGAAGTTTATAACAATATTTAGACTTGTACTCTGATTATCGTGCGTGTACACAGATGGTAATGGCTATGTCATTATTTAAATGAATTTGTTCAAATATTAGAAACGTGGAAAGGCTCCCCCCCCCTTCCCCTAAAAACCGAAGTCCCGTGAAATTCCAGGAACCAAAAAAAAATACTAAAAACATTTCACAGATTATTCTAAAACATAAAAGTTATTGGTAAGTTATCTGTGTTGCATTCTCGAGTCGACCAGAGATTACAGCGTAAGATGAACAAACTCATCAGTTAATCCTCTTAGGTTAATTTAGTGTCAACATCAACGAAACACCATTACTTATGAATATTCGGTTCTGTCCGTTTTCACTCGGCAAGTTCCGCCAGGCACATTTGTGAACTGATGTCATCAACACATATCTGTGTATGTTTAGGTATACTTTTTTCTGGGTTACGTGTATAACGTAATGTGACCACGCTTCGCCTGAAAACGATGGAGATACGTGCATATCCTGATGTATAATAAATTACCCTGAGGCTAGCCAGCTCACTGATTCGTGTAAACAAAAACTTATTTCGACATTTCTATCCATAAAACACGTATAACTTGCATGGCCTAGTTGACATAGCGGTTAATGGGGGCAATAGAAGTTTACCAATTACTATTTGGAATTCACCATTAACCACATCGGGTATATGAAGTTGTACTTTGTTTTGGGCGGCCCCAATGATCTCACGGGGCCGATTTATCAACCCGAATCATCTATTGCCGCACTTAACTTACCCGGGCGTACTCCATTCGAATGTTACAATGCGTCTGCGAAAGTTCGAACGGGTAAAGTAAGTGTACTTTTTTTTATTTCTGACTTTATATTCATTACACGAGATTTGCGAGGACATACAGAGTCATAAATCATTTCAGTTGAGGAGAGAAGTAAGACAACGAACAAACAAAGGAACAACTGAAGAACAACGATAAACATAAAATGATAAACATTTAGACACAGGTCAATCAAAACAGAAATGTAATTATCCACATCGTCAAACATAATAAACAATGCAGATCAAAGCGTTTTGCTTCATACATCATAACCGATATATTGTTATCGATATCAGCGAGGTGAATAATCTGGGCGGCTTTAATGTGGCATCTAAAGTGTGCAGCACGAGAAGAGGAGAATGAATACTCCATGCTGGGACAGACCGAGAAAACAGAAGTCATTCCCGCAACTCATCGCGCTACGGTGACTATAAGGACCTGGTTGATGCCAATACACTCATGCTGCGACTTAGTTTATAGGAATAGGTTTACCTTTTTCCAAACGAATAATACACCATCTATCGCTTGTATAAATCCATTGTAAATAGTTGACCAGTAACGTGCGCTACACACCTCCACGCCAAGGTTCGAATCCCGGTGTCGCCCGAGGGATGTTTCATCCGTCAATTTAGCTTCTACGCGGAGTCGCTCTGCTGGCCAATATTTACAACCAGTGACCATGATCTGATGGTTCATTTTAACTAGGAACTTCCACACTACACACATGCACACATGTCATACGAACTTCGTGTAAGGGTAATATAAACCCCTTCTACACACCACATTGGGGTTTCCTTCAACTAAGTATAATAACAACACGAGCAATTGTGCTACAGGTATGGACAAACGAAATGGACTGGGACTGTATGGATTGGTGCTTTAGTGGACTGATGTTTGTGCACGCCGAATATAGACTGCAATATATGGCGGCTCAATGAATTTAGCTAGTAGTCAGTGATCCTTTTAAGTGAAGCTGTTAACTCCAGGTAATGCTCTGAACCGTTACAATACAAACACCGTGACTAGTTTTTGACAATGAATTTATTATAAACTTACTTCACAAAATGTTATTCACATGCAAACAAATACCAAAACACACACACACAGACACACATATGCACGCACACACGGGCGCGTTATGACGGAATTTCCTACTCGCGTCCTCAACACATTCCAATCACGAGCGAAGTTAAAACAGAGAAAACGATGATTAACCCAAACGACCAGCACACGAACGTCGTCATGACAGTCAAAAAAACGGAATCTCGGCATTACGAACCTCACTACTTTCCCTCGTCGTCGTACCGTCATCCAACCGCATTAAACAACTTACAGGAAAGAACCAAGTTCGACAACCGCTCATTTCCAAACTATTAACCAACACGTCCGGGTAAAGATTCCGAAGTTGGGACGATTAAAGCCCATCAATGTGCCGTTGACAATTACTAATTTTGGCCAGGATCAGCGCCACAAATCATCTGAAGTGAGAGGTAGACGAGGCCGTTGACGGATTGTGCGTTTATGTTGAAGTTTACAATCCCACTACCACGATTATACGATTTAAATAAAAACTCTATATTCAGTTTGGCTAAACGTCCCGGTTTAAAACCTACCACACTGACACCGCGCGCGTGTCGGCTTCATGATCCAGACCGCACAATATGGCGGCACAATATGGCGTTCTAGCACGGTGTTGGCTAAATGTTGTATCCCGGTACCGAGTTTGTCCCGATAACGTTGTGGCTCAATTAATGTATGGTGTCCTGCGCCATGGTCGATAAAAAAAGGTGTTCAGACATCGCAATGGTATTAGGACGTCATCCTAGCACCACGGTGGTGCAGTTGCGTGGACACAATACTGAAGAACTCGATGATAGTACATGGCAACACTGTGCAGTTAATTGCACATATTAGATGACATCTGTTTTGATGCGGCAACACTCAGCAGCTGAATCCGGGATCAGTGTGACGAACAAAAAAAAAATGAGCACAACACCAAGTCATTGTATTGCCGTAACAATAAAATAATGGTATAGGTTATGACCCCCCTCCCCTCCCCTCACCCTGATGATATAACACCTCGATGACACTATGGCATAATGTGCAACAACCGATTGACGCAGGTTACATTAGGCTGCGAAAAGTAACGTTTTAACAACGGTTACATCTCCCAGCAAACACCCTCACATTATCATTAACACAGAATGTGTGACAGACGTCATGACAATACTCGGTACAACCAACTGTAGGCAAAACAGCCATAGCCAGATATCGGACAGGGTTTCGAACATCTCGCACAACAGATATCGTGAAGAAGTGCGCACAACTAGTATAACATCTCATGATAACTACGGTCTTGTGATAAAACAATAAAATATAACACTATTTTTCAAACAAACACAATACGATGTGACTGAGATTTGTGTCAAATCTGAAGACTTGACAGAGGTCATACTATACACGTATATCTCACGTGACACATACGCGCGCGCGCACGAACACACAGAGGAAAATACCATTTATCCATATAATTTGCCTAGTGAATGAGTGTACAGTTCATTTTGTTTTCTGTTACAAAGAACCCCCACACCACAATAAAACAACTAAACTAGCATATCTTATGGCAGTAAGCCTAAAGATTGCCACACTTTCTCGTCACCTCGACCACATTTATCTTGACGCATCACTGAACAAAACAAGAACTGTGCACACACCAATCAAACAAACACTCCCGCAACATCAACCAATCAAACCCTTGTGACAACAGTCACCTGTAAAGCATCTCTGCATTATAACAATGGAACAGGCAACTTCCGCACAAACGTATTCCCACCCACCATCCGGCCATGCGATCACGACGTATGACCTTCATGAAGGTCACAATCATGTGTAAACGTTGAGGTTGGCCAGCCAGGATGATGTATGACCTAGGTGATGGCAATGATGCTATGGCAGTATAGAGACTGATGTACCAGTAAAGGTCCTCCCTCCACTCTGATGCGCATACGATTTATTGGCCTAGCGTCCCTGTGAAGGTCATGACGTCGATACCGCAGCTAGGTGTATACTGTTCGGATCGCTGAATGGTCCTATACGTCCGTGCTCGTCGACGCCACGCACCGCAAAATGATACTTGTTACCCTCATGAAACTGGGTCAAAGTACAGGCCATCGGTAATGGCAACGCCTTGACATCACCAACCTAGAATATTGTCAACATTTATAATATATGTGATAAACCTATGACAGGGCTGAGGCTAATTGTTAGCCCGAATATCAAATGTAGGTGAGTGTAAATGTGTGTATGTGTGTGTGTGTCTGTCTGCCTGTCTGTCTGTCTGTCTATCTGTCTGTCTGTCTGTCTGTCTGTCTGTCTGTCTCTCTGTCTATCTGCCTCTACATACCCTTTTCCATAGACTAGAGACAGGTAGCGAGGTACCTTCTTGGTAAGCATACAGCTGATAGTTAGATATGGCAGCATGAGTGTCTGTCAAACTAAGATTCCAGGACAACACAATACCTGTTGATATACAATATATATATATATATATATATATATATATATATATATATATACATACAAACACCTAGCACAATACAAATATTTATTATGTTATAAATACACTTATCAAACAGGCACAAAACTAAATTTTCCAGTTTTATGTATTTAATCTTGTGACTTATCAAAGGGAAAATATTGCTTTAATTTTATGTAACATATAGAAGAAAATGTGCATATATTTATGTATTAAATTTGTATTAAATGTTTCATACTGGCAGTCAATTTTATCATCTGGGAGATTTATTTTTCACGTTCCAAGAACTAAGAGTAAATAACTTCTGAATGAACCCGTAGTCACTGTGAACTACTGAATGTATAATGCTAAAGGACATTGGATTTTGTTTAATGAATAGGAGGAAAACAGGTGGTAGACATCTTGACAAATAGGAGAAAATAGGCAGCAGACATCTTGAGAAATAGGAGGAAAACATGTAGTAGACATCTTGACAAATAGGAGAAAATACACAGCAGACCTCTTGAGAAATAGGAGGAAAACAGGTGGTAGACATCTTGACAAATAGGAGAAAATAGGCAGCAGACCTCTTGAGAAATAGGAGGAAAACAGGTGGAATACCTCTTGAGGAAAAGGAGGTGGAAGATTGCTTGAGAAATAGGAGAGAAAGCAGGTGGCACATTGCTCGTCAAATAAAAAGAAAAAAATCAGGTGGCATACTGCTTGACAAGTAGCAGGAAAAATTAGGTGGCAGACTGCTGGCAGATATTGAAGAACATGCAACCAAATTCCAAATGTCAGAAATGTTTAATAACTTAGTATTAGAATTATTAATAATGATAATATTATTATTATTGTTGTTGTTGTTTATTTAACTCATTGGCAATTGCCACACTATCAATAATTTAATTTTAATAAGGTTCACTTCTACAGACATTGGGCTCTTTCATTTTGCAAAGGAGAATTCATGGTGTTCTCAGAAGTCAATGACAACACAGCGAAGACTTACCTTGTGGTACACGTGATATAGTCAATTTAGGTTTTGGTGGTGGAGTTTTGTATTCAGGACTTATTTTACTAGTTGTAGGCTGTGGGGGTAGTGGTGCTGGATGTTTCATCTGTAAATAATGAGACAATCTCTAAACACTCATTGGCAGAAATCTGTAGCTAACACACAAGGCACCAGTTAGAAAGTCTTGTTGGACCTTGCTTATTCCCTCAATCATACAATATCTATCTCATCTAAGGATGGATGCACACACACACACACACACAGTAAAAGTTGGTTATAACGAAATTCAAGGGGACTTTATAATGTTATAATGTTAAATCGTTTTTCTCAAGTTTTTTAATTAATTACTAATGCATGAGTGATAATTGGTGAAAATAACCTTGTTTTATTAAGACATGGAGCAAATGTGTTCCTAGTCTCTGATTGGATGATGGAAACCAACATTTAATTTCATCTCTTACTTCCACATTCTCCTTCAAAATCTGTTGCATGTCATGATTGAAGATATATACTTACTTTTGCAAACAAATTTTCGTGAGCTTTTCTCAAGGCATCCTTGTTCTTCAACCACGTTGACAGTGTGCTACACGGAACACCATATTATTGAACAATTTGAGTCTTAGATTTCAGGGTTTTGTGAACTTCATCAAGAACTTTCTGTCACTAGGTAATGGTTTACGATTACTAGCCATTGTGATATTTTATTACTGATTGCTTGCTCTGTATTTCGGGGAGAACCCTCGAGCTGTCGCTTATTCAGCACAGCCTCTATGTTGGAGTGGTTGAGAATGTCTTATCATATGCCACAATACCCTTTGAAGTGACATGTGTCATATTGGTCGCTGCATTAACGATTGCAATGATCACAACGGTCGTTGGACTGATTGACAATTGAAATCTTAAACATCGTATTTCGTTATAACCAGCGCGATTCATATTAATTTAATGCTGCTGGGACCAAAAATTCATTTCGCTCTAAGCAAGTTTTCATTGTATAAATTTCGTTATATCCCAGTTTCTTTATTATGGAAGTGAATGGACGCTTGGCCGGACCAGCTAACCACTTCGCTTTAAGATACCATTTCGTTATATGCTAGTTATTTATAACCAACTTTTACCGCACACACACACACACACACACACACACACAGACATACACAGACGCACACACACATGTATATGCACCATCCATATCAGGGGCTCTAAAACAGAAAAGCTTCACTATTCAAGGATCCAAATCACAACAAAGATTGTATTTAATCAAACACAGGACCAAAACACTAATAGTAATACGTCACCTACCTGTTTTGAGGTAACTGGTTTTACAGTAGTGGGATGTGCAGGCGGCACCGACTTGGTCACTACCTGGGTGGTCACTGCCACCTTGGCAGTGCTCACAGACTGGGTGGCTGCTGGAGTGTGTACCAACAAGGGACGTATGCCACCCTGAGCTGGCGTCAGAGTGACCAGCTGCTGGCCAGCTGGAGCTATCTGCTGTTGAGAGATGCCTGGTCGTGCCGTTGACAAGACTAGAGGCTGCTGCAGCTGCGGCTGAACAACCGACTGCAAGATGATTGGCTGGCCGCTGGTCACCGGTACCAAATAGGTGCCAGTTGGTATGTTACCGCTGTTAGAGGTCGATGTCAACGAGCTCTGTACTATCACCTGGCCAGGTGCCAGTGTTATCGGAGTCAGTGGTACCTTACTAGTGTTGTTCTCCTCATCTTCGGTCAAGTCGATCACCTTCTCATGAACACCAGATTTTTCTGACTGCCCAGTATTGGTTGTGATGTTAACCTGACTGACTGGTAGAGTACCTGATGACGACTGTTTGCTGTCTAACATCTCACGTACAGTGACACCTGTGGGCTTAGGTGCTGGCTAGAAAACAAAATATTATTTTTAATTCATATTTTTTAAATAGGGATGTATTAAACATTCTGAAAGACGTTAAGTGTGACTGGTGTTCTGTAAATCTAAATCACACACACAAACACACACACACAAACAAACAGCGTAATGAAAAGGAGAGACATATACCTGCACTGGTGTGAACCTATACTGGGAAGATGACAAGTTAGTGCCACTAGGTGGACCAATTAGCGTCATCGTGCCATTAGCACTAGCACCGGCTACTGGCACTAAAAATGTCTGCCCACCGCCGACAGTTGACTGTCCAATGCCGCTGATTTTAGGAGCAATCGTCGGCGCCGTTTGTGTGACGTAAGTAGCGACCTGTGGTCCGGTTGTGGGCTGAGGGACGGTCACGGTCTGGGAACTACCTGCGTGGGAATCGGTGACTGGAGATACGGATGGCTTTGGCCCAGCTGCCGGAGAAGCAGCTGCCTGAGAAGCGGCTGGCTGAGAACGAGGCGAGCTCTTCTGAACACCGGGAACATGGCTGGCTTGTTGCTGAAAAAACAAAACAAAAAAACAATGACGTTATCGCCGTAAGTCAAACTGGATGCAAATTATGGTCCGATGTTCAACACCCATTATACGAGATACACAGTGCATATAAGGGCTTACTATAACGGAATGAATATCATGAATGTGATTGTAATCATAACAAGATGATACATGTGGCCTTTAACAACTGTCATATCTCTCCCTGGAAATGGACAGGTAGTGGATGGAACACAATTTCATTCAAACTAGTATAATATTTACATCAGGCTACACCAACTGAATTCAAGGTTCGCTAAAACAGCACAGGCCGTGACCAAAACATACCTAAAACCCATTAAAGAAGAAGTGCATGAGAAACCAGATTGTGTCCAGATTGTTAGTTTCGCTAGACTGCACGGCAACAATCCGGATTTAATTTCTGGCTAAACGTCTGATTGATTCCACCGAGGAATTCTGCTGATCATCCAATATAAACTGTGATCACGTTCAGGAAGTGGTCAATCTGGATCCAGAAAGCGATCCAGAAAAATTCCCCTGTACCGTTCAGTATATCAGTCAGAGATGTACCAACAGACTGGTAGATCCGACACGTGTTAGACCCAACATAAATGCTACATAAGCGCCGCAACTATTCCAAGCTCTAAGATATCAGCGGCAGTAAAAGATAATACTGACGCAGACTAACACGGGTCCATCCCAGACATGATGATGACCTAGTCAATGGGCGAGAAAGTGGTACAACTTCGGCTTAGTCTTATAACACAGAGCCACTGCTCTTTGTGATTAACTCGCGGGTATAAACCAGTACCAGGTTGGAATGGCCGCAGTTCAGTTGTAGATAATGTACTGTGTGAACCAGCAGCTAGGGACTACATATATCCCAAAAGGGTTCACGATCCACGTTCAGTTTCCATACGGTTCCGTGACTCAGATGCGGACTGTTGGTTCGTTGATTGGTTTGTTTAGCCACGGCGCTATGCCACACCTGGGACAAATAGCCGAGTAATGGCTCCCGAGAAACACCCAACAAACATATGTACGGTCCAGATTCGAGCCCACAACCTGGACGTTTGCAACGTAATGTTCTAACCACTGAGCTACCAGGAGTGTCTCCACATTGGGAATGTGAAAATACTCTAGTTCTTGGCTTCCAACTAAAAGGTAAACAAAAACCATATTCCATTTAGACAGCAAACAAGATTAAGATATTCTAAGACCCCAATCGTCTGGCAAACGGGACTAATCATTCATTCTCATTTTTAGGGTACCTAGAAAACATCAACACCAGGTAAAATGAGTTCAAATCTGATACAAACTCCAAGCACTACTAACCAAGAACTTCTCGATACGTTCAAACCATCTGAAAAAGGACACCGGCTTCTCAAAGGCTAACAACTGATTGTTGATTTTAACTTTGTGACTGATTTTTGTGACGTGCTGTGGTGAAGACTTGTCGCTAGTGCTGACACCTGGTGACTGTCCCTGAGATAACTTTGGCCCTGGTTGACCAGGCACAGATTGTCCTTGATGTTGTGTACGATGTACACTTGGCTGTCTGCCATAAGCCGTTGGCTTTTGCCTTTCTGACTGTACACCGGCAGTCTTAAGCTTCTGTCTATCCTTGTCTGAATGTACATGACTAGTACAGGGGTTCTGTGTATCCTTTCCTGGCTGTAGATGACCAGTCCTAGGATTGTGTGCATACCTTTCTGACTGAGCATGACTAGTCCAGGGGTTGTGTGTGTCCTTTTCTGACTGTATATGACTAGTTCTGGGGTTCTGTACATCCTTTACTGACTGTACATGACTAGTACTGGGGTTTTGCGTTACATCACCAGACTGGTTTTGACAAGATCCCAGCTTCTGTGTATTACGGTCTGACTGTATTCGGCCCCTCCTTGGATTCTGTGTAACACCACTTGACTGCAACTGACCAGTCACCAGGCGCTGTGTATCCGATGTGGACTGTACGATGTCATCTCCTTCCGATCGTTCGGACCCTGTAGACAACCGTGAACGTTTCACCACAAACTCTTCTTCAGATGGTGAAGTTTGTGATATCTTCCGCTTCTCGCTCACACAGACAAAACTACCACCACCACCATCATCATCATCATCATCATCATCAAGCCGAGATGATCGACGTCGTTTACGATCATCATCATTATCCGAGTCCGATGAACAACGAGATGACATACGCTGTCTCCTTTTAAACAAGCTGACATGAGAATGGCCGAGCCCCTGATGAACCAATACCATCTAGACTCGTCTCGGTGCACCCAGAAACGTATTCACTTCATTAACACGCATCAAACGGCGGAATGAGTCCACTCAATACGACAATAAAGACGAGTTAGCTGACAGACCGCAGACCTATGTCAATCCGAGTTACACTTCTAACAAATCGTTGTCAAATCATTCCAAGAATATTTGTTTATGTCACACAACAGGACACGACACGGCACGTGACATCGGAAGACCTAATCGTATAAAACTTAGATTCTAGCTCAATGTCGTCACAATGGGGGGGATCTCTGAGTATCGTATCTTGGAGGATCTCTCTCGCAGACAGATAGATAGAGTGATGTAACAAGTGGGTGTCACCCTAGAAAACTGGAAAAGTAGAACATCTCTGTCTCCTCTGTCACAGGGTGTGTTTGTGCGTGTTTATGTGTAAGCGCATGTTCATGGCCAGCGTTAAAACCACAACTGGCCACGCACGCACACACACACACACACACACACAGGTAAGAAGGAGTATGACGTTTTGGATGTTTGCGTGGGAGATCCTGGTGTGGGTGGACCACAACAAGAGTGGTAAGCCCAGGAATAACTGGCGTGGTAAGGATTCCACACACACACACACACACACCCGCGGTCGTGGATTAGCAGCTCGCCCCCACACACACACACCTACGTAGAAAAACCAACAGCCGCCAATCGGGTCTACCACCCACACCCCGCAGCTCGGCCTCCTGCTGGCTCGTAAAACAAGGAATTCTTCACACAAGTCGGTGTACTGTTAACGTATGTTTGGTACGTGACCGGTGGTTGATGATAGTTAGATCTGTACCATTTACTGACGAATGGTGCAGACCAAAGGCCGTCCAAATCCCGCCATTGTTATTCCATTGATGGCGAGATGAGACGAGAACTTACAGACCGTGTGTGTGTGTGTGTGTGTGTGTGTGTGTTGCGAGAGAGATCGTGTAGTATTTCCTAGTAATGGTAGTGAACACCTGATACAACGCTCGTCTGTCACAGATGGAGGCTGATTGCTGGAAAATCGATAGCGGAATTATCACTGCAGCGGGTGGAAGCGGCAGAAGAATGATGGTGGGTGTCCCTCTGGGTGGCTGACCTGGTCATCGTGTGGGTGGGTGGCTGCTGACCGACCCCGTAATGTAGGTGGTTTTCGGACCAAGCGGGCATTCAACGTGTCGGCATGTCTGAGCCGTTCGCGCTGACACACTGAGAGTGCGTGGAAGATGTGCGCGTGGGTGGGTGGATGTAATGGCGTTAAAATTTTATGTGTCCCGGACCACATGGAATAATAATAATATTAATAAATTAAAAAATATTAATAATTATTTTTTTAAACAAGTGGACGATGGCCACTGTCCATAAGTATTCTACAAACATCAGTCATAACCCCAGACTCAATACAATTATTGTGTGATAACAGCTGATGTGAACTAACCATCATATCCACGTCAAATTAACTAACCAGGATGACATAAATCTATATAAAACTGACGAAATCTACATTAATATGGCCGTTCTATCTATATAACAGATAGACACAGAGATGCTTCATTTCAGGTGAAGTAGCCAAGTTACGTACATAAAAGCGCTCACACACAGACACGTGTAATCGACTAGATTACGACGTCACAAAATAAGTCGATACATGAGTTGCCTTCAATAATTAAAATTAATTAAGTAATTACAGCCTGAGGGCTCTAGTCACACTTAGCTAGTCGATGACACGTCCACAGAAAGATGGATAAAATTAATATAAAATAAAATCTCAATACGATACCGTCAAAACACACGGATGAACAAGAAGGGGTGCCCTGTTCCATCAAATAGGGACGCTATATGAAGGTTATAATGAGGGTATCGCCAGCTATGGGATGGTTGTTCAGTGAGTGCAGCAATCGAAGGTCAACAATGGTAGTCATTAGTACACACAATCGTACACTATCTGAGTGTAGGATCATGGTAGGTCCGTATCAACGGCGTGAGTACCGTCGCTGAACGCCAAGACACACGCAGAGACAACAATACAGTTGATCATCAATCTGCTGACACCTACATCAAACAACCACCTCCCTATTCTGGTCAACTATCGACCGCATCTGTTGATTTTTTGTCGATGATTTTTGGTCACACGTTTAACTAAACGGGTAAGCCAGTAAACATGAGTCAGTTGACTCATCTGATGAGAGTTTTGATTGTAGTTCTATGACAAAAAAGGCTGTTATCTCTCCTGACAATAGAACATATTGTAAGTCACTGTAATAATAATAATATTAATAATAATAATAAATCTTTTGTTGACCTGACATTTTAATTAATTAACTGATGATCCCAGTTCATGACCCTTTACATTAAAAAAATCAATCAACTGAGGATCATGTTGTTTCTTTGATCACTTCTTAGATGATCAATCCGCAGCGATCTAACAAGGTACTAAAGCGTTCAGCAGGTAGTGCATGGTGTTGAACCCAGAAACCCTGACACTAGCACTGATACGTGACATCAAACAATTAATTACAGGGTGTAGCAAAACAACAGTACGTCATAGCAGAGCAATATCAGAGTTCAGGGCAGATATAGGAGCAATGGATATCCCCCCGCCCCCATAACAACAACATCTCAATCGATCAATCAATAAATCCCATTCAGAGCCCCACAAATACCCCCCATTACCATAAACTATTCTCATAAACATCAAGAAGTCAACTGAACGCAGGAATCAAGTGCCTTGTCTGGACGCTAACTGCTAACATTTATCTTCTGCTACGCCACGTCGGCCACACCACCCACTAGAGATGTTCACTTTGACATAAACACCCACATAAGTCACCCACACGCGGCAAGCACACATACTCAGGTAAAGACGATACTCTAACCAAAGATGGTGATAGCTCATTTGTAGTATCTATGCCGTCTAATGTAGTAGAAAAATTGGTAATGCGAGGAAATATCTAATATCATCCCAGAGAGAGAAAGAGAGAGATAGAACCAGTTCTTCCTACTAAATACATGATGTATTAAGATTTTGTGTTTTGTTTGTGTGTGTCTGAGTGTGTGTGTCTGTCTCTCTCTCTCTCTCTCTCTCTCTATATATATATATATATATATATATATATATATATATCTGTCTGTCTATCTATCTATCTATCTTTCTTTCTCTCTGTGTGTGCGTGTGTGTGTGTATGTGTATGTGTGCGCGCGTGTGTGTTCATATACACCATAATAGTGAAAGTTAGGTTGGATTCAGAAAATGCTAATGACTGACATGAATATTTGTGTTGGTGAAGTCCCTCAGGTTTTTGTCAGGTGAAATATCAAACTGATAAGGGTCAGACCAACTATCAATATATGGTCTTCTGTGATTGTGCGTAATAGAAGTGCGCGCGCGCGCGCGTGTGTGTATGAACAGCTGATGAAAAAGCACTAACAGAGAGAATCAGAACTGATAAATATAACAGCTGAGTGACTAATCGTGAATCTGTACCGATATTTTCCATCCTCAGGTCTGTACTGTCACATCATACCATAATCTTCTCCATTTGGGAGATTCTCATTACGACCGCCGTCCCACTCCCAAAGCATCACATTCCCAAACTGAACCATCATTCCCAGGGCGTTGCTTCAGAGGGATCACTGTGGTCACTGTTCCTCCTCTCTCCCCACTGTTTTGTAATCAGTTTAATCAAGTTACATGATCCAGTCTTGGCCCTGTTTGACCTTCTTCGTCCTATCCAGCCTGAAGGTTACTAGCTAGTGCTATATCTGACTCGATACAAACACACGTTAACAATGGCATATCTGAAGTTTAGTTTTATGTTAAGGGGAATTCATACCCCAGGCCGTCGCTGTAGGGCACGGCCGTAAATATCTGACTATAGTTAGACCATTCATATCGTCATTAGGTATCTGTCACCAGCCAATAAGCCAAACTTACATAAACTAACCCTGACATTAATCCCCCCCCCCACACACACACACCGATGATTACAATTGTACCCAGTCTGTCAATGTTAACATCTTGATACCAAAACACCACCCCCTCTCGCTCCTCCATCCTCCCACACAGCCATTACAGTAACAACCAGCGAGCGTCATCCAGTTGACAGGCGGCGTCTATTGATTCAGTAAACAGCTCCTTGTACCAAAATAGAGTCCTATATTGAGAGAGTGATAGAGAGATAGAAGGAGACAGGTAATCCCTCTCCCTATGAGTATGATCAACAGGTAGGTCTAAAAACAGCCCGAACAGAATACCTCAACTCGCCAACCAAAACATAACATAAACCTGAACTATTCTGAATTAAGGCGTGGGAGATGAACACACACACACACACACACACGCACACACACACACGGGTGCGTGCGCACACACACGCATTGATAAAATATATTTAATTCTTACAGCACAAATTTGGCGACCATATTAAAGAACCATTGATCATTTAATGATGACTTATTATTGTGGTGGTGTATCAGGTCTAACTTTAACAGATGTATTAATCTCTTCCATCAAGATCCTGTACATTTAGTGATGTGTACTGAAGTACTAAATAGAACACGGATATTGGTGGGTGTAGTATACAGGACAAGCTAGTGGGATATTAGTGTGAGAATACTGAGTGGAATACAAATATGGAGAAGATGGTAATGAGATAGTCTATCTCTGTCTTATAATACAGGGAGATGACACCACCGACAATATGCCAACGAAATGATGACACGGGGCTTTGTTGATTAGTAGAAAATATGCTAATCAAGACACACACACAGAGAGATAAAGAGAGAGAGAGAGCTGTCTTTTAATTCTAGCCATATAATAGACGCATAGCTCGCCTACATTGGTGTGTTTGTGTGTAGGCAGTGTTCCTTTTGTTTTATTACAGTAAGTAATATTATAATATCACAGCAAGAAAATACGTCAAGATCACAGTGTACCGGTATATACGTTAAACAGATAAACCAGGTATAAATATTAATATATTGCACACTGGATTAGAGCTACAGAGAAACAGTGGTGGTATTCCTGGATAAGTCTCAGGATCACTGAGTGGCCTTCTCCATCCAAAAGAGATATATGTAAATTCCTGAGATGTTTGTCGGCAGATAACCTATTTGTGAACGCACAGTCTAGACCTATCCATTCTGGACTGATCCAGACTGCGCATGTATAGGTTGTACCATACATATTATCGTACAATTTATATTATTGATATAGGGATAAAAACTGCAAGTTGTCATGCCTGTAAATATTGAACCAACGACTATCATCAATATAAAAATTCGACTATCTCCTTGGTGCCCAATACAGTGTGTTCGATGATTTTAATAACAATTACTTTTATTTACACGATTAGTCTATAAATAACACTAGCTAGACTATTTCCGCGACGCATGCGCGTTCACATCTACTGAGGTTTGCGGGACACTGAAGCCGTGTAGTAGTATGGAACAAGAAGTGTAATTCACTAATTGTTGGTAAATTAACGTTTTGGGGGATTCACAGAACTAAATCGACCTACAAATTCTTGCAGCAATTTCATATTTATTAAATATAACGTAGACTTATTTTTACTAATAGATAAGATTAGTTGTTAAGGGAAAGTTGACTTAAAAAATTACATATTTAAAAAAATAAAGCATCAAGTTGGGAACTGTAATAAACATGTTGTCAATATATGAAACATATTGTGATCTCCGTGTTCTCACGATCGGTAAAATAATGACATCTGTTCAGCGAGCCCAGCGAAATGCGACTCGTATATGGATGTTCGCTAGGTGGCGCACCTGTCGTGGAAATCGTCTATTACTTATAACTTGCAACTTTTACATAAATTGTTTAAATTTTATTGTGACTTTTGGGTGAGATTTGGTCCCTCTTTTCACTCTCTGGGATTATGTCTTGTGATATTTTGTACGGTGGGATTATGTCCGGGTAGATTTTGTACCATGCGATTTTGTCATGTGAGATTTTGTCTGGATACCAACAGCAAAGTAACCAGGAAGTGAACCAGCTGAAGGGTCAAACGACATAATCAACTGACTAAAAAGGGTCAAATGACATAATCAACTGACTAAAAATTGTCAAATGACATAATCAACTGACTAAAAATTGTCAAATGACATAATCAACTGGCTAAAAATTGTCAAATGACATAATCAACTGACTAAAAATTGTCAAATGACATAATCAACTGACTAAAAAGGGTCAAATGACATAATCAACTGACTAAAAATTGTCAAATGACATAATCAACTGGCTAAAAATTGTCAAATGACATAATCAACTGACTAAAAAGGGTCAAACAACGTAATCAACCAGACGAAAAGCCAAATGACATAATCAACCAGTCCAAAGTCCAAACAACATAATCAGCTAGCTAAAAGGCCAAACAAAATAATCAATTAACTGTAGGGCTGACTAAACAAACATAATCAGCCACCTCAATGGTTAAATGGCATTATCAGCCAGCTGATAAACCAAAACAACATAATCTTATGTCTGAAAGATAATCTCTGACGAATATTGATTATCACAAGTTTTATATAACTGTCATAGGTATCTATAGTCGTGGGTATCTATTGTCGCGGGTATCTATTGTCGTGGGTATCTATTGTCGTGGGTATCTATTATCGTGGGTGTCTAATGTCGTGAGTATCTAATGTTGTGGGTATCTATTTGATGTTATTCATGGGGTTGAAGGCCAGTGATTTTGTCATAATATATATTCTGGGATCTTGAACAATTCTAATCACGAACTGTTTTGTAGCAAGGTATTTTCCAAAGATGGACCAACTGCCAATATGAAAAATACGGATCCAGGACAATTCCCCACTCGGACAACGACCCACTTGGACAATTCCCCATACAATAATGACAATTTTGGACAATTCCCCACTTAATTTTTTATAAGTGTCTTTTACATGTTTAGTTCTGACTTCCCACAACCACCACTCTTGACTTCGAGCAGGCTGTGATTAATGCTGTGATGTCATCCTTCGGACCTCAAGTCAATGTATATGGCTGCTTCTATCACCTAACACAGGCCACATGGAAGAAGATCCAGACTCTTGTACAACGATATAGAGAAGGGGAGGAGGTGAAACTCTTCTGTGACATGCTAGATGGACTCGCCTTTTTACCAGTGGATGATGTTACTGAAGGTATGACAGATCTACGGGAACACAAACCAGAAGGACTCGAACCTCCCTTGGACTACTTTGACAACACCTATGTGTCCGGAGCATTCCATCGTATTCAGCCCCCACAACTTCCAGGTGGATCAATCTCTCCACTTAGGATGTGTCGCATGTCTCCACCCACACACATGGAACGTCAATTCCATTATTCTTTAAGGGGGATCAAGAACCAACAACATATGTGAGGGATGGAACAACGCCTTTGAAAAGTTAGTTGGGCATGCACACCCTACCATCTGGAGCCATTGATAGCATATGGAAAGATCAGGACCAGGTTGCCACTGCCCCACTACGTGACCTGCTTGGGGAGCCACCAGCAAAGCGTGTAACACGCCACACCCACAAACTCCAGTCAAAGTTGCACAAACTGTGCACTGACAGACGTGACAACAGCAAGACTGTCATAGACTTACTTAAGGGCATTGGCCATTGTGTAAGATTTAAGTAAACTAATACGTTTTATATGTTAATACTAATGAAAATCATTGTTCGTTAAAGTTTAACAAAAAATACTAATTCGTGGAGTGGGAAATTGTCTGTGTGGGGAATTGTCCTGAGTGGGGAATTGTCCAGTGGGAATTGTCCGTTTACCTAATAGAAAAATACAGCTAGTCAATTTGCTTCCACTTTCAGTCGTACACCTTATACTCGTACAGTTTATAAACAATCCACTAACTTACAAGCGATTACTCCATCTATAAATACTGCCAGTTGACGGTGCCAGTAATTGAGCCTATTCGGATGACAGGTTATAGGTTATTCTCCGGGCGTAAAATTTCAACAGGTAGTAGATGATGTTTAGACGTCTACAAATGGCCTAAACATTTTATAACACAATGTACGGTGCAACATATAAATCACAAGATGTGCATGTCACGGCTGTTTACGTTTTCTGGCTAAATTGCTTCTGGCGTCAGAATTTCTAACAGCAAGCTATTATCAATTTTTTTAAAAATTTATTCCATTTGAAATGCACACTCATGCATATTCATGCCACAATATTGGTCAAAGGGTGTCCGATGACAATCAGGTGAAATAAAAGATGAAACATCCTTCACTCCTAGGCCAACGTAGATCCGAACCCTAACCGAAGAGTCATGTGACCAGTTCAGCCACGTCAATGTCTCCAATATATTTTGACCATCATTGTTATGAATAGTGAAAAAAAATGTCAATTAACCGGTAAGAGGCAGGAACTATATCCTATTACAATCCAGTTGACATTTACATCGAAAAACAGCGTCGCCATAATTGACCAATGAAAGCGATTATCGTGTCAGCAAAACAAAGGTCACGATAAAGGGATATTGTTTGGACAAAGGGATCACAGAATGTCAGATGCAGGAAAATATCTATTTTCCATGGTTTTTGGTAGGATTATGTGCAAGATGAGTGTATTTCCAGGGTAAAAATATTATTTCCAAACTGTTTTCTATAACCAACTATTCAACGAAGACAGAAATCAGCAAACTAAACCAAACCAATGCATGAAAATTTAGAGGCTGAATGTAAACTCTCAGGTTACAGAAACGAAACAATTCTTCACGTGTATTAATGAATGTATGCCTTTAGAGGCTACCTGTGGGGTATCTCATGATGGCTTCAAGATGCCCTACAAACCCTATCTACGGAGAACCGACATCCCTACCAGTTGGTCGTGAAAATATACAGGTAATGCCTATTGTCTGCATCCTGCATTCTCAATGGTAAATCAACACACAGCCATTAGCGCGCGCACATACGCACAAACAACTGATAACATATCTTGTTGCTACTTGTCTTGGATGATTATATAAATGATTTTCTGGACAGCATCGACCAGAGAAGACAGGGAAAATATCAACAGCCGTGAGCCAGCAGAATGAAGCCAGTCATTTCCATTATTCTAATTCACTATTCCACTAAAAGAGCCAACATAATTCTTTTCAGGCTCTGACTGAAATCATAAAGCAACTGTCACCAATTCTATGACAGCTGCCAATCATATTTTGGTGAAAATCATATTAACGTCGCGGTTGTTTGTGCCATCTCATCGTCTGCCACGACGCCATTTTCGCGAATAAATTTGCGAGCAGGTGAAATGCATTACCTGTATAGTTAATTATTAACGGATCACTTAGCAGCTGAAGTGAACACGTCTGGACGTAAGCGTCTCCATTCAAAGGCACAGCAAAGATCATTTTACGGTCAAAACATGACAGGCATGATTATCATACTGGAGATATTAATACTAATGTCTTTTTTTACTCCTAGAGCTTGTTTTACAAATTCATCACAATGTATATTAATTGTCATCCATCATTCCGTTCTCAGGTTTAAGTTGGCCATCTAGTTCACAAATCTGAATACAAATGATATTAAATAAACGACGAATTGAATGGTACATCGAAATGAAAATTAATAATTTTTCAGTTAAGAGACTCCCGTCACTGATATAATTATGGACGTGATATAGCCTTCACAGTTATGTAATTGTTCTGGTGATAAATTGGTGTAATTTTTAAAAGTTTACATAACACAACCTTCCTTTGACAATTTTTCACTACACAGCACAGCGCATCACTATTGATGATTAGGGACGGAGTTATCTATCATCAGCTACAGACAACTAATGATCTTTCGATTCCCAATAAGACAGATGTATGACCTGACCAGAACGGTAATTTTCTTCTAACTTGGTAACTCATGGTGAATGGTAGGTGGGGTCCAAGTACTGGGTGGTGTGGGGCCAATTACTTGGTGGTGGGTGGCCAAGAACTCGGCGGTTGATGTCTGTGTACTGGTTGGTGGGCGATCGAGTACTGGGTGGCGAGCAGCCAAGTACTTTATGTCGGGTGGACAAATACCGGTTGGGGTGGCATGGGTTGGGTGTGGCTGTTCGGTATTCAGCGAGTGAATGAATGGATGCTAATTTAGCAATAGCGCAGTTTACACCAGGAATATATAACTGAGAGGGCTTACGTAACTCCCTTACAGAAGTCAGATGGCCAAATGAAACAATACTTCATCAAATTTAATCCTATGACGTAGAAGGCCACAACACTGTGTCCCACAAACTGTCCCATTGTAACACCCTTCAGGATTGGGATGGTGGTTGTCCTAAGATGTATCCAGACATGACAACAACAGTCAGAAAGTGTTTATATTAGTCACTAGTTAGTTATATAACTATTAGAGTTAAAACTGAAACCTAATTATCAATATCTGACCCATTCTGTTATTAACGCACATGTTATCTCAACTCCTCTGGTCTGCTATATTACGATGTTTACATTGTTGATAACTATTTCCACGCGACCGTGCGCGCGAACACACACACAAACACACACAGAGAGCAAGCTTTGATCTATCCAAGTATTCATTCTCTCATAAATTATGCACCATTCATCAAGTCTAAAATAACACCAAGTTTATTGTGCAGATATCAGATGGGAGATAACTGGTTCGGTGTGTCTGCATGTGAATCCAAGTGCTTACAAGCGCGCATGCAAGCGTGTAATACCTGTGCACACACGTATTTACATGTATGCACCTGTCTACCTGTGCCACTCCACCTATATATGAAGCCGACTTGTTTGAGAAAGGACAACTTTTTTTTCTAACCCACTTTCAGCACATCGTTTATGAAATATATTAAAAATGGTCTTACCTTTACTATATCCACTTGTATCCCAACATGGCGGACTGGGCCCTGAAAAGACCATAACAGTGTTCTCTCAGTAACCATAACACACCTGATATACAGTTTACAACATAACAGTCATCTCATAATTAGAAAACCAAATCTCGTAATTCCATATAGATAACCATTTTCTTGCAGCACAATTCTGGGGACACGTTTTCAGGATAAGATTTATGAACTGGCTTCTCATAACAAAACTATTACATCTGGCCAATACTGAGTTTCCCAAATTCTTCAATGTCTCAGCGACTGAATACAACAGACCGCTCCAGGTGAAATGCGTTGCAGCAGTTACCAAATGCGGTCTCAGGTTAGAAACAGCTCCTACTGTTAATAGGGACGGGCAAGTTTTCACTAATGGTAAATACTGGAAATGTTTCAGCAAATTATTTCATTTTACAAGGAGAATGAAACTAGTATTTCAACTGAACGAATGTGTCTTTCCAAATGATATAACACAATATTTATCAGGATATAACCCAATGATTGAGCTGACCAATCTTTCCAGATGAATGATACGGCTAAACCTTTATTATTCATGTTGACTTTTAGTTAAATGTAAATTAAGATTTATTTATAATATTTAGTGTAAATGTAAAGGACAATTTGCAAGTTTTGAAAATATTATTTTTAATTGTACCTGAGAACCAATCATATATGTATCACCTGTATATTATTATTTTAAAAAATGGTATTACATTAGTGATAGAGTATTAACACCCTTGACATTTACATGTAGTAAACATTGCACGAATGGCTGATTCAGAAAATAAAACAGTTCAATACAAAGATATCATGCATAAATACCAATGCTACAATAATAGGAATCACCCACTGAATTATTGATTTTATCCATACACATCGTCATGTCAGATGGCAAAGGTTATACAAAAAATAAGTTTGAACTAGACAGGCCGGACCTGAGGACAGCCATGGAAATCGCACTGAACGTTACTTAGTTTAGTTACATATATCTAGTGAATAAAGTCTATGCCATTAGTATTAAATGCAACATTATGATTTGGAGATCATATACCTTTAATGGAATATAAATAAAATCCAAATATAGCAGGTAAATAGCCTATATACAGCTTTTCAGTAAGACATATATTGGCTAAAACACTGATAATTCGCCATCCAACACAGTGATGCTTAGAATTCTAACCCGAGACCGTAGTGTGAAATACTGCCACATGGTGGCGCCAGGGGTAATTGAATCGGTCTATTCAAATAACACATCGGTACTGGTACAAAGTAGACGGTACAATTAAGTACAAGGTAACGTCAATGACTTTTAAAAGTATACATATATCAGACACTGACAGATACACTTGTATTTCATATACCGGCATACCAACTAAAAATTAAAGTTGGGGGTGTCTTCAAAATACGCCCTCCCCAAACTTTCACTCAATACTAATACAATGTATTTTGTAGGCTGTAAGGAGAACGGATCCTATTTCCTGTTAGCAATATGATAACACACATCTGTGGCGTCATCAAGCAGATTACCACGACAACAATACGTTGCTATCATCAATCAGACACTACTCATATTAAATCCTCTAGCCAGAAGATTCCATCTACACAAAAGATACACGATAGCCGGTCGATGACTGATCATTTCTTCAACCAGTTTCCACGAACGCATAAAACTACGTGCTCAGAGATCCGGTACTCGAGCATCATATGAAATCACTGTCTCCGGGATATAAACAATCCCGGAACAGCTGGACGTTTGCACGATTCAGAATTCAATCAATATGAAGAGAAATCTTGAATAACTGAAACATAAACTAAAAAAAACTAAAACAACCCAGAAGTGAAATAATGGGTTCATCAGCAAAATTGAGATGAACAGAAACGTAGAAGTTTCACGTCGGTTAAGTTGCTAAACATATAGAATAGAAGCTAACCAATTAATATAATGAATGAAATAATGTAAAAGTGAAAATGTATTCTACTTGTTTAATTTAAACGTATCTACGCAACAGCCATTGACAATTTATTTTGGAAGATGAGTCTGAGCACCCTGTCAATTTCTGAAGCGAGAACAATACCGAATATATTTACAGCACCATTAATCGATTAAGCATTAATTTGTGAAGGTGTTGAAAAAGGAAGAAAATGTATAGATACCATCTGGTATCTGTTAGTCTACAGTAGATTAACAGATACCATCTGGTATCTGTTAGTCTACAGTGGATTAACAGACACACAACAGCAAAAACATAAATGTAACATTGTAAAGAAAAACGAATGCTGATAAAATGGTAAAATTAAGATGAGAAGAAGAAACGAAATATTCTGAAATTATTCTAATTATGGTTTATGATTCTGTAGATTGGACACACACAGACACACACACACACACACACACACACACACACACAACAACAACAACAACAACAACACAACAACTAATAAGCTACAAACAACATCAGCTGCTGAGGCCCATTTCATTCACTCAACAGAAAATGTGAAGTCCCAATTTGTAACACCGATATATTAGCAAAAATATGCACTTACAGAATTGTATATCAATATATTTGAGATTTTCCAACAAAAAATAGACTTTAATTTATGACTATTCAATGGTGTGTGATCCTGACGGTGTTCTTTGATTCTCTGCTAACACAGTCCTGGTCAATTAATATAGGTCGGATAATATCATATTTCATGTGAACACATCAGAGTTCATTTCCTGTGCGACTAGCTATATAACTGCGGCAATCATACAGCCTAGATGGATCACACCGGATGTCATATAGACCTTCATTAGCCCAAATATTCCATTCAGTAACAAAAGTGTTGGCAACTTATAGTTAGCATTGAAGAGAATGGCCTTTATCTGCAAATGACTGACCCTTTATTATCCACTATTTAATGTATTAATTTATCTATAATCAACACACACACACATATATATATAACAACCAATGGACAGTGTAATCTTAGAGCTTAAACCTTCCTAAATATTACAGTGTTTGGCAGTGATAGGCCACTTGTACCCATCTGGTACTTTGTTAACAGTTATCTCTCAGTATTAGTTTTGTGGTTATTCTTGTAAAGCGTGATCTCTACAAAAAGAATACACACACACACACAGAGAGAGAGAGAGAGAGAGAGGTACAAATATGAAACGATAATGTTACAATATTGTATTCTATTTTTGTGTACATGAATTCTGAATAAACTCAAATCAAACAACAAACTAAGTACAGCGAATAAAATTACTAAATAGACAGACTGAAAACGCATGGGAACGCACGTACATATGGAATCACACAAATCGCATGCCGGATACCGCATCACGCGTACCGCATATATGGAATCTAAACCTTAGGGGGAAAGACTTCACATACTAGAGGGTTGAACAATACGGCAACCCCTGCGACTGTTTGGGATATTGGACTGAAATATCAACACCAGCTACAACAAAAACAAAAGTCTAAAGTAACTCAAATAGCGAATGGAGAAGCACTGCATAAGATACTACAATACAGTATACTACTTGTACTACCACCACTACTACTACTACTACTGGTAATAATAATAATAAAACGTACCCTCAACGTCCTTCTTCTCTCAGTTCGTCCAGATTTGGTCAGATCAGCTAGTTTTATTTGATACGACTTGGCCGTCGCCTTACACCTGTATAACTGTTCGGTCAGTTTATCAACACGACTCTGTAGATCTGTGATTAGGTGGACTGTTTCCGAGGAAGCGAGCCTCTCTTTCAGACTTTTGCTGATGAGGTTTTCCAGCGCCTGGAAGATGATACAGGTGAAAGGATGTACATTTGTCAGTTATATGCAATGATGATGATTGATGATGATTGATGTTTTACGGCCACTTCTGTGCACACAGTAGGCTAAATGGGCCGAGCGACCTCCAAAGGTAATGAGGGGAAGTCAAAGACGAAACAACCTTCAGATATGCCCGCGCCGAGATTTGAACACGGGTGGTAGTGATCTGTAGTCCAACACCCTACTGCTAGACCACGGAGGTGCCCCAGTTATATGCAATGTCTTTATGCTGGATGTGTGAAGCGTTTGTGTAGTGTTTCAAACACTAAATTAGTGTTTGTACGTGCAACAGTTGTGTATTGTTTGTGCTAAGCTTTCACAAGTTTTGTATCATTTGTCGCCGTAGTTCCCCCGTCGTACTTAACTGGTGACCTATGTGGTTGACCCCTTAATACTTATGATACATAACCGGGAGTAGGACAAATGTTCAGTGGATAAGTGTTTAGCAACAACATGAAAAAGTGAACAAAAGTCAAGCAAGAAGTTCAATAAAATATAAATGCAATTTACATCTTGTATCTTACGTGATGGATTTCTTTCAGAATACAGGTGTTGTATATTTCCCTTTAATTTCCATATATTAATTACAATATATTTAATCATTTATAATATTACTATGTGTATTATCCGCTTTGTTAGCTGGTTATCAGCTGAAGCCATAAACTTCTAATAAAGCATTAGATCTATCATTGTTATTAAAGGGGAACTTTGCTCTATTTTCATATCAATAAATGACGGTTTTCTTTACACTATATTGTCAATCATTAAATAAAAGTTAATATCAACATAATTATGTTTTAAAACCGCTGCGTTCTAATATAGTTTTCATGCATGGAAGACGGTCTAATATTCTGCAGCAACTGAGCTTCGAAATTGGCGCCATTTATTTTCTCGACCTTGCCTTGTGACGTCACCAGTGTTAAGCTCTGTGAATCATCCTTGTATGTTTTATTTAAGCAACAGAAAAACCATCAAAATGCTGACTTGTTGCGCACCAAACTGTCTGCTTACGGAGAAACCAAATCCTGGATATTCCTTTTTCACGCTGCCATGAGATAATAAATTTAAATTGGATAGTTGGTTGAAGAAACTATAATTATTTCATCCCCCTGCAAGACAAGTTCGGATCTGTCAATGTCATTTCAAGCCTGATTTTTTCACATTTTGTTATGGTTACATAGATGGCCATCTTTGTACAGGATTAAAAAATAAGACTAGGTCCATGTAGTTGGTGACTCATTTAGGTAACATGGACACATTTGTATTTGCCATATTAACTCCCTTAAAATATGTTTCCTTCAAAGAAAAAATAATTCCTAATGTTTGTACCACATAATGTTTGCACTTTAGTTATAATTATTGATACAAAATCACTTGGTGCCTAATGTGAAATGTAACATGGACTATTTAATTATCTGCCAACCAATTTAGCAAGATACATCTGAATTAAGTTGATTATTTTGAGCTACAAAATAACCTTTAGCCAACAAATACTTCTTTCTTGAATCTTAATTGAGGTAAAAGCATTAACGTGTAACACCTACATGTTCATTTCACAAGCTAGTGAAATATGTCTATTTCAAATAAGAAATTGTCTAATTACAGCCAATAAATGAATCAAACATTGCTATTGCATGGGTATCTAATTCATGAAAATTGGGGTGGGGTGTGTTATATTGATAATGTATAAATATACAAGAAAATATTGCTTTGTTTTGTGCAACTTGCTTCAGTAGTAAGTTATTTTTATGTATTAATTACCTATATTCAACCCCTAATTTTTACTCCTTTATCATATATGGTTGTAATTAGACAATAGTAATGTATGAAATTGATGCAGTTCAGCCCATCTTCATTGCTGCGTTTTCAACATTCATGTCATTGTATGTTTTTATTCATGGACCAAATTAGTTGTAATATTGATTGAACATTGAAGTGGAATTATTTGAATTGCCTTGAAATATACATATTAATCTTGTAACTTGTGAAAAACTAATGACTATAGAAGTTGAATGTTTTGTCAAAATAACTTCACTTTGTGAAGTATAGGTAGATGCTTATTTTTTGGTCTAAACCATATCTCATATTGACAAGGGTATATATTACCTAGCTGTCTCAATAAAATGTGTTGCATGTGTGTAATATCATTGACATGATACAGCTATGTATCAAATATTGTAATAAGAACAGAATTAAGTCATTTAATATATATATATATATATATATATATATATATATATATATAAGGTGTGTAATGCCACAGAATCAGAATAAATATTTTAAATGTGAAAGTACTGAATATAAAATATTAACAGTTCATTTATCAATATCAGACTAAATAATTTCATGATATCCCTCATATAAACCATCTTCTTCGGGGTATCTGTTTCTTATTAATTGTTGAACCCATGATGGTATAATAATTCTGTTTTTGAATCAAACACGAATAAAGTGTTCTTCGGTGATGTGAATTTTGTCTTGGTTATTTAAATTCCATAGTAGATTTAAAGTCTAGAATAGATCTACAAATACAATGTCTGAAGTAACAAGATCTAAACTGCATGTATATGTTTTGATAATTCACAATAAAATGTACATTCTACAGACGCTAGCGGTAGGCATTGAAACGCATTGCTCGCACGAACACCATTCTGAAATGACAGCTCCGACTCGATGTTGATTGTTCTCGGTATTTATTAACTCTGTTTCTGTGTCACTCTTAGTACTTTCAGTAATTGATAAATCAGAATTATAATATACTGGTTCAAAATTATAAGGTGGAATATTTGAGGCTATGACCGGGTAATTAGGTTTATATGTTGGAACCATAACCAGAAGTCGGCACGCTAAGCACTGGTGACGTTTCGCTCGCTGATTGGCTAATAAATCTTGGAGCTGGAGATTAATGGCTTCAAATAATACTGATAAATCTGGTGGAATTTTACTATAAAATATGGTTTCTCGTTGCTAAATGCAAAAAATGCCAGTAGTAATCGGTATAGAAACCCATACACTTTAAAACAGGCAGCATACATTGGCAATAGCCAAACCTGAGCAAAGTACTCCTTTAACCACCAGATTCAGTCTATTAAAGGGCTCAATTTACCCTTGGCGCCACCATGCGGCTGAAATTCACACTACGGTCTCGAGTTAGAAGTCTAAGAATTACTATGTTGCATGGCGATTTACGCGTGTAGTCGCCGATAAATGACTTACTGAAAACCTGTCTATAAGTTATTTACCAGCTATTTTTTTAATTTTATTTATAGTCCATTAAGGGTATATGATCTCCAGATCATAATTTTGCATTTAATAGGAATGGCATAGACTTCATCCAATAGATATATGCCACTAAACTAAGTAAGGTTCAGCGCGATTTGCATGGCTGTCATGGTCCGGCCTGTCTAGTTCAAACTTCCATTCTAAAATGTAATTTTTTTGTAGAAAGTTGTGAATGAACTGTTTTAGTGTTTAGGTATGTCCTATCCGGGTATCAACAATTCAAAACCTGAGGGCCCTAGCTCTATCAAGACTGGAGGTGGTCTGTTTATTGTGTACAATTGGTGCTGCACTGTACCTTCAAGTCTAACCATTTGCGGCCATTGTAGATCTGAAACTTTCCGACTTCTACCAAAAGGCATTCAGATCAGGCACCAATCAGTGAGTGAGTGGCTCATTTAACCTCAGCCATGGTCACAGCTGGGACATATGGCAGAGAGGTGACACCCAAGAGAAATGTACAACAAACACAGGTCCATGTCTGAATCGAACGTAGGACATTGAAGTTTCCAGAACAGTACTCTAAACAATGTGTTATGGGAGTGCTCGCACTGAAACCAGGAGCTTTGGATCCGATATGACCAGGTTTACATAGTGTAACATATCAAGCAGTCCTTGTACCTCGGGTGATATAATTATATAACTGATAAACTAAGGTTTATTATGTCACTGAGACATAATTCTTGTCTATACACACACTGTACCATTCATGAGTCTACTTCGTTTTTATATTCATTATCATACAGGTTTTTGGATACAAGGTTTTATATATATATATATATATATATATATATATATAAAGGCACACAATATGACATCAACATAGCTAGAGCACACAGCATATCATCAATGTAGGTTAGCTATGTATATGCTTACTATGATGAGAAATTCTTCTAGATTGCTATTCAGGTGTGTTGACAAGTAAAAAAAGTTGCATGATGATTTTTAGACTAAATAGGTCAAGTAAACTCTGAAGTTAACTGTTAAATGAGAAATGATACAGCCCTCAGAATTTGGCCAGTACTCGAACCCCAGCGTAATGTCCATTGATCAATACCATTGCCAGTCACACATATGTCCAACATGTGAAAACTGTAACATAATAGTGTTGACCTTGATAGAGGTCTTTCGCCCGTCATACAGATATATCAATTATTTTACTAGAGCAGGTGTAAGTAATTCCACCTGTTACAGGGTGATGCGGAAGTCTCAGCAACCATGACATCACATATAACATATAATTATCTCGGAATACCATAATTTCTCTGAACAGCAGAACGATCAGATGGCTACTTAACGTGATTACACCTGTAGCAGATGTTCCCTTATCAACTCATACAAGTTTCCTATTAAATGACAGAATAATGATAACGATAGGCCAGACGAAGGACGCACAATCTGACCAACATACACCGAGTACGTTATGATTCCGTCTGACTCGCGGTTAACAACGATGATCAAAGCCGTCGGCAGGACATCACAAGAGGCAGCACCATCAAAGACGCTACAACTACCTGCCATCACCTGAAGAAAACCACACACACACACACACACACACTTACCCTTAATGTTATAGATGAACAATTTGATCCAGATCTATCCACTTTGATTATCCATGAAAGGATGACCAATTATTATAAGCGACTGACTTTTTATTTACACATTTGAAATATGATATGTCAAACCAGCCAACGACATCACATAATTTCTCTGTTGGTTATTTTACATTCTGACGTATGAAGAAATTAATAACTCATCCGGGATAATTTTGACATCCCTGTGTGATATTTCTACAGAACAATGCCTGCTAATATTGGCCAGAGAAGCTGTATAAACAAACGAGACGCTTGTGATTCACAGCTATTAAGCAGCATGGGGCCGACAAACAAGAGTTCTATCAAACAACTTCAGCAAATCGTTGAGTCAGCTTCATGAGAATACCTGTAAATTAATGGTTCATCGCTCCAGTATGACAACCAAGTTTCTTTTCCTTAAATTGGAGGAGAACACATAATCAAGACATGACGTTATAAGGACAATTTCTACCAAATTTCGTTTCTTTGTTGGGGAGAAACTTCCCTCCGTCACCCCCCCCCCCCTCCGTTATAATTTGAACATAATATGTATAATATGGCGAAATATTATACAATATAATGCTTAAATAACAAAAGCGAAAATGCGTTAGATGGATTCGGCTGTTAATTTTTCCTACTTTTTTGCTAAACGCGTTATTTATAAATCAGCCAAAATCAATTAGCATCTCATGCAAAAGCTATTAACCTTATGGGTGATAACTGTATATATATTTAAAATGACCAACTGGTGAATAGAGAAATAGGCTAATAGTCCTGAATAAGTCATATAACAAATTATACAACGGAATGTTAACCCGTTGCTGGTAGCCAATGATTGATGAAGAAATTAATGGTTCATCGCTCCAGTATGACAACCAAGTTTCTTTTCCTTAAATTGGAGGAGAACACATAATCAAGACATGACGTTATAAGGACAATTTCTACCAAATTTCGTTTCTTTGTTGGGGAGAAAATTCCCTCCGGAAATACTTCCATACTGTGGGGTCGAATCCTAGTGTGTGTGTGTGTGTGTGTGTGTGTGTGGGGGGGTGTTTCATCGTACAATAAAAGGCTTCAACCCATTCACCTCATTTGGCCATGGGGGATAAACCTTCTGCCACATTTCCATGGTAAGACGGGCACCGTGTCTAAACGAACCAGTATATAGTCTCACAATGTACACTTTATGATGTGTTATACTTATATATTGTTCGATGACTGCGTCGACGAGTGTGCAAAAACCCAACCCGATCTACCTCAACATAGAATTCTGGTATTTTACGAAAGGCCCGACCCAGTTGGCACACATAATATTAGAATTTAGAACGGCCCGAAAACATGATATTAAACTGGACAAAGTCCTCTCCAAAAATAAAAGTAACAGGAGAGTTAAAAGTACATTTTTATTATGTAATTTCATAAAATAGTCGTCGGATGTCACTGTTCAAAGTTCAATTATGACAGCCACAAAATATTAACATTTACAGAAACTGCTTCAGTTAATATCAAAGTAAGTCAACCGGTACGGCTGGACTTGTATAGAATGTGCTAAATGTCGGACTAAAATCACTGATCATTATTATCTGTTATTAAGTAATATCAGCAATAATATAAGACGTTATTAGCTGAAGTACAACTCTATGTGATTCAGATCCAAACCATCCTTGATCAGAAATATTGAAATTAAACGTTTGTTGGTTTTTGAAGAAGAAAAAAACAACATTTCAAATGACCATGAATAAATCATGAACACACAATCAGTGTTATGACTGCTGAAAAGCAAATTACCTGAAACAATCCCCCCCCCCTCCCTCCTACAAACACACACACACACACACACACACACACGTCAGCTTTATGTTTTATAGCTATTTTTTGCTATTTGCTGACAATTTATTGATATGGTAATATACCGACTAGCTGAGGTAAAACGTGATTAATATCTCGTACATAGAGCATATCGGCACAGTTGATAGCGTGTTCATGACATTGCACTGACTAAACGTGTTGGCCCTGCTCCGGGTTGTTGTACAGTTGACTGAATTCTTTCAAACGACAAATATCCGAATTAACTCAACCATAACCGGCTGACGTCAGTGTGTGCGCGCGAGTGTGTGCGTGTGAGAGGACAAAGAAAGATTCTTGTTGGATACTGCCACAAAGGCCAAGTATATAGAACTACACCGAAGCTGACCACCTTTCTGACGTCATATCATTTATTTTACTCTATGGGGCATTTATTTTTTGTCTATATCTTCAGTTTAAATAATTCTAACACATTATTATAACGGTTATGGGATGATGAGGTACACTGAATACGGATACTTAAGTCCTACCTATGAATTCTGTTGACTAAAGTATAACTGCACAATAAAGCTAATCATCAACAAACCATACCACGTTTCCAAGACGCAAATGAGACATTTGCATATTACCAACACTACTACCGACACACACTAATATTTCCATTCTAGTTTTAAATATATATTGTACGAAGGTCTATATCTTTATACACGGCGAACCCCCCCCCCGGGGGGGGGGGGGTTTAATCGGCTAATCACCATTTCCATATGCGCAGTTTAAATATTGTCGAATACCGCTGTATTCGGGGTTTGATCGTATTTAAATGTCCTTTTGTAGAAATGTGTATTTCAGCTTTTCAAAAGGATAATTTCATTTATACGTCACTAATCTTCGTACCATATGCTTTTCTCTCACATACATTAAAAAATTTCTTAAATGATGCATGCATCGTTCAGAACTGTTTGACGCTGACACAGGATTTGATCCATAAAATAATTGCTTCTTTCCGTGAAAAAAGCCCGAGGCGAAATTAGGGATCAGCACAGAAACAAGTCAAATGTCTACTGGTGATTTTCCTCTCAAACAAACGTAACAATATCTTTAATTTAGTACAAAAGGCTGGTTTTTTTATTGAAAGGGAAGTCTTAGTTCGTACAGATTTGACGACTGAACAAGATTTACAACTTTCCAGATTTCGCTCCGCTGAGATAAACAGACTAAATTGAACACACCCCGGTAACAAACCTAGATAAAAGGGGGTCTTTTGATTGGTTGACAACTTTGCTTAGTCTCCGATTCCATCAAAATACCTAAACAAGTGCCCTATCCGAGTACCTTACAAAAGGGCAATGGATCAAATAGACTAGCATAGGCCATATGTTATTCAATGTAAAGCAAACAGGAAATACTTAAACAATTAGGCAAATCAGGCATGAGAGTGACCCCTGAGGGAAAAAAAAAAACTTGAAAATCAGGAAAGGAAATGCCAGAGCGAACCGAATACTAGTCAGAATACAATCAGATGTAGATCACCGAGAACTACTTAGATTATGGCACCACAACAAATGTGAATTAGTAGAATGACATTTGTTTTATATGGTCGTCATGTTTTATCGTAACCTTTATTAATAATAATAATAATAATAATAGGTGGTTATAAAACTACACTATCAAATCTCTGTACTATATCCTGATTACAACACATGTATATGAAAAAGGTTTCTACAACAACTAAAAAAAACTAGTTTTGTTATTTGGGTCGAGTGTAATATCTGCTGTTAATGATATCGTCGAGGTAATATAATTATAGAGCTCTACATTTTATTATAATTACGTATGTTGTTTTCTATTCAGGAAGTGATCAATTGGTCAAAATGCTATACAAATTTATAAACATCACAAAATTCTGTTTCCAAGCCTTTAATATATGTGCGCGCGCACACACACACAGGCCTTGTTAGATGATACTGCTGTTATTGTTGTTATCACTTGTAATATATTTATCTAAAGTATTCCATGATAATTATTTTATATATATATATATATATATATATATATATATATATATATATAGTTGATCATGACAGATAAACTCTTAGATTTTCTACTGTTTTCAACTTTCATTATGAAACAAAAGAAACATTTTACAAATGAAATTCTGTCATTTACAGATATATATATATATATATATATATATATATGTATATATATATATACACATATATATTTACAGGTATATAAGTGTTCCTTCCCAAAATATCAGTCTCAGCTAATGTTATTCTATCTTGTATGAGGTAAAATAGTTATGATTATTATTTCCTAGTGTTTAGGTATACACAATGTATATAGTGTTCTTATCAAACCAGTCATAAAATAAAACTGTTAAACGGCTATTTCATATTTTTATTCTAAACTGATTATATATAATTTACTATTATATTATGTGTATTTGTAGCGGAGGCAGTGAGTGATGCTGGAAGAAACTCTGGAGTTCTACAAATAAAAAAAAATATAATAATGACACCAACAGACTACCACTGATAATGAAGATTATTTAATCATGGCGACAGATGCTCACGTTTTTCAGATGTCTGGATATCAAGGAGTTTTAACGATCATCCACTGATGATGGTAATATAGTAATTTGATGGGTAGTATCTAGACATCAAAATAAATAAAACGTAGGAATTTGTTCATTATATTTCCAACGGTATTTTTTATCGAAATAGATAAGAATGAATACGGATCTGATCTGATGGATAGCATATTTGTTTGGATATCAATATTTAAATAATGGATACCACAACAAGCGTTTCTGTCTTTAGAAACAAGCAATTAACTATAAATACCGATGACTACTAGGTGACGAAAATTAATCGAATGAAACGGGAGAAAGGTTACCTTTCATGTGAAACAGGCCTCGAGTTTGAAATGAGATTCAGTGTATATAAAGTGGATATGGAAACTTTCATTTCGGTGACAATTTGGGAGATCCAGTCTAGATTCCAGGAAAAAATTGAAATGAAGACTGGTTGGATTGTTACTACAGGTGAACTGATTAGCCAATATATATATATATATATATATATATATATATATATCCAAATTTTATTTTTGGTTGTCCGTTTGGATAGTTGGCTATACAAAACTGCCAGTAATCATACGACATTTTATTACTAAACCGATTCCTGATTAATCACGCATCCAAAATGACTGGGTTCATATATAATAACAGTGAGATATGTAGTTTAAGGAGAATTAAAACAGTTTTTAAGATGCTCAATCTGCAATTTGTACACTCCAGGAGAATGTCATCACTGTAGCTGGTTTTGTGTGTGTTGTGTGTACGCGCGCGCGCGACTTAAATCACCCAGACGGCTACTGACACAGAGTACACCGTACAGCAGTGGCAATGTTATTTCTGCTTAAACAAGGCTAGTAAGCACTTACTTCATTTGGCCTTTAAAGGGCTGGACACACATATAGAGTAAAGAACCGAACCGATGAAACACCACACGGAGTAAATAATTTTAAAAGGCCTGTGCTGATGTTGTAATATGCTTCTTTTTAATAAACTGCGTTCTTCGCAGGAATACGAACAGAAATGAAGAATCACCACATTTGAAATGCGTGGACATTATGTACCGACAGTATGAATAGTTAATACTAATGTAACCGGCTGCTGTCAGTTCTGTCAATGACACTCAGGTGTGTAAACATGTCAGCGGTGTACACAAGTGGGAAGTCTGCCAACAAACGAAGACGATTCCTCGTGTACATACACCAAGTGTCGCTGTCCATGTACACACGTTAGCTGTATGGTCAATCACCACAAATACTTCATATTACCAGTACCCATCACAAGATGAGGAGGTTTGTTCTCTCTTGCGAATTAACAACAACAGGAAACAGTCAAGCCAAAAGGCCAATAAAAATCACCATAATATTTCGCTCTCAACAAAACAGCAATTTTATTACGAAAATAGTTTTATAGCAAAAAGACACGCGACAAAAGGAGATAAACATTTAAAAATTAACCCAACTTCTGCAACAACCACAAAGAAAACACTTGGTGGCATCTATTAGAAAATGTATGAGAACGTTGTAGATATAATATATGAGAATGGGGGGGGAGGGAGATTTCTGAACACCTGTCGTACTGATAATAATAAAGGTCACCTTTTTGAAGCCGTTCCACTATTCAAGGTTTTTAAGTAAATATACCTTTAGGTCTAGTGAAATCTGGCCCAGTGACATTTCGTTGCCATTAAGTCAGCGTTTTACTGAATAACAGCTGAATATCATATCTCCCAACAACTTTGAGGCGATACACTTTATTATAATGATTAACTGATCCGGATTATCACTCACATCGATTATTTAATAACCTGTCAATATTTTTGACCACCTTTCCCTTAATGAAGACTATACACGACCGAATCACAAGTTAATAAAAAAGCCGAGGTTTAACAAAGCATCAGCTTTAAAAATGATTCAGTTCTGAATCAATCTCTAGGCCGACTCAGTAATCAAACTCAAATGCTACTTTCTATTAGTTCTAGTTTTCAGCACAGAAATCTTCCAATGAGTTTAGCCCCACAGTCGTGCAAGCCTGAGACAACCCAACTGCTGCAACTAACCAGCTGTAGCATCAACAATTATCCCAAAACAAACAAGATCATACGAAGTCATCGAACTTAACGTCAGTGAATTGTATTTTAATATTCCATCTGACATAATGAGTTCCTTGTTCGATATTTAGCTTCAGTTTTAAAAAAAACTTACCCTTAAAGGCTTAAAACAAATACAACTTGGTATTTCTAGGTGTACAGAAGACGGCCAAAAACCAGTAATATGTATGATTGTGTAAAGGGGATCAAATGTCATACAAACGTACGTAGCAGTTGGGCGGTTATCTTATCTTTAAAGTAACACACCAGAGACACTGTCAAGAACTATCACCCAGATATCAGTAAAATGTAATCCGTCTACCATTTCTAAAAGTATTTATTAGGTCGTATATTTTCGCTTGTTAAAATGTAAATCACTTTAATAACTCCACTGTTGGAATCGTCAGCTATCCACTGAGAGAATCTCACAGACATAATTAATAAATGACATCGCTTTGTCTCGCATATTGATGTATTTATTCACTATTAGCTAATACTTAGACACATGTAATAATAATAGTTTTAGGTTTATCATGCTGGTAGTGACTGGTCTATGTTTGGTCGCTGTTTCCATATATATATATATATATATATATATATACATATATATATATATATCCATAAGTCAACCACGTGGTCATGTTCGTTGTTACAAAATCAGATTCTGGATTTAGATCAATAACAGATATACATAATCATATCAGATCAAAGCAAATTTATGATGCAGTATTAACATATTTCCAAACGTTATACTTTTTGTTATATATGTAGTACAATTAGAAGAGAGGATGGCTATCATAATGATAATGGATTGAGCGTTTCTTTGTTGCTAGGCCATTTAATTAGGCTAATGGGATGAATGTTGCTATTGGGTTGGGTTGAGTCGTGTTGTATCGCTGCTTTAGTATTAATCTGAATTTATTCTGATTTATGCTTATATTATTCATACATTATTCATACTGTGTATTAATATTTTATTTTCCATTTTAGGCTTAATCTTTCTTGGCCGTAGTGTTCGACACAAAGCCTGGTTTTGTTTTAATCATAGTTTCTTTTTTATATTTAGATTATCCTCTTCTGGATTATTTTAGAAATTAGTAAAAAAAAAAATTCTAAAATAATCCAGAATTTTTTCTCAAATTTTAACGGTAATTAATTATATTTCAATTAAATATTTTAAAAAAAATCAGTTTGGAGTTATAATTGTTGTTTGAATGAAAGTATAACACCTGTGCCAGCGCCTTAACTATCTTTATAAAACACACACACACCACACGGGCTAACCTTAATTAGCCTATACATGTATACAGGTAGTCGTTGACATGCGACCTACACACCTTACGAATGTTCGACTTTACCACCGCAGGTACGACTTAAAGATGATTATAATATCACAGTATAATATACGTATTAAAGGTAATTATAAAATAGGCCGACTTACGACCAGATCAATTTACTACAGGTCGGTTGTAACCAATCAAAGTTACGTAAGTCGACGACTACCTGTATACTATAGTACCTGGGTTCAAACTCTATGGGGGCTATGTCTGAAATGTGTTTCATATTTCACTTTGTCTAATTACCGGTGGAGGTTGCTTAGGCCATTTACCCTCTGTAAATGTATATCGACCAGCAAATCTAAACACATCTTAACCTGTAATTATTTTTAATTTAAAAAGATGCAAAAGCTTGTTTTGTTATTAAACTTGATAAATTCTCTATGTTTTGTTCCTCACCTATAAGATGAAATTATGTCCAAACACAATACCAAGGAGTTTCCAAATTTCATTTAGGATGAAAGTGGAAGGTTTATGTACACACATGTATATTCTCCAACAAACTGTCACAATGCATACAACAATTTTAAAACGGCTGGTATAACAGCATTTTGCACCAATTACCTTACACCATATACAGACAAGCATAACTAAACTATTCCCTGCAAACTCTAATTTCCATCCTGTCCAAATCGCTCGTTGTTCCTGCATTTTACCCAAGAATTATTTAGACCACCTTAGGGGCCTCAAGGGTAGAGCGTGGGACTACTTATTGATGATTATGGTCATGATGTGCGAGAGGTCAGAGGTTAGAATCCCGGCCAAGGCACTCTAGTAAGAGGAGTTTTTCACTCAACCAGGCAACTGGCAAGGATTTCTCCACCGAATATGCCATAATGAGATATATTGTAAATTCTAAATTTATTTACAATTAGTTCCCATGCTGAACCCGTTCATTACAGACCATGCGCGTCTCCCTCATTTCAGGTTGCCAGCCACATAAAATAACTGCAATTAAGTTTTACACGATAAATCCACGGACAATACCGATTTCCTCAAAGTATAATGTGATAGATACATCATATCTGGTAATATATCATATCTGGTAATCTCAACGAGAAGCATTACGTGTGCTCAGTTGACAATAATGATCCTACTTTGTGTGCTATGCAAACAACAATATGACTAATTCCATTTGATACACATGAATGAATCTGCTGAATACAAATGATATGTCCGGATAAATGCATGTTTAATGGTGAACATTTAAAACATCATTTGTCTATTGTAAAGAGCTTAACCTCTGACTCACCATCACCACACAACTTATTGCTATAATAAGCAGAGTACATATCACATTTCTTCCACCTGTTGCTTAATAACAAGTTTTTAATGTGTGGTGTGCTATGGCAAGTTGTCGAACATCATCTTCATAAACAATGGGTGATATTCTTCACAATTATCAGACACATCCCTAGTCAGTGCGTCGATTCCTCACAGTAAATGACTTTATCCAGACCATGATATCAGTGCAGAAGTAAAACTTAACCATCTGTATGTGGAAATCATTCAAAAGCTACAGCCTCATCACAGATCATCTCCGAAACCATACGTTTTACATATATTTGTTGACATATTCATGACGGCCATCAGAACAAAACATCGCCCTTCTCACTGTATCACCCCCCCCCTTATTGTTGCTTTGGGTGTTTCTTCGGGGATGAATCCCCAGGCTGTCGCTTATTCAGGCCAGCCTCTATGTTGGAGTGGTTGAGAAAATCTCCTCCACCACCAATCACAGGAGAGAAGTACGGAAAGATGGAGCCGAAATACCCGGATGGTCACTGCCAGTGTTTTACGTCATCAGGGGGTCTTTAACGTCCCCCTTTATTTTTAATAATTCGGTGTAGACGACAGCGCCATTTAACGTGGTCAGCCACCCACGATGTTGTGAGCCGAGAAATTAATCTCTGGAAAAGTTTAGACGTCTTGCTGGGATCGAACCTGTGACCCTTGACACCCACCCCCCGGAGCTCACATATTGTTATCTACCACAGCTGTCTATGTTATTTATCTAAGCCAATTTATAACTTTTCTGCAAAAGAGTAGGCACGTCGGCAAACTTTGTCATTCCAATTATTATAGTATTAAAAGTTGTGCATTCAATGTCACTTTTGGTTTAATTGTACGGTTGGACGGGGGGGGGGGGGCCAATGCAGCTATTTCACTCCAATACATATTTTTCAGTATTTTAATGTATTCTGTACTCGTATTACATTCAAGATATGAAGTACTCAGTACCTGTATGAGTGAAAACCATAAAGTACACATACTGTATGAGTACATTCCGAGTACTTTCACCAGAAGTGTATCATTGTTTCCAATCCTCCGTTTTAACTTTGTATCCATCATCTTAAATAAAAATCCTTGGACTTTCTGACATGTCATCTAACAATCAGATATTACATTAACAATAATAGTAAATAAGGCAACACTTCTACTGTTTAAGTGTTATTATTACGTGCATGTCTGTCATCTAATTATTATGTAATTTCTATTTATTTGGATGCATAACAGTCAGCATGTGACATCTGTAACATACATTTACATAGGTTTCACATAGTACACATTAGTGTCCGGATGTGCTTCAATGGCACTGTAGCACATCATTGACTAGTAAACATGTCCTTTGAGGATCATCCGATAAAGAGGTGATTCAGTGTTTGGGGATGGGCAAGTTGCATATTACACCCGGAGATCCAACACCGAACATTTGAATGTTTGGTGTTCGACAGATGTAACTACGTTTGAACTGATTGTTGAAAACGAGCGGATAACAAAGAACATGATAATTATATTTGTGTAACATTTAATTCTTCTAGTTTTATATCATCCACGACTCAGTGATTACAGGACTGAAGACCCATTGTTCAAAACTGAACTCGTTCAAGTACTTTTAAACGTAACCACACGCTTGAGTACACTGGTAAGATATGTATTCATAATTGTAATTCATAAAAAACATATGTACTGATGACGCGGTTATTCTTAAATACTGTCCCATGTACTCCGCCTCCACCCTGGTTGGAAAGGAGGGGTTGATTTGAGCCTCAGTACGACCACAAGTTATATATCAGTAAGAAAGTTTCAAAATTAATATTCTCCACTCTCAACTGATACAACAACCTTCAGTTTATTGACAGAACACATAACCCAACATATTCACATAAGAATCAATATTTTATATATATATATATATATATATATATATATATATATATATATACACAAAACCTTATTTTAAAGATAGACGTCATGGCGGAGGATACTTTAAAACCTTTTTCCCCCAGTCAAATAAACAATTTACCAATTTATTGTGACAGAAAAGCAATATCCTCTGGTCTATAAACATTAAACATGGTGAACATTAAGAAATTGTGCTAAAATGTTCAGTACATTGACATACCTGGCCCCCTAAACCTAATATGAGCTAGTGAGTGACGGAGAGAATAAGTCTTACCAAGATATCAATACAAACCAGGAGATATAAATGTAGAGTAGACGTATAATATTATTAAAACTGATAATAAATAATTCGCTGGCTTTTTTCCCTTTTCAGATTTCTGCACAATTAATTATCACTATTATAAACTTTACTATTCTTGTGCAGCTGATCTTCTAAACTGAAGATCTGCCTTATGCAGGACTGTGGCGAGTACATATTATACATTCTACTTAACTGCTGATCTATATGGCCTTAATTATTTGACCAATTTTTTTAATATCATTAAAATAAAGCTAGTTTATATGGAATCAAACTGTACCAATGTTTTACAATGGTACCTGTAACTGCCAATTAAAAATGATGCAGCACTTTATATATACATGTTATGTTACATGTAGCTTCTGCAATTGTGATAGGAATCAGGGAATGTGTTGCACACCGAGGCAGGGAATTGTATGCAAGGTTAAACAAAAGAAGAGCTTTTATGAGCTTCATGATGGCATAAATTATAGCATTGCGACAAGAAGGGCTTTTACTTGGTTTTACTTCCATCAAAATTTGTGATTGGTGATTAATAGAAATACCTTTACACAGAAGAAAAGTTGAGAAATTTAATCAGCTTTCTTGCAAAATTCGATATGATGCTTCTTATTAATCGACTTCCCGGTAGCATATTTGCTAACCATCATAATAATGTATTCTAATAGACATCAAGCAACTGACCACCCATCACCATGTGTCGCAAACTGCTCAAAAGCGGTAAAAATCACCATCATCTGTCTCAAATTGCCTTAAAGCTATACCTGTCAAAAAGAATACTGAAGATTCCGTTATTATTAAAAAAACACATGTACATTGTATATATTAAATCAAAGTACAAACAAAAATAAATCTTAAATTTTGTTTTATTTCAGGATTATTTGTACAAAACAATCCTGAAATAAAACTAAATTTAAGATTTATTTTTGTTTGTACTTTGATTTAATATATACAATGTACATGTGGTTTTTTGAGACAATTTGACTAATCAGTATTCACAATTTACAGATCCAAGTCCTTGATTCCACGCAGCATGTGGTAACATGATGGAATCTCGGAATCGCTTGTTGACAACTTTATTGGGTTTCTACACAAAATGAAATGTTTTATCATTCGTGTGTAGGGGAAGCTTAACCTTAGTAGACTTCAACAGCACATTTCTAACAGGTGTAAAGGCAATTGAGTTTATTTGCAACCAATCTTTGTAGCAGTCAATAAAACACCTCTTACTAGAAATAATAGGCACATAAACTGCCTTATGCCTGTTTCTCACACCTCTAACAGGCTTAATAATTGAGAAAGGAATTACAAAACTATACTTCTGTTATACTTAGGTACAGGACATGCTTTTAGTTTTAATGGCTAAATATGTTTGAGGTCTTTCTATGCCCTAAACTGCCTTAAACCTGTTTCTTACATCTCTAGCATATATGTAATAATTGAGTAGGGAATTATTAATGCTTATATCATACTTGAGGGCATGTTTAATATAATACTTTTATTGGTTTTTATTAAATATGTTTAAGGCATTTTCTATGCCTTAGACTACCTTAAACCTGGTTTTGGCAGGGCAGTTTTGAACCTGTAAAAACCACCTTGCCATAAACCTACCAACCTTGTCCACCACAGACCTAGTTTTGTTTACACTACATAATGATAGATCTCCATAAAAATAAATTCTTCAATTATTAAGATTATCAAACACACTGAAATCATATGGCTAATGGAACAGCTAATCATAGCTAAAAGCCAGTTCTAAGAGGGTATGAATTGAGACACATTCATTGAATATCAAGTATTTAAAATGATAACCCAAAACATTTTAGAAGATCTACTCAACATTCGTATATCTCGCATCTCCGTGGTTATTTGCAAAATGACTTGAATACACATATATACAGTTCCTATATATATATATATATATATATATAATGGTTTTTAAACAGGATTATGAATCAAGTAGTATCAACTTCTTTTAAATAAAACTCTGCCAAATCCTATCAAACCCCTTATGCTTGTTAATAAAATCAGTAAAGTTGTGCTGATTTCATGATAAGTTAATATTGAAAATTTGCTTGTTTAAGAGTGTATCAAAATAATCAATTTTACAATGACAGCCAGTATGTGAAATTGTCAACCCTGATGAGTGATGACCAATAAAGGTATTTTGTTAAATCTAATAGATTTGTGTCTAAAACAGGTTTAACAGGCTAAAAACATACCCTGAAATCTATAGTATTGTTATAATAGTTTTTAATACATTTAATATGATTATAGTTTATACGGATGGACTAATCTTAAGTCAAGATGACCATCTCACATACACGCACACAAAATACACAGGGACTATTCAAAAGTCCACAACCTACATAGAATTAGTTAGATCAGTTTAACCTGTTTTCTCTACATTACAAATATAATTTAATGTGGCCTAGGTTACAGTCAATTTAATATTAGATACTGGAGGGTTAAACTTCCCCCAACAGAGTTCTTCCAAAATGCAATTCTGTTACACTGCTAATAATATGAACGTTGTGTTAATCATCTTAGGTGCACCAATAAAAATACTTTATATTACAGTGTAGACAGAACCTCACATCCACTGACATATGAGCTCAGATCCACTGAATCATACCGAGATCATGAATACTGAATCCTATATTGTAGTTGTAATGAAATAAATTTTCCATCCAACAGCAACATAGTTGTCAAACACATCTGGCCACACACTACTGTAGCTTTTGAACAATATAAATATTAAAATATTGTATGAATGACCAGAAATTGTGATTTTTTTCTTATTTGCTCGCTGTGATATTTTATAAACCTATCTGATTTTTTAACAGAATTAATGATATTTTGGTGAAGAGCATCAGAACATTTTCAAATGGCTTCTAATGCTAGTTGCTACACACATGACAATGTTGTCATCAGAAATGCTTTAACTAAAACAGACAAAAAACAGCTACAACAAAAAGTGAAAAGGGTATTTTAATCTTAAACATCGGAATATCTTTTAATAGGGTGAATGATAAACACCGAAGAGTAAAATATAATTTCAAAAACTGTTCCCTAGATTCTAAGCTGCGACAACACAACAGAAATTAACGGGTTTTTAACAGCTTAAAATTGTCTTCCACATTATACACAAAACTGACCAGCAACGTTTACCAAATTGTTAGTGGGGGTCTTCTCCTGTACAATGTAAAACTAACTTATTTCCTGAACCCTACACCATATTTGTTTAGCAATCTATTCTAGTGCTCATTCAAAATGTTACGGTATCGCAATAATAATTATGGCAACCAAAACAACAGTAGAAGCCTCACCCAGCAAATAAGTCGGCACATTCTGACTTAAGACAGTTGGTCTTTGTTCTGAACCCTTTTAACGTTACTGCGGCCATTTAAAATACTTTGTCGTACATAAATAAACGTGACGAACGTGTTCATTCACCCTCCACTTATCCCGAGGTAACTTTAATAAAGGACCTTCCACGCTGTAATGAATAACTAACCGGTTAGTTACCTGACGGGAGATCTTTACAACGCCGTCCACTTCTGGTTTCACAGGCGTGCCACTGCTATCAACAGATTTCCTATGATCTAATACAACACCCGAATCTTTGACAGTCGTTCGGCTGGTTGTGTCATCATTAGGATGGCCAACATCATCCTTTCTATCACCATTGCACTGTATCACAGATTCCTTTGTGTCACTGTCGGTGATGGGTTTGTGATCACTGTTTGTGTCTGGTTTGATATCACTGTCTATTTCTCGTTTGATGTCGATATCTTGTTTTACGTCACTATTTATGTCTTTTCTAGTGTCATTGTTCACATTTTTCTTGCCATCATTAGTTATGCCAACACCAGTCTTTTCCACGCTGTCAGTTCGACCCCTCTTCGCCAACACATCATTGAGGGAGTCAGGTCGACAACTTCCTCTTGTTTGTGTCGCTACAGCACAGATCACCATTATGGTTACCCAACTTAGTGTTATCACTATCTACAGATGTTGTATCGCAGGGTGAACATTCCATGGTTTCAGCTGCCTTATCTGGATCCACATTTTCACATGGAACACGACATTCATCAATAACCATGTCAGTAACCTCATTCCCTGAACCATTTTCATCCTGCGAGGTTCTATTATTAACTGCTGGCACAGATTTTTCAGACTGACGCTTTTCAGAATTATTGGTAATTTCATCCAACATTTCTGTATAACCGATGGTATCCACATCGCTTCGATCCAGACTGACATCTCTAGGTTGCTCTGACTTCTCACTAGAACTCTTCTTTGGTTCCTCATCCAGAATAGAGTCATCAATCGTGTCAAAGTTCTCATTACTATCTGAGACTCCTAACAACAGCATCTCTTCATCATGATCAGCATTTCTGCCAAGAATATCATGTCTGTCCTCACCAGCCTCATTCTGAAGTTGACCTTCATCCACTGACTGATTACAGATGGCTTCAACAGTGACATCTGGTTGGGATGGCAACAAAACATCTTCTGGAAAGAAAAATATCATGAAAAGAGTATTACAAAATATGTTTCAGGTGTGATAGCTTCAATTAATTATGTTTAACACAACCTGACTCACGCTGTGTTATTATTAATATTTCACTCGTAAGAATGCTGTATATACTGTCATATATCATAATGGTAATATTAATAGGGCAGAAAAGCTTAGTGAAAATGTAAAAACAACATAGTTTTATGTGTAAATCAGTACAGATTAAAGCAACAGTTACCTGATAAATTCTTCAACTTTTCTGTACTCCGACTATGATCCAGAACTTTGGCATCCTTCAACTGATCAGTTTTAGTTGACTCTACACCAATACTTGTATTTGAATCAGCCTTTTCCACACAGTTTATTGTACCTGAAATACACTTCTGCTGTTTCTCCATCGAGACGGATGCTGATTTTCCTTCATCATTTATCGCAGCAACGGGTTCAAGAGAAGACTTCCCTAAATCGAGAGTCATGATCTCAAACAAGTTGCCCTTGTCAATCAGGCTGGATCGGGGCGTGACTGGCGAACTGCACCGATTTGGAGTGCTACCCTGATCGGACTTGTTGCTAGGCGTTGGTGATCTATCTCCATCAGAGCACTTGTCGGTACCCATGAAACTTTTATCAGAGGAATACTTGTGCATGGCAGCCTTCAGTCTCTCTCTCAGGGCATCTTTGGCCTGAATGAAGTTCGACTTGGACATTAAAGGACAGGTGGCTGCTTCTTTTTCAATCTGTACGGTATGCTTCACAACTGTTCCAAGACCACTACTAGAGCATACTTCGGAATTTTGCACCATGTCTGAATCAGTACCAGTTTTGCTGGTACCTTCCAGAGTTTGTACATTAGTATTGCTACCATCTGACAAATTGCCATTTGAACAACTGACAGCTGTATCCAAGGTACCCTTGTCACCTGTTGAGATAAGAGATTGATTTTGGTCAGCTGTCCTTATCACTGTACTGTTTGGCTCATCCGCCCTGTGTGCTTTACTGCGAGCGCTGTCGCCATGATCCTCATCTGTGCTCTGTTTTGTCAATGATGAAGGACCATTGCTCAGTGTTTTGCAAGTGTCTTGAGTAGTTGTGGTCACCTCTGTACTACCAAACACCTTCAGCTTTCCATTCAGGACACTGGCCTGACCATCGGGAGACGGCTCTCGGGAATGGGTTAGACTTGGTGGCATGGAACATGGAGAACCACTTCTGGAACTGCTACGACTATGGCAAAGCTTAGTTGTTGATTTCTTGGCCACATTCTTGGACTTCAACACTTTAAAGAAACACGATTTAACAACATTATACTGGAATGATAACTAAATATATACGTAAATCCTTGTGGCCAGTAACATATATGAAGCTAAAAACAACTACAGAAACACCCCAGCATTCATAATGCCAGATTTGACTTACACTTGAACACACACGCCAAAAAGTTATGTTATGTTATTATGCTATTGCAATATATTATAGAAAGAAAATATCAGCCAAAATGAACTCTGACTGCGAAACTTCAATTACATACCATTATTTGGCAATGAAGAAAACTTCACTTCTTCTTTCAGGGTAGCCATTTTCTAAGTGACAAAACAGAAGCTATTAACGCACACATTTGTTTACACTTAAACAACAACATTTACCATAAACAGTTGTTATTATCCTACTTTTCAGCTTTCCATTAATCTTATTTTTAAAATAAATAAAAATTATCTGGCATCAGACATGTGCCTCTTTGTTTGTTTTTAATATATACGTTTCTAATATGATACAAAATTAGTTTAAATGATTTACATTATACAAAAATAGAACTACACAATTATGAATAGTAACTGATGTAAAATGTAACTAGGGGATAGGTATCTAGATACCTGAATGTAAATAATTGTTGTTGTTTATGAAATGAAATTTAGTTTTTCATGAAAGTTAGTATGAAACACTACTGTTAGCTGTTTGGTAACAAAACAGTAGACAAGATCTTATTTATAAAACATTGTTCTTATATCTTTTGGTCTTATTATTTTTAATTCTAAGAGATCTATATAACAAAATGTGAGCACATAATAATTTACTGTGACTATATCAATAATTCAAGTTGATCCTTTTTCTTTCCAGTATATACTGGTCACAAGTCAAGCAATTGTCAACATTCAAAATGTAAACAACTTAATTTCATTCTTTTCTATGTTTGAAATTTTAGGTGGGGGGATCACACAACTTTACATTTACTGTCTGTCCCAGACTTCTCCAATTCAACACACTCAAATAGCTCCCAGTTCTTAGACAAAATTAGCTTTTAAATATATTTGATAATTTTCTATCTGATGCGTAAACCAACATAGATTCAAGTTTATAAATATGAACAGACATTTTATACTTGGCCTTTCAGTTTCTGTATCAGGTTCTATATTCTTATATTTGGAAGACTATAAATAGTATAATGGTCCCATACTAATATTCAGCTGAATTGTAAAACTGTCTTCCATGTCACAGAAAGACGACTCAAGAAAATCAAATTAAAAAACAAATTCATTGTAAATTCTAAATACAACTGTTTATAATACTGATATTCTTTTGCGAATATAATATAGAAAAAGCACATTTTTTATTAATAACACTAATTATGTTAATTTAATTGCAGCAAATTTTCTTACAAACAAAATCATGAAAATGTGACCAAACAAATTATCTTTATCCCAAATAATAAAGTCAACACCAGTGGAAACCAAACTGGTTTCTGCTTTATTCTTTTGCATAACTCATTAACTGTAACAGCATTCTATAAAACTTCAATCTGAAATGTATCACACAAATTAATGCGACTAGATGATAGATCTGGCCATATCAGTTTTGCTCCAAAATGATTTTACCTTGTTTGATCAAGAACCTTTCGCACAGTATACATGATGTGTACAGTCATTGTGGTACAAAGTTTATGCCTTAACTGGGTAGGTGTTTTGTTTTTATGAAAAACATACCAATAATTAACATGTGCTACAGGAAACAAGACTGACAAGTAGTGAAATTCAATGTCTAACGGGCAGATGGAACATGAACTGCTATGCCTATGATAGGAATATTTCACAAAACAGTGAGGGTTTATTCATAACAGTAGGATTGCAAAAACAAGACCTACAACTCCACCTGCAAAATAACCTAAAGTGCTAAACCCACTGACCCAGTTACGAATGCAAATGTAATAATCGCGTATGGACACACTCGTTCAGCGATGAGAAAGGAAAAGTACTGCTACCTTTGCAACCGAGCTATTTTTGAATCGTCAACATGTCGAATGGTTGTGTCTCTTGTTTTTCCTAAATAAAAACACCACTATATTACCAAGATTTAGAACGATCGGATACTGACACAAGAGCAAAACCAACCCCCTAACTCAGTAACTGGCCAGCCAAGCCAGTACAACAACACAAAGCCACCCCATGTCGGCCCAATGAAAACTCGTACCCACACTGATTCACTCCAAGAGTACGATGCGATTAATGATAGATCTTTACTAATAATATTAGTCACCGTGAAAATGTCTCTACAATTCTTTTATCTCACAAAAGTATTCTTAAAATAGAAAGTAAAAACAAAAAGAAGTCCGTTTGTTATCGACGTAAGTATCACGTGACTGCATTGCACTCACGGCAGAACCATTCTAGGCATTACGTGTTAGGTTAGGCCATGTAAACAATAGAATTGGTAGACTCGTGGTATTTACAAGATCCGTCAAATATGGATCAAAAGTACCCAGAAAATCCCTATATTCAGACGGACCAGAAGAAATATAATTAGTTTTAGCTTCAACCAATGATGTATCGCGTTCAGATGTTAAGGGGCCATCTCAAGGTAGCTATAATACATAAACACATGCTGAAATAACTCAATGTAGGCACCGCTCAGTCCAAAAACTGAACACATAGGGTTCTAGTCTATCGTACTTTTTAAACATCCAATTTTATCTGACCAGTTACTTTAATTAGACAAAATAAAGCAGAGTTGCTAGAACGTCTGTAACTAACGCAAGTAGGTCACAGACTCATTATGCATACAACATGGCCGACCGTCGTTCAGATTCTAATACGAATACATGCAAACTGGCTGCTGATCTGCATTCAGGTATCTTGAGCATAACATATTACAAACAAATACATTAATACATCCCCGCGCCATACACACACGAAATGTCGTCTGAAATTAGCATTCGTGTAATTCATCCAATGATCCGGGTATGGTTGATGTGCGATAGATTCCAAAAATTCTTCATCACCGAAACGTATTATCTTTTAAAAACCAAATACATTAGAACTGTATAACGAACAAATTGCAGCTGCAACAAATTATTCGATCATACCTTTATACACAGTCACAGATAATTCATTCACAAATAGTAAGGAAACCCCTAATTTCATAAATGGAATACGTTATATATGCTAATCTGTTAAAGACAACATTAGAAAAGTGAACCTGAAATCGCCAGATACCTATTCGGAATTTGCAGTGTAAAGATATTACCCCTTGCTACAAAGCAATTGGCCAGACCCCTAGCTACTGGCAAACTGCCAAATCCCATGCGCAGCTTCTAGACAAGTAACTAGCAGCTAGTTGAGTGCTGATGGCCAGCTAGCTGCACAGGCCTACACTACAGCCAACCAGTAACGACCGATTCTTGCCTATTTAGCCAAAATAAAGCTGCATTTCAAGACTAATGATCTGTTCATAAGCAATTAAATAAACTTTCTTTTATGAATTTCCTCACCACCTCGGTTGCAATCAAGAGACAAACGCTAAGAGTGGGCGAAATAGTAAACTTATTTTCGAAAAAGGTATGCCGATGGCTATTTCTGAGCATTGACCATCAGCTAAGCATCGTAACCGTGACCTTAATAATGACATGTAATAGCGATTTGACCTTCAACAATGACCCAGCCAGCGGACCATAGATACAGTCATCTGTCAGCGGAGGGGGCGCTCGAAGATGGCACGTTTACCAGCTGATGAAAAACAACAACATCCGTCGAACAATTTATTTATAATAACTATTCGGTTATATTTCACAACATAAATCACAATAATAAATTACACGATCTATTTACCGACGCGCATAAAATAATCGATATTTTAAGACAATCCCTTGTGAGCCTCACAAACGATCACGTGACCATGCACCGAGTCTGAGGGAAAATCTCCACGTCACAGACGACTGTTGTTGACGAATAGCGAACAACGTGTTGGGATAAAGAATTTAACTATTCTGGACATTACACTTCACCAGGACAACAGATATCACGTCCGAACACGGATTAAACATTCCGGACACTAAATCAGGTGATTTCCGTCGCTTACAAGGGTGAAAATGGCCATCTTCGTCCGCGAAATTTAGCCGAAACAGAACGGATAGTGGGCGCTATTCGGGAAAGCCCAGAAATTATTTTGTAGCGCAGCCGGGGCGAATTTACGTATATGTTTTCCCTTCACAGTAGTTATGGCATCGATAGCGAACCGATTCTGGATACTTACATGCGACGATGGGTCGTGGAGGCCGAAAATCATTCATTCTTGGCCACGATTAAACCGACAAGATGGCGGCCACACGGGATGCTAAATGCGCATGCGCAAGCTGGCCTGTTGCTAATGAGGCTCAATGACCGCCTTTGGTGAGGATCGTCGCGGAACGCGTCCTCTTGTGAAGTTTCCGGATCAGTCCAGAAAAAAAGTTGGTGGATTGGTGCGTGGTCTCGCGCTAAGCGAACACCCATTTACCCAAAGGTATATAGCCATGTTATCGAGATATTATTAGAAGTGAGTATAAGTTTAAACGAAGTATTTTGTTTCTAGGACGAACGGAACCAAAATGTCCTCATACAACGTCATGACACCTTGAGGTACTGACTTGGATTTAGTTCGGATTTGCAAGGCACCTTAAACGAATTACCGTCTGAAAAATGTTACTGAGTGGGTGAGTGAGTGTATGAATGAGGGAGTGGGTGGGTGTGGGTGACACACTTAACGACATCGGCACAAAGGGTTACATCATATTTCGTCACCCGATACAACATTCCGGAGGATACAACGAGGCAGTTGTCCGCCCCTGTATCCCGACGGGGTGGATTTCTCAGAGGCAGAGACAACAAATACAACCGGTATTGTTGTTGTATTTGACCCAGTGTCGACCTCCGGATGTGAGTCTTGTGCGAGGTCGGTTTCTTGTTACATTTGATCGACTCGGACAAGACTAAAACGGTACCAAACTGTAATGGACGTCATCACTTCAGATCAGTCATCATCGGGAAAGTCGACGAAATGGTCCATATAGCTAATCACCGCATCGTGTATGTTTGCTTTGATTTACAACGGACACCACCACGCCCTGGTAGGCGTTTGATTGGCTCGTCTTGAGTCGCTGATGTGGTACACAGTTCGGTCGGATGTACGCGGGTTCGAAGCGGCCTTTCTTCTGTCTCTCGCTCTTAGGGGAGATCCACCAATCGAGTTCGGCGGTACAGCGCTAGCGCTGGCTGTACGTGGCTAACCAGGATTTACAAACTTTTTCTTTGTGACGAAAAATGAACTCGGCTTAAATAGGGACGACTTAGAATATTTAGAGATCGCGTTCGGTAATTAGTTGGTGAGGCTTGCCGAGAAAGCGATATCGCTGGTTATAAGTGCTTAGCTCACAGGGGTCAGGAGGCCTCTGTGTCTTTGAATAGAACGTGAATGTTATCAGTCAAACTTTTGTTTTCTCATCAGCTTCCGAAGCGCAGCGACTAGTCCTACTTAACGTGTAGGATTTCGGTAGGATTTGATTGTTTTATAGTTGTTCTATATTTTCAGGTAATTAGCTAATTGATTATATTGTTTAATTTTTTTATTAATGACGTAACGGTGCGATGCAAGAATTACCGGAAGCCGATGTAGTCGGTTTTATGATAATGGCTGCTACCGCTTGTCCAGTTCGTTACCGGTTGAATGCAACAAAGGAAGTCCGTGTTGTTGTTATTCAGGAGCGTATCTACTTGTGTTTACGGACAGCTTTGTAAACGAAAAACGTTAACATCGTATTCTGTAGAAATTTGCATATCCCCGGGGATATGGGGTGGGGTGGTATTGACCTGCCCTAGACCCCACGCCTGTGCCAGACTGTTTTTAATTATAATAGATAGATCGTAGAATTATATTTCCGGTGATCGTAGTTCGTTTTGAACGACGAAAATGGCGAACATCGGATGTATCCTGACGTACGTCATGGTGGAGGAGACACAATTTACTAATGATTCATGACACGGCTCAGTGATTTAGTAGACGGAGGATGTATCAGAGTCCCGAAACGCCATCGGTTCGTATCCTACTGACTTACTGATACCTGCTCTCTCCATCCCATTCGTCGTTTGAGCGTACATAAATGGACTGCCATAAACGGTGTACCAACCAGGGGGTTGATATCGTTACCGGAGTGTGCCGTTTCCTGAAACGGTGTTAACGTAGCGCGATTAAAACGACATCATTAGGAGCCCTTAGTTAGATTCTAACATCATATACCGTGTTACCGATTACCTGGGTAGATTTTTCCGATGTGTCGGACCAGACCAAGTGACAACACGTAGCCGGGCTGAGAGGGAGGTAAGAAATTCGAATATAGATTGTTGTTATGTGCGATGCTTTGGACTAACGCGGCGTTAGTCGGTCCAGAGTTGGGGAAACCGCTGTGGAGGGTTCGAAGAATCCCGGTTGTTATAAAGCACGTCGAGGGGACCACGGATCTGCGGCGACGATCCAGGCGGTTCTCGTAGCCGCCGTAAACGTGAGGTGCTTGCAACGTATCTTGGCAACGAGCCAGATTGGATAATATTAAATACCATATTGATCCAGTGTTGATGATAAGGATGCTGCTACATGAGGTCGTCGGATTTTGTCGAACAGGATGGGGTGCACGAACGACGTCGAACGTTTGTGGCGCTGGTTGTGTGTTCGGAATGAGGTCTCGCTGCCGACCCTTATCGCTGAGGTCAACGAAATGGATTTTTTCTCTACGTGTGTGTGCATGCCTGCGTATTTGTTATAAGTGCGTGGAAGGCACTGGCACAGAGCGTACAAAAATCATGATTACAGCAGTTGACTAATTCACGAAGAAACTCAAAGGAGAATCGAGACTTATTTCTGAACCACATGATATTGTGCGTGTGTGTGTGAACAGAAGCTAGTTCTAATATCACTCAGATGCATTCGAGCGCGCGTACGTACACATACATCCGCAGATGTCGTTGCTTCTACCATTATGTTTTCAAATACAGCGTTCACGTTACGTATTTCATCACTCAGTCGACTCCAAAGCTGATATAAATATATCCAGAAATTATGCCAGGACAGCGCCCCAGTGGTTAGGGCACTGCGCGGCAAAAATTCAGGTTGTGGGTTCGAATCCAACTACGACCGGTTTCTGTAGGTGTTTTTCCGTAGAGTCGCCAACCAAGCCATTCACGCCAAAAAGTATTTCACTTGTCAGTGAAGAAGTTTGCGGTTCTACCGTGGAAAACGGAAAGACGAAATGATAGCATATTAGTAACTTATAATATGACCGCTAGGTGGCAGCACCATACCAATTGGTTTGCTGTTGTGGGAATTCTTATTCATAGCCTAATGTACACTAATCGTCTAATGTGTCTTCCTTTTGATTGTGGATTGTTTAGTATTTTTCACCACACTTTCCGACTCACCTGGCCAGTTGTAAGTCATCGCCAACTTGCCACACACACACGCACACCAGATAGTAATTAATACTGACTGCCGACCTTTGACATACTGCATTATGTTCAAGAAGACCAGTCATTGCATTCGGAATCTGGACATCGGTCATCCGGTGATCACGATCAGTATAAGTCATAAGCTATATGTTTTGTTTTGTTGTTCGGGGAGAATCCCCAGGCTGTCGCTCATTCGGCACAGCCTAACTGTATGTTTGTATGAATCAGAATACAAGGAGACTTTCGGGAACCACACTAAGATCCCGGTAGGTGTGTTTAACAGGTTGACGGGATTGGGTGTCTGTCTGGTGTTGACAACAAGGTACATCCTCGCTACGATTACCGAAGTCTGTGGCATGTTGTTATTGTGTTTCTATTGCGATCTTGGCACGGATGGTGATGATGATGATCATCATCCTCACCTCCCTTCCGCTGATGGTTCTGGAATTCGCCGAGAAACGTTTTCTGATGGTGACGGGTTTATCTTATCGTCTTCGTACGGTGAGTTGCTTACTTAAGTCTAGTTACTAACATCAACGTGACTGAATCAAATTGGGTGAAAACCATATTGACTTATCATCAACCAATCACGGGCATGATGATGATGATGATGATGATGATGCTAATGATATTTAAGCCATAAATGTTTATCAGCAGCGCGTACAACGTACGATGATGTTCGATTATTATTGCAATAAGCTTTAGATCAATTGACGTTTGTTACAAACCATTTTGTTGTCGTTTAACTAAGCGGTTTTTTAAAGTGTTTTCCTCTCGTTTCTCCGTCGCTAGTTCGTAACAATTTCTTTCTCGCTCCTGTAAGTTTATAGACAATGGAATCATTCCCGATATTTATCGCCTGACGAAGTCATTCTGAAAATCGAGAACCCCGCCGCCCCTCAGAAAACCACGGATTGACAACCACTTGTTATAGAGTGGACGATAAAAGGTGTAACGATTTCAGTCAACTCACTAGTGTGACTGAACCAAAACAACAGATAACTTCCTTGTTCGCGTGAAAGATACGACCTTTTTTTATTAACCGTCTCTATCAAAGTCATAAATGGTTATTTCGGCGGATATAAGATGTTCGCGGGTGAGTACTTGCTGTCAGGTCGGTATATATCTTTGATGATTTATGCGTCAAATACATCGATTTTGTTGGTAACTAGACCGACCACGACCGGTGACGTAGGATGGAGAGCTAGATACCGAATGTTTATGGTATTAATTGTCTTTTGAAGTTGAGTCGAGTTGAGTAGTTTAGCCTCAGAGCTGGTCGGATACCTCAGATATAGGACCTCGAGCGGGTGACTCCTTCGGGGGGTGAAATTCCCCTATCGACACTGGTGAAGGTTGAGGATGGTGTTGTCGGTGTTTAGAATACCGCTCTCTGTTTGCTCCATGATGGATTGTATCGTTTATGTTGATGATGGGTAATTGATGACAGTCTGAGGGTTGTCATGGTTGTCTGGTGATAGGCAGGTGACAGGATGTTTGTATTATTTTATTTTTTTGGCAACACAACGATAACCTGTAACGTAACGCTGTAGGTTACCCAGCGAAAATCTTGGTGGGTTCCACTGACAATTCGTGATCATCTTTTTATACGCGCGCGTACTGACTACTGACACACACACACACAATATATGGGAATCGGGTATGCAGCTGGTCACAAATTGTGGCACTTCGGTAGTGGTCCAATATGCTAAAACGTGACCCGGATGCTGTAACACGACCCCGAGGGTGATACATGACTGTCTTGTATAAAGGTTACACCGGAGTGTTACATGTAAGAGAGTGGTGTCTTGTGTTGGGTGATACCAGGTGGCGCTCCACGATCGTAGTGTATGAAGGTGGTACACTCGGATGGTATGTTTAAAGAATAGGCCAAGATGACAAATGATAGTAACAGCGGAGTATCGTCTAATACCATGATGGTATGAGAATGTGCCGAGTGGTAAGAATAAGAGGGGAGAGGGGGTGTCATTCGATCAGACCAGACATCACATATCCGGTATATGCCAAACTGACGTCTAACTGATGATCCATGTCATCTAAAACACGTCGGTAACGGGATCCCGAGACCAACGAAAATAACACTCACTGACATCCTTCCCGTACGTCTACTACACAGCGCGCTGCTGCCACCTTGTGGGCGCTTACGGTGGCTCCCCCGTCGAGTTGGTACGTGATGTTCTCACGGGACCAGATACCTCATTATAAGAAATACCTAGTTTTGGACGATACCCTGAAAATCGCCATATCCAGAACTGGACTAAGTAATCCGGCTCGTATCCTAAAATAAAATATTGCGACAATCCAGTGATTTATAAGTGGCATACGCCAACAATATTTTTAAAAAACACCAACACTCTGGACAATCTCTGATATCTAAACATCTGAGATTAAACATAACAACGACTCAAAATATTCGTATTATGATGTAGCTTTAGCGGTTCATCTATTCCCAGTTCCTTCCACCTTACTCATCCAATAATTGTAGCTTGGCGACCTACTAATAAGTAACGTAAACTGAAGCCTTTGGTAAAAATAGCCACTTGACCTGATTATTGATATCTTTGTGACTGACTTGCAAAGATGACCTGATTAGGTCCATTCCATGTTGCCTTAAATTGATCAGTGACAAACACACCGGCGAGTCATCGAGTGATTTCGATGGAATATAAGAGCGTGTGCTTGTGTACATACGAGTGAACGATAATACGGGTGTTTACTCTGTAATGTACGGGGTATATAAGATCTGTTGTGTCTATTGAAGGCGTAAGTGTATGGCATTTTATGGGTCAACTTGAAAAGGGAAATAAATGCGTAATATGTTAATAAAATATATCTAGGTAACTCTAAACAACCGATAAATGTTCAATTCCTTAACTGTTATTATGTCAGTCGGTGTTATTATGTCAGTCAGTGTTATTGTTCGTGTAAGAAATGGGATATAGTTAAATATTATTATGATTGGGGTAATTATCGGAAGTGATAGGGTCATAATTGTTGTTGTTGTTTATAAGTCGCGCGCGCGTATGTGTGTGAGACAAAACAGCCGAGAAATGGAAATTGTACCCTGGGAAGATATGAAACCATATAGACGACACCGAATTAGATCAATCCCACTATATATCAAGTGGACTTGTACGTGTATGTGTGCGTACTATATAAACAACATACAAAAACCCGACCTATTCGCTACAGCATTCCTGTTTTTAAATAATAATAATAATAATGCATCCGAACTAAACATCAACCAATCAACCTTCGCCACGAGGCGTTCCTATTTCTCGTTATCGATGGTGTCGGCCGACAACCAGCCAATTGTCTATCGCCGAGCGAGAAATTGTGTCACTGAGGCCCCAGATGGGGTGTCTCGACTGGCGTCTGGTTATGCGGGTTATGTTAAGGCTGACTGGCTGGAACCAGTCTTAACAAGAAAACAAGCGCCCGGTTAGCGCGGCTATCGTGAGAGGCCATGGTCGTTATCTGGGTTTATTTATGCATGCATTATGTTAATTTGTCCGAGCACGTGATGCAGCAATATGTTGCGGAGACATTAAAATCAGATGCTGATCAGTGGGGCGAGAGATAAACATACTATTTGGGTGCGTATGTATGTGTGAGTGTGGGGAGGTTGTTGTCTTTATATTTGGTTTTGTGGTATGTGGGTGTTGGTAATAGTGAGTGGGTGTGCTCGTGCTTTGACCCAATTTCTACCCAACAACAACGAAAAACAACGCCTAGTGCAATGCTGTAAGTGTAATAGGGGCGTTGGTTTAGTATCGGCAGAGGTCGCTGAAGCAGAATCTTCAATGCTAAATAGGATGTTTAAAAAACTCTGATTTAAAGATATTTATTGTTATCGTGTGAATGCCGCGTAATTTGTAACCGTGTCAGATTGTAGATACGGCAACAAGTCCATGGACTAATACGGCGTACAGTTTGTTTGTTTTCTAAATTTGTACTCTGCAAATGTCAAACGGATAAATAATAATAAAGGAACGGCCGGTGATAATTTGAATATTCGATTTGTGTGTAGGCGTGTGTGTGTGTGTGTGTGTGTGCAGATGGTACGAGATATTTTCTACAGTAGAACACGGCCACTATATTAACGTGATGGCACCAATCCAGGTTGTGGGTTCGAACCCGACAAACACACAGACAGACACACACATGCACCCATCAGTGTGTGTGTCCTGTTTCATCAAGAAGTCCCCCATTGGCCATATTTCTCAAGTGTGACTATTGTCGAGGCTAAATAATAAATCAGCTCAACTCAGTTGATATATATATAGCTTTCAGTTGACCTAGATAAACAGTATTAAACATCTCTATAGATAAAACCGAGGGTGTGTGTGTTATGTGTATATGTGTGTGTGTGTGTGTGTGTGTTATTTTAAAGTCCGCTCGGAGCCAGGACTTTAAGTTTGTTAGTATAATAATAAGATTGAGAAAACTGTGATGTGATAAAGAAAGAAATAATAATATGATATAATTGTATGAGTTTATTTCAGTTGTTTAGCCCACCTGAGACATAAGGTCGACAATCGTACCGTAGTGAAACCGTTTCACGAAGACAGGCATTAGACGGATTCGTACCCACGAATTGACTATTTTAGCAGAAATTTAAAAAAAGCCCATGTAATATCTAATTTTGACAAGGTTTCGATACAACCAACACGTCATTTATAATACTGACAGTCGTATTTTTGTCTAAGTCGTTCAGCGTCTAAGATGTCACATAATCGAGTTTAACATGTCACAAAATCTGAATATAACATGTCACATCTGGACGGAACGTGTTCGATCGAAAAACAACATGTCACAACTGGACGTAACATGCTACATCTGAATGTAAGACTAATACAATACTTAATTGGTAGATAACATGAGCAGCATATCTATTAAGATCCATATCTTCAGAAGTGTTGTCTAGTTAATAAAAATGCTAACGAATGATGTTTCGTTCGGATGTTTGACGACCACTTTGGGGCGCAAACCAAGGGTAATGAGGCGAAGTGAAAAATGAAACACCCTCCAGACGTGCCCCACGTCGAGATTTGAACTCGGGTGGTTAGGAGCTGTGGCCAGCCAAGCTACCAGTTAGACCAAACGAATAAGATACTAATTATATCTCAATAAGATGGCACATATAATAATAATACTGATAATAAAAGATGGTCAGATGTTGATGTTAATTAATGAGTTATTATGGAAGATAATTTGTCGTTCGATAATTTAAATAAAGATGCAAAACACGTCATATAACTAACTATTCCAATGGGTTTTATGGAACACGGGGGCGGGGGGTTCCGGTTAATATTCAAATAACATTGCACTTTGGTTGATGCCCTGAACACGTGCAGGACGAGAATGGTTACCAACAACCCGAGTTCACCTTCCACAAACACCTGGCTCAGGTAAGCTAAAATTAAACCCACGTAATTAGTAGTGATGCCCTAACTGCAAAATGAAGACGTTTATTAAAATTTAAAAACAATAGGACATAAAAACAGCCATGACAGCTACGCTATGAAGCAAGACACGAACCAAGCAGTCAAAAATGTATGTGCAGAAGAAAAAATATGAAATATTTCTAGTCGACCTTGATAATATCAAATAGAACTTCTTAACCTTTCGTTTCAGATCCAGGCTGGTGACACATTTTGAAGCAATTGTAAACTTAGCTGTTAGTTTTAGTATACTTTATACAGGGATAGATAAACTGTGATTTAAAGAAATGGTTTTGTTGATGAGTAGACAATAGGAAGTGATACATGGCGACTAGAAATAGGGATGATACTTGTTGGCTGATCATTTTAGCTAAACTTTGTTGCAGCTGGAATACGTTATTATAACAATGATCAAGAAATGACAACTAATCTAAGGGTTTTTCCTTCTGGTTTTTAATTAAAAATAAATTCTACTATCTTTTTATAATTACAGTTATGAATAGTACTATCAATTTAAAACCACAACAAGGGATTCTCACAAAACTGATAATAATAATAATAGTATTGTACAATTTGGTTTTACGGCCATATTTATATACACGGTGAGCTAAATGGGTGAATCGATGATAATGAAATCAATTGAAAGATGAAACACCCTCCAGGTGTAAGGCAGCCTCGAAGATAATAATAAAGATAATACTAGTATTAAATCCAGGTAAAGCAGATATTTGAAGTACCGAGAACCGTAATACTTAATTTAATTTCTACGAGGCTTCACCAAGTAAGGTAGTGAGTGAGCTGACGGCGCGTATTCCCATTAGACCATTCACGAGAAGCCATTTTCGTGTAAGTTGGGTCTAAGCCATTTATCACACTGAGTGGGCGGATACCTGACAGTCGGTGTCAGAGTGGAATTGCAGAACGGGGAGGTAAATTGAGGACTGAGATTAGATAAATGGACCGATGAATCATTATGGATCATTAGGTACATGTGGATTATTATGAGCGTGTGGATCAACTATGAGCAAGCGGATCGTGGATAGGTAGATCATTATCGGCAGGTGGACAAATTATAGGCAGATGGACACATTATAGGCAGGTGAACACATTATGTTTAGGTGGACACATTATGGCTAGGTGGACACATTATGGCTAGGTGGACACATTATGGGCAGGTAGATCATTATGGGCAGGTGGACACATTATGGACAGGTGGGTCATTGTGCCTCATCAGTAACTTAGACTAAGACGGAGATCGAGGTCGTATCAGGACAGCCTACTGTCTTTTATTTATGATGTTGTGTTGTAATTTCGTTCTGGATATATTGTCACGTGGAACGTATATAATAGATGTATGTCCGTAGATTCAGCATCCTGAGACAACAATATCACCTCTTATCAGCGGCCAGTAACTGTAAAAATATCCAAATATGGATATCAATATAACATCCAACAGCTTTGACCTTAGACAATCTTTATTGCTTTAATCAAGGCGACCTTTTGACTCGACATCAGCCTTAATAATGAATGACTGATGTATGCGTCAGTTGATAGACCTCCTACATCAGATGAAGATGATCACGTGAAGAAGGATCAGACAGTTAGTGATCTCAGACTTCCTACATCAGATGAAGATGATCACGTGAAGAAGGATCAGACAGTAAGTGATCTCAGACTTCCTACATCAGATGAAGATGATCACGCGAAGAAGGATCAGACAGTAAGTGATCTCAGACTTCCTACATCAGATGAAGATGATCACGTGAAGAAGGATCAGACAGTTTGTGATCTCAGACTTCCTATACCTTCGGCCATCTAACTAGTACCATCCCGTCATGGTACCATTTATGGGGAAGGTTCACGTCGCCATTGTTCCCAACATTATGGGGGGGGAGGGGGTGGATGCGACTAATTCTATTATAATATGCTGATACTCGTCGCGATTCTGTTATCAGTATATAGTCATTCAAAACCTTCGTTATATTGTATCTGTATGTTTTGTTTAAACACCTAAATAATCTCTTAAAGCATAAATTTCAACAGGAGACCATCAAATGGTGAGGTGTGAAATGGAGGATGTAAACAAATCTCAGTCCTTTTACACTTTACCAAAAAAATACCCCAAAAAGCCATTAAGCGATGTACGGAGAGAAATATTTCCGAGTATCAGCTCTCAGTCTGTGAAATAAGTTGCCTAATCGTATTAAGTCTGCAGCAATTAAAGAAATATTTTATACGGTTCTTAAAATCTACTTATATAAATTGGCCTATTTATAATATCTAAACCAGTGTATTTCTTCATAAAATGTGCTTGTGATATTAGAACATGTTTGAATTATTTTTGAATATAAAGCGGCTTATAGTTATACAAGTTGAATAAGGCACTATATAAAATACTATTATTATTATCATCATCATTATTATAACAATAGGAGACCGGAGAAGCTAAGTCGGTGTGTGTGTTTATATATGTATACACATATATTGTGTCGTCACAACACGATAAAAGATTAATGAATCTATTGGCGGGAATCTTGAACAATCATTTCAATGATACCATATTAATTTATGTCACTGTATTAGTGAACGTCACATCGGACGTGAACGAAACAGTGACAAGAGTTGGATTGGCCGGATTTGACAAGTAACAACTGTGGATTCTCTCGTCACCCACCGACTGATGATTCGCCCATATGTATTTAAATCGTACTGTATTGCGAATGTATAGAGTACGGGTGCGTAGATTAATGGAGAATGTCGGTTTTTGTTACCGTCAACTTCTGTGGGTGTTGAGGAATAGCAGGGAGGGAGAAAAAGATGGCTAAACACAACACTAGAAACGTAAATTATAAAACGGTGTAGAGATGAATATTAATTAGCGATGTTGAACATCATCAAAAAAAAAATCCTATCTATAATAGTCTTCATGTGTATTGGGAATCTTCTAAATTTGTCATCCATGTTTGTTATTAGCCAAAAATGATAGTCGTAAAAATCACAAGAAAAGTTTCCACGTCCTGTTTTCAAAATTCGCCAGCTGCAGTCGTAAAATACGCATAAAAGGGCCATGAACATGCCGGAAACGGTTCAGTTTTTGACCTTTCCGCTGAAGGACACCTTGGTCGTGATGACAACATTGTCGTGGATTTACTGATCGATCTATATCGATTATTTTCTTTGATATTCTATTGAAACCAGCCTATTTTGGTTGTTCTGTTTACAAAGAGGAAACGTAAACTGGAAGGGGAAATATTTTCCTTAAACTGTAGTCATTTTCAGACATCAATCACACGATCCTTTCCTCCCCCCCCCCCCCCCTCTCTGTCCTAGTTTAGCCCCATCGATGGTCAGACTTGAGGAATAATGCTGAAAGACGTTACACTCTTGAGCAATGATAAGATCAGCCCAAAACGTTTTGCTGGATTCGACCCTGATGACCTAGTTCTCGTTGACTTGCCAGGTCCAAGCACGTCTATACGATTACAGAAGTAGAGCGAAAATAGTAAAATCTTAGTTTTGGAAATAGTGTTTGAAATAGAGTAAAAAATTATAAATTAATAATACCAATTAAATACTGTTTTAAAAGTCCCTTTATTCGATATTTCAGTTAATTATTTTTCGCATGAATTATGCTTACATCATCATTAGGAAATCGATAAATATGTGTTTAGGTAATTAATTAGTGATGTAATGTAGGTGTTGTAATAATCCTCTTATTGGACGAGGCAGAACCTAAATAACAAATTGTTTGTCGTTGATACTAATTACCGTTCTAAATCCCCCCCCCCTCTCTCTCTCTCTCTCTCTCTGTGTGTGTGTGTGTGTGTGTGTTCCAACAAGATCACTGATTATTTTTATCAGGCTAAAAGATCTTTAGCGTATGGAAGCTAAAAAATAAACTAAATACAACCAAACATTATATTAATTGTTAATTTGGCTAAAATGCGTAATATCTGCTCGCTTTTACATGTACAAGTATCGTGTTGCTAACGCCCGTGCTGTGAGTGTGATATCTGTTAGCTTTTAAAGGTGCATGTATTGTGCTGCTGAAACCCAGGCTGTGGATCTAACCCAAGCGTTGCCTAAATATGCGGGCTGTGTTATCGCTCAGTAAACGCCTTCAGGCTGCGATAGAAAGGTACAATTGCGCATAAATATGCATAAATATTCACTAGCACGTTATGATACACTGGTTTTTCCGGATAAAACAAGAAAAGTGATGAGGACGTTATGATAAAACACATTTTAGCAAAATGCTACACCAGCTTCACAATTGAGGCTTAACCAATACTTATTTGGTCTTGTTTGTATATCGCCCGTTATTGTAGCTATAGAATACAACATAAAAGATGGTCTCCCATAATTAATAAATGTTCTCTTTCAAAATTTCTGTTGTTGTAAATTTCTTCTAACCTTCTAGGTCATAGAATCTTACAAATCTTTTAATGTTAGAGTTTAATTAAAATCATATATATAATTCAGTATTTTTAGACTTTGTATGATTAACTGGCAATGTGTTTGTTGTTATGTTTTATGTGTATGCTACAATGGATTGATTTAAACTGATTTTTTTTTAATTCTCTGTACTATGGCATTCTACCTACGAGAGTGGTCCGACAGAACACTAAATTTGTGGTTTGGTGATTTTTTAGTGCACATTTGCGTTTGGAAGTGTGTCTGTGTTATAAACTTCTGCGTGGAGTTGGTGACGCGTTGGAGTTCCCTGACAGTTTACATGTTAATTAATTAATACCACTCCTGTAATTGGTTAGGGTTACTGATGGGATTTTCTAGAAGTCTTCACAGATCACTCGCTTCATTAGATACCATTTAATGTAATGAGTACAATTTAATTCAATTCACCAGGTGGCGCCACTTGTTTTGCTCGTGCCATTCTTGGAAATGATTAAAAGCATTAATATAATTATAACTACTACTACCACCACTACTACTACTACCACTACTACTATTTCTACTACTACTACTAATCGTAATATTACTACTAGGACCTGATGGTGGCGGTGATGATAAGAGTGATAGTTCTCTATATAAGTTCTTTAGTAGTACTAGCAAAGATCGTATAAGGGTCTAAATGGTCTTTGGTACTACTACTACTACTACTACTAGTAGTAGTAGTAGTAGTAGCTGTTGTTGTTATGGTCGTTGTGGTGGTGGTGATTGTTTTTCTTATCGCCGTCAATGTCATCACTTACCTATGTGAAGATTACGTTAGTTCCAGGTCAACGTAGGCTGACCCAGAAGGGCAAAGTTAGTCATCCTTTTCCGGAGGTATTATTGCTAGGAGCTTGCAGCGCGAAGATTATCACGTGACTCAGATTATGCAATTTAATGTTCAGTGCATGAATTATGACGTAATTAGACAGCAATCGTTAAATTATTATTATTATTATTATTATTAAAAGTAGTAGTAGTAGTAGTAGTAGTAGTAGTAGTGTTGGATATTTTATCAACTGATAAGGACGGATTTAAATAGTAAATAAATTATGTTGAAGGTTATAGTTAGGAAATAAATAATACTTGCTGTTGTTGTTGTTGTTACAGGTGGTGTGATTATCGCAACGACAAAAATGATGATGATGATGATGATGACACTGGTGACAGTAGTGATAATGATATTGTTGTGATTGTTACCATTGTTTCATATGTGAGCTCGTCAGCGAAGATCCCAATCGAGATATGTGATGGGAAATAATTTGGTGAATAGAATTAAAAATTTTGTATATCAATTTTATCTGATTACCCTATTAATGGGATGATACAAAAAGCATTGTGGTACACTTCCACGCACCTACGCATCTATGCACGAACACGAACATGCACACACATGCATACAGTGTGTGCGTGTGTGTGTGTATTCGCGCGCGTGTGTATTCGCGAGCGCGCGCGCGCGTCTGTGTGTGTGTGTGTGTGTGTGTGTATGTGTGAGCAGGTTCATGTATACCTAATCTAGAGCCTATTGTTTAATCTATTCAACTTGATGTCTCCTATACAACCAGCTGTTATGAGGCCAACTTTCTGTGTCCATTGTATAATCGTGACCCATGTTATGCAGCCTCGATTCAGATTGAATGCAGTTGTGGTTAAATTGTTCTCGTTTCTTCTCTCGTCATGTTTGATTTGTCTAAAAAGTTAATATCGTCTGCTGAATGTCTTTATGGGAATGTCGATCATTTTATTGCTTGAATATTACAATATTCCGTAGCCAGACTGTTGTCACATTAATAGAGAAATCAATTAAGCCGATGTTTTTGCCCGAAGCATTAAAATGTTGGCTGTTTTAAATTATTTTAAAATTTATAAATGATGAGTCCATAGCGTGCCTTCCCTCGCTCGTTCACTCGATCGACTAATCGCCTGCAAACACGCTCACAAGCACGCACGTGAACACGAACGCGCGTGTGCGGACACACAGAGAAAGATAGATTCCCATTTATATGTTTTAGGCACACAATGATACCAGAACGATCTTAGATTTAAAACAATACTGCCATTAGACTTAAAAACACAAAGGTTGGAAGCCTAAAGGAAGTGGGGGAACTTAACCGGAGATATACGGAGGTCACGTGACTACTATGCTTTATTAACGCTTTAGGGAAGTTAACATGAAGAAGAAATTTCGACCAATCAGAAGCTCAGCCGCCAATCAACGACAGCCATTTAAAAAAATGGCAGATGGTTGTGTGGATCACCATTTCAGTTGACCTTTTGATTGTTGATTTTATAAGCCATTAATGTTTCTAACACTGTTAGAGTGATCCCGATGGGTGTGTGGGATACTAATGTTGTTGACTGGACACGGTGCGATCCACGAGAAGGATGTGTGCATCCGGAAACGAAGGAGAGATACATGAAGTTCTTAGTTCTAATTTGGTATAATGTCTTTAGATCATCATTGATGTATTTAAATTATAACCTAGAGATGTCGCCCCTGTCCGGATCGGATCCACAAGCATTACGATTTGTATCGAATTAGCAGTCTGTCGGATTCTTCATTCTTCACTAAAAGCCTTCAGGTTGATCATTTCATTTCTCTACAGAGTTATCCGTCGACCAATATGTCTCACGTGTCATTAACGCTGAGACTAAACAAAACACTGACTTAATGACTCCATGATTCACTCACTAACTCACTGACTTACTGGCTGTCTGACCGACACAGTAACTGCCTGCCTGCCTGCCTGAGTGCCTGACTGACTGACTGACTGACTGACTGACTGACTGACTGACTCACTCACTCACTCACTCACTCACTCACTCACTCACTCACTCACTCACTCACTCACTCACTCACTCACTCACTCACTCACTCACTCACTCACTCATCTCACTCACTCACTCACCTACTCACTCACCTACTCACTCACTCACTGACTCACTGAATCAATCACTCAATCACTAAGTATTGATATTTTCGTATTTGTAATTGTTTTCATCAACGACATTTTGATATAAGCTATTGTTCTGTTGTGTAATAACTGAGATAGCCCTGGGGAATTTTCTCCCCCCCCCCCCCCGCCTCCAAAAACCCCCAAAACAACAACAAAACCAAAAACAATGTCGAACAGAGTTTCTTCAGCATATTCTATATTTCCACGCTTGGGTATTTGATTTTGCGGTGAGACAGACGATTATTCATCACCTACCAGATCTCTGAGAAATGGTATTATCCACCAGTCGAGATCCGTGCGTGCAAGAAATGGTGCTACATCTGGAACCACTAATGACAAATACGAGTTGGCGTCGCATTTCATTATTGGTAGATTAGTCGTCGATAGATAACATAAACTTGTTACATCAGTTAGAGTTGTCTGTCTTAAAAATCTATTTTTATTGGCGAATCCTCGTGTATCTAAATTCGTTGTTTGGTCACGGCCTAGTTGTTTGAGCATTCCAATTCTCAGGTATAATTAGTTAGATTAAATATGATTTCATTTGCTCTTCAATAAGTTGTTAAAAAGGTAATTATCCGGATAAGATTTGAGGATTTTGTGTTTTCGTCCAAAGCATCAGCGACTATTATAAACAGGATTCTGGAATCCGTTCATTGCAAACAGGGATCGATTGTGTGGCCATTGTGAGATAATCGGCTTTTGTTTCGTCTCATGGCACGAACACTGACGTGGACAAGGCATATTAATATACGTTTTGCCCACAGCTATGTATCCGCTGTGGGCTATGGTAAAACAAATTATTTGTTATGAATGCGTTGGTCGAACGATTTGTTGTTTGATGTTTGATGTTCGTTGGTGTTGTCTGTTATTGTAGTGAACAGAATGAACAACGATCGACACCGTTTACAAAAAAAAACACGATGACACTTTGATGACACCTGACACAGCACACTGGCATTCAGAAAGACGGAAAACGTTCATTATCAAAACATTTTAATTACCGAAGTTAATTACTGAAGTGAGAAGAGAGACAGAGAGGAGTAGCTTGTCACCCTGCCTTTGTGAACCACGTAAACATACTGCATAGTTCTGGTGGCAGGTTTATAAGTGGACAGATGTTGACAGATGTGGACATGCGTAGACAGGAATAGACAGGTGTAGACAAATCTGTACATATTCATGGGGATATAGACAGGTGTCCCGGTAGATGTGGACTGGTGTAGACAAAAGTAAACAGGTGTAGACAGAACTGTACATATTTATGGAGATATACAGATGTCCAATATAGAAAGTTCTAGGTAGATGTAGACAAAGACGACAATGCTATATATATATATATATATATATATATATATATATATATATATATATATATATAGTCGTGCCCATACCCAGGATCCTGCTAGGTGTCTAAAAATACACTACTCCGGGAAGATTTAGACACACTGTTTACAGATGTAGAAAAACATAATATATGTGTGTGTAGAGGCATCCATCTATACACAGATATACCCAGATGCATACATGAAGGCAGATGCACGTACATATAAACGTTTACACAGACATATTTTCACGGGAATAAACAGATACGAGGAAATTTAAACAAGGACGGTCACACATATACACACGCGCGCGCGCGAACACACACACACAGACAAAAAAACACAAGTGAGCTCCCGTGTATATATATATATATATATATGTATATATATATATATATATATATATATATATATATATATATTGATGTATACAGAACTTGACGTATTTGAATAGATGTAGAGAGAGAGGTAGACAGATGTGGGAGACATAAGTTGATATATGTAGACAGATCTATCCAAATGTAGCGAAACAGTAATATCTACTTATATAAATTATATTAGAATGGTTTAGCACATCTGTGTTATAATATTTCCACCGTATATATATATATATATATATATATATATATATATATATATAGGCGTGCATGATACGTATAGTTTTATAAGTGTACGTTAATGTTTAAATACATGTCAATAAACGTTTATATGTGTATAACTATAGTTACCGTGTATACGACGCTATAAAGGTGTGTGTGTGTGCGCGCGCGCGCGCGTGCGTGGATTTGCGTGTGTATTTATTTCTGTAAATGTGTTCGCGTGCGTCCTCGCGTGCTTCTAAAAGAACACGATGACCCTTAGTATGACATTATTGAGATGTTCTCGTCGAAGAAACTTGTAACAAAACAAGATGGAAAACATCTGAGCGAGAAACAACTTACATAAAACATCTACAAATAAAGGCATGAGGTAGTAAGCTAGTTTCTTTCTAGGCATAACCGTGCATGAATCTACGTGTTTATATTGGTGCGTGCATATTCCCGCGTTCGTGCGCCCGTCTAGTATACTCTCTCCTACACATACCTACACCTAGATAGGGAAATATGCAAATATACGCACAAACATGCACGTACGTATAATATATACATATAAATCATTATACAGACACGGATTAGTATAAGGAGATATACAATTGTATATTTGTAAACGTGTATATATAGACAGGCAAACATAGAGCCAAACATTCCCAGTCACCTGAACCAAGATAGGCAAATACTTAGATACATACATATATATTTATATATGGATAAATGACAAATTAATCAAAGATAGTTAAAATAGCTTAACTGAAGGTAAACCGGGAAACAAACAAACAAAAATCAAGCAATCAAACAGACAATCAAACCAACAGACAAAAAAGGAAAGCAAAAGAAGATATTCATTCTCGAGATACAACCTGTTTGATCATGATAAACGAAGATTGATAAGAAAAACACCAAAAGAGATCATTGTTATTTCATGAACAAAAAGGATTTCTATGTCTGTGCGTGTGTGCCAGTGTATGTGTGCACGTTTGTGCCAGTATATATATATATATATATATATATATATATATATACGTATGTACATATATACGTATGTACATATATATGTATATCCAATCTAGGTGCTAAATAAACGTAAACGAAATATTTACAAGTTGCGCACCACATAGCGACACCATTTCAGAAATGCAACGTGACCGATCACCTGCTAATTTCACTTCCGCTGAGTGCGTGCGCGTGCGCAGATCCCGAGTGTAAGACAGCGAAAGCAACGATATGACGAGCACGTGATTGATCCCCGCACATGTCTCTGGTGACGTATATTCCGGCGGGCGCGGTGGGGGGGTGGGGTGGTGGCTTGATGGTCGCAGTGATGTTGACGTTCTATCACAGGCCACCACGACACCAACAACAACTCCGCCCCCCCCTCCCCCCGGTTGTATATTCACCTGCCAGGTGTCCCGGATCCGGTCACAGTATGATTGTCGGATTCTGAGATCCGGACGCCGTATCCGGTTCGTCCTCGGACGAGACCTTGGAGAAGTCGTAGTTGCTTTTGCTGTGCAGTCCCGGTATAATAACGACCATGTCCTCTAGTCTCGAATAACGCTTTAGATATAATGTTATGTTTGTTACCGAAGCCACCATCGAGAAGACAAACGTACCACCAGCACAGAAGAAGGCCCAGCCATAACGATAGAGGAACTGAGGTGAGTCACTACTAGCTGGCTTCTTACGATGAGATACTTCATCGTTGACGGCAGATATATATAATATGACAGCAACGGCTAAGATCAAAGCTGAAATGATAATAGATAGGTGTCACTAATATTAGCGTGGGTGTGTGTGTTTTAGCTGTGTATTATAAGGCACAGGCACAGAGAATCTCGAACCGTAAATCTCTGGACGTTTCTTCAGGGGACTGAATCCAGAGTGGCGACTTTTCTTGCTGAGACATATGTAATGTCTCACCAGTCCCTGCGTGTGTGTGTGTGTGTGTGTGTGTGTGTGTGTGTCTGTGTGTATGAAAAATTGGAGAAGCTGAGGACTTTTAAGGAAATGTTCGTATATCCGGCAAAGGTGGAAAGGGAAAGTTTTTTTTTTATAGAAATATTAGCAAATGAATATTTCAGAATATCATCCAGAAAATATTTCGAAACTTGGTCGACTGAAAAAGGTTTTATTGGCGTGAGTCTAAGGGGCCAATTCGATGATGTGTTGACACTATTGGGGATTATAAACTCACCGACGTCGTATTTATTTATGTTTATCATACATTAACAAGGCGGCAAAACGAGATGTTCTTTTACGGGCACATTTCTACAAGTAGTCGACTAAATATGCCCGTGTACTCTACGATGAGGATGTCTGGTTGAGGTGGACTAAAAATTGGGTTGAACTTATAATGTATAGCGTATCATAATGACGTTACTACAGAACTCGGAATATATAAATCGTATTGCAACACATCATATATTCAATGTGTGTGTGTGTGGGGGGGGGGAGGTAAACACAAAAGAACCACAGAGAATAAACATTAGAGCTTAATTTTCTAGTTTTCTTAAAAAGAAACAGAAAATCACGAGGTTGGTTCCTTTTAAGTTTGATAATGGACATCTTTATTTAGTTGATGTCGTCCCAGAAATATAAACAAGAATATGATTGAGGCTTAACGCTTCAAATCCGATTGTCAACATTAGTCGAATAAGTCAAGGAAGAGAGTGGTCGTGATTTGTTTTCTTTGTTGATAAAAATAACGCATTAAGTAACAACAGGATTATGATTTAGAGGATGTCCAGCGACTTACCGACTTCCTGTTGAATCCCGAGAATTACGTAGATATGCGGATTACACACAATTCGGGATGTCTTTATATTTTACATCGAGGCCGTAGATTTTGAAAAGCGAGACCTTTCTTACCGCCCACCCCCGCCACTAATTCAATTATAAGCGGCACGGTACATTAAGGTTCGACAAACCGAGGCCCCGCTGAAAACGTTTTGAGGAAATAGAACGAAATATTATGCAAAAGAGTAGAAATAGACGAAATCCGTTGAGCGTTTTCGTTGGTCTTGTATTTGAAATGTCGGATAGCCGAGTTAACTAGATACCGGGTAAACGAACCGCTACTGTAGATAGAACCGCCTATCACATGGTGTACTGTACCTGAGAAGATATAGAAGACAGCTCCGGATATGGTTTTTCCATCACGTTTGGCGTTGCCGAGTGTTGACAGCGTGAAGGCAATTATTAGGAGAACTAGACTTATGACAAACACGGGAGAGGCCTTACGCATAGCTCCTGGATAAATAACATGGTAGGTTTGTAAATAAATGTTAATACTGATTGGGATGGCTGAGTGAGAGAGTGAATGGATGAGTATCTGAGTGAATGAGTTAATGAGTATCTGAGTGAGTGAGTATCCGAGTGAATGAGCGAGCGAGTCAGTGAGTGAGTGAGTGAGTGAGTGAGTGAGTGAGTGAGTGAGTGAGTGAGTCAGTCAGTCGAGTCAGTCAGTCAGTCAGTCAGTCAGTCAGTCAGTCAGTCAGTCAGTCAATCGGTCAATCAGTCAGTCATTATCTACTCAATACTCACTTAGTATGGACCACGTTGTGTCAGCTCCCTGTACTCTTTCCCCAAGTTGGGAGTAACTAATTACAGCACAAACTGGCGCCATTCCTGGAACGAGATAAACACACTCTCTCATATTCCTCCGTCAGCCGAGTTCAGCGTTTAGAGTATTTGAGTAATTGTACCTTCGCTGTAGTCAGTTTAACAATGAAAGATGTGCATTTGATCGACGTCCTTAATAGTTTATAATGGCTAGATAGAGAGAGAATTATTAATGCCATCGCATCTTGAACATCGCGAGAATATCAAATGAAAAAAAAAAGGAATAGGAGGATGAGGCGAGACAGGGAGGCAGAGAGGAAGAGAGAGAGGGGGTGGGGGGATTCGAGGTAGTGAAGGAGAGAAGGAGACCAAAGAATGATGCGACAATGTAATCTACACCAGGTGTCGCCGTCTTTCTGCCACGTCATAACAAACGGAAGCTATTCAGGTGAGTTTCTCATGCCATCATACAGGTAAGATGGTCGCTAAAGATGATTCACTGAAAACAAACAACTCACTCATCTTGCTCAAGTGATCGTATGTAAATAAATATGAACGCAAATATAGACAAAGGTGTGTTGTGATTTGTTGTGGTGTTTTTGTTGTTGTTGATTATATAATATATATATATATATATATATATATATATATATATATATATATATATATATATATAATTTATTAAACAAACCACATAAAGTGGAACGAGCAAAAACAAATGATTAATTGTGAATTGGTTACAGAATGCATGCATTTCTCAAAATGCTCCACATAATATAAAAGTATGCAGAAAAAAAACATCAAACATTTCCGCAGATGGGAATAATAAAATTTGTGGAGTAAAAGAAATCACCATTCACTAATTACATCACCATTCTGCATCATTCATCACAATTCTAGGCAATTCATTCCAGTGTTTCATGTCCTTCTAAACCCATTTATCACCAATCCGCCTCCCCCCTCAACCCCCCACCCCATTCATCATAGATCGGCATTACTGCACGTCATAGTCTATTCATAGCACACATTTTGACGAATCGCTGTCATTCAGTGTCTTTTAAGGACACGATATTCCATTAGCGTGTCTATGATATCCCATTTGATCTGTATTCAACATATTTGGCAGCAGGTCCAGACCATTCATGGCCATTCTGCCACTCACCACCATTCATTTACACTCTATTCACTGCCATTCCACACCGTTTTGTGGCAGTCTACGCCATTCACAGTAGCAATGCATGCACCATTCAATGCCAACGTGCATCGTTCACTGCCTTGTTGCACCACAAACTCTCGCCGTGGCACCATTGGCCGTGCACAATGGTTCTCCACCAGGCAGCATCGTCCATGTTCATAACCGAGTGACGTAAATATGACAAAAAAGAGGGCAAATTGCCAAGAAGGAAGCACCAAAAGCAGATTGTCACCATGACCTGACAGAGAAATGTCAGTTATTTTCTTTTTTAAAGCGTACACTTTAGATCAATTTTGTGCTTTCTTTCCCAGAAAGCCGCATACGGCCAAATGCCATCACGTGATCTTTGCGATATTTTGTTTTCCGGTGACAGTCGACATTTGGCGGTGAAAGTGATAAATCTATGGTGGACATTTCTCATGCGTCATACTTACCCGAGGGTGGTAAAGGTACACCTACAAATTGGAGAAAATAGACAGTTACTGCTCGGTATATATCACCGATCCGGGTTCGACGGAAGTAAATGAATAAAAAACACAACGGCGATTGATGTTGTTTTGAGACTTCGTAATATTGGGAAAGTTAATGCGGAAATAGAGAACCCGCCATGATGTGGCTAAAGCCTATATGTCACTTAGAATAATTCGCTATAGTATACTGTGGAATGTTTGAGTCTCTAACGTCACAATATAGGCCACTGTTAAAAAACGCATCTGTTTAACAATAATACTTGCATGACGTCATTATTTTTAATAATTGCATGACGTCAGTTTGTCCTGTGTAAACGTACGATTCTTTTATTAACGTCATCGTCTTGTAAACTACCAAATAAAAGCTTCTGTTAGTTTTGGCACTATATTAATAATAATAATAATTATAATGCGTGATATTTATATAGCGTGAGATACATTATTATTATTATTATTATTATTATTATTATTATTATTATTATTATTATTATTATGGTCGTCGTTGCAGATAAATTCACTGGCAAAGAACTTATTTCAAAATAAATTGTTTATTTTCTGGAATCAGATCGTACGCTTTCATGCATGTTGTTCCAATGTTATTCTCAAAACTGAAGTCTCAGTCACGCAGCTAAAACACACACAACACACACACACACACACACACACACACAACACACACACACACACACACACACACACACACACACACACACACACACACATATATATATACATAGTGTGTGTGTGTGTGTGTGTGTGTGTGTTTATTTGTTTAATACTACAAATCGATATTAATACAAAGAATGGCATTCATTTTGTCGTTCATCTCAACCTCTACGCTGCCCATTTATAATCAAATATCGGCAGTTGAGCGTAAGCAAACTGCCATTTTGACGGGGAGACGAATTGTAGCCGGTGCCATTTTGACCCGGAAACGACTATTTATCACGAGGTTAGGTTCTAAGCGTGCCGCGAATCCGACAACGCATTAAACGCCTTCGAGTGAAAACCATCGCTAAATATATGCATAACCTTTGCTCGGATGTTATGTTTATTTAATTCCTTTCATGAATATGTGAAATAACGCCGAACTGCGAGATTAATTCCCATCGGCCGTCCCCTAAAAGAAGACCGGCCAGAGACGGGCCGAAATGGCCCGGTTAATGACTATATTCCAGCTCATTCGTCCGCCATTAGTCGGCTTATTGCCGAAATAACGATCAAATTGATCCGCCTCATCGCTACGTCAGATCTGATTGTCGGAGAAAATGGCTTTTGTTGTTTCCGCATAATGTCGCTTTTATCGGAAGAAATCGGTAAGTCGATGATAACAAATTGAGCTCGTTCTTTATAGAGTAATGTAAAACGTCCAGACGCGTCTAAGACAATTGTCCAGGCGCTGTGTTGTTTTCTTCTGTTTTGTGTTTTATTCCATGTCAATATTCGGTTGTTGGCTGGCAGATTCCAGACCTCAAACAGGTTGCAGTACAAATGGAAGGGATAACAAAGAAAGAAACGTCTCTCTCTCTCTCTCTCTCTCTCTCTCATTGTCTCTCTGCGCGTGAGTAGGTGCGTGTGTGTGTTCGTTCGCGCGTGCGTATGTGCGCGCGCCGGCCCGATCCGTGTCTGACCGATTTTATTAATTTAGAGTATCGTACTGGCTGTAGTCCAAACGCTTTTAAAATATGATTATTCTCGCTAAAGCTCTGCATTAGTAAATTAATCCAGTTGAGAATAAAAGAGGATTATATATAAAACGATCCTTGTAGCTGACTGTTTACTACAAACTTTAGGTGATAAAGTAATATCCGATCCGAGCCAAGTGCCCCCCACCCACCCCACCCCCCATCAACTTATGGGTCAGATAAGGTCGGCGCATAATTATTACCAAATCGTTCTCTAGAAACTGTTCTCGGGTCCCATAAATCACCAATTTGTGTATCATTATTGGGTCATATTTTCTTCGCTTTTAAAATTAAAACGCTTTCTTTGTAACTGTCCTAAGCCGCGATTAGCGATGTTAATCGTTTTGTGCGTTGGTAATGGCTACAGTATTAGGTCTACGTCATAGTGTTCTGTACCCGTGCCTACGACGGGATATTGAAATTGATCAACGAAGCCTACCGTTTCTAGCTAATAAACATATGGGAACGGTCTCCGATAAGGGAGGACTCGCTCACCTGTCGCTAACACAACCAACTATTGAACGAAAGCTCAACAGGGAAGGGAGGGGGTGGACTCGAATCAAGATTGTTTCTGACTGTGGTTAACTACGTTACTGCTGGGCCACTTTCACCACTTCTAATTCTGTCCATTGACTATAATCAGTATGTCTTAGCGAATATAGTATAATAATCCCTGTAACATTTACCGTAATAAGTAATAAATACACTATGATGAAACAGATGCTGTGAACTAAGTGACCTTATAACGTCCATGAAAATAGAATGATAGTTGTATCCAGGAAGTGATGTTATCTATTTCAACATGTTGGGCGACAGCGTCTCCACTCCCATTATTGAATATTATATATATATATATATATATATATATATATATATATATATATATATATATATATATATATATATATATATATATATATATAATTACCTGAAAGGTTATCCCTGCAAAATAATCCAATGGCTCAGTTAAATCTCATCGCCTTCTATTTTACTCAAATGTAGCAACTAAAATGTAACTTTGTAGCTTCTTCATTCAAATGGTGACTGATAGATGACACATTTAAATGGTTACTAATAGACGACACATTCAAGTGGTTACTGATAGATGACACATTTAAATGGTTACTAATAGATGACACATTCAAATGGTTACTAATAGATGACACATTCAAATGGTTGCTAATAGACGACACATTCAAGTGGTTACTAATAGACGACACATTCAAATGGTTACTAATAGACGACACATTCAAGTGGTTACTAATAGATGGCACTTTTAAACACCAAGACTATAAATTTTCGACATAGTTCTAAAATTAAAGGTACATTAATTTTATCAGACTGTAAGATCAAGTCAATTAGTGCATAGCTGATGCCAAAAAGTACAATATGGAAGTATTTACGTAAATCGCAGGCTAACATTTAATCTTAAAATTCATTTGTCTTGCAAGACGAATACAATCAAACCGTACTCGCTCGATCTCAACTGGAGCTGTTCCAGTCTGGATTCTAAATAAAGACTCCTATAACCGTATCCTGGTATTAAGCCGATGAAACTAACCAAATTTATATATCCTGCACTCAAATGTAAAGGATTTAAATACTACACAGAAAACATCTCACCGAACATAGCTGAACTATTCTAGTTAATTTACATCTGATTAGCGCATCCATATCAGATGACAACATCTGCAGCTGAAACATGTCTGATGTCTATATATTGATAACCAGATGAAGATGAAGTACATTCTCCGTTTCGGCGACAGTTATAATGTACGATGGATCAATAGAAAGGATCAACTGGACGCCGGATTCTCGCTAATTATTCCAATCAAGGGATGAACTAATCTATATTTTGAGAACGTCGCTTTACAAACATTGACTCACAACGGACGGAACAAAACTGGGTAAACATGATGGAGCCCAAAAAGATGACTCAATGATGTTAAACTGACCTCGGGATTTGTTTTTGTAGGAAAATCTAAAAGTTTATACCTTAAAGAGCTCAAGTCTTTCGTGATCCCCCCCCCCCACTGTAAGAAATATTTTATGGAGTATCGGAGATTTGGCTTTCACGTCGTAGTTCAGGATTAAATCCAGGCTTCATTTGCGAAAATAGCAAGTACCATTGAATCATTTCGTGTTATAAAACAACTGAAAGGCGTCACAATTCAGCACACGTACTAAAATACCGTCTTGCTGTGGACAGTAAAGCCTATTCAGCTGTAGCCATTATTCGTACGAAAAGCTTACCGTGAACATTTGAAGACCTACTTTCAAGCAGACGAGACAATAAATATTCCTTACATCAGTGATGGCTACTCCGCATTATTTATAGGTAGAACAATTTCAGTAATATTTGCCGTCTTGAGAAAGATTTCGGATTATCCACGGAAAAGGGAATTTCGCGTGGAAAAGATACCCTCCACTTGTAGCACAGCTTACTTACTCTTCGGTTGACATTGTCTGTGAAATGGATCCTTGAACTTCACATTCTTTATGAGAAGTTTCCTTCGGCTAAATTCTCATTATAGGAATAATGCCAGTCGTCTACGATAGCATTGGCTAAACAGCGCCATCTACCGTTAGAAAGTAATCAGTATTTATTACGAACGTCGACAATCCGTGAAAGTTGAAACGTTGTCACTTGTACTCATTCAGAAAGTACTACATAAGTCAATTATAATGTTGGTGGCATTTTAATGATGAGCCCAAATTGGTACATTGATAATGAATGGCTTAAAAAACATTTCTTAGTGAATTACCCAAAAGAAATAATTATCCATGACTAAATGAAATGGTTAATTTTAAATCAACAGCAGCCTACATGCTCTTACAATTATAACACAAACGTACGGGCACTCACAACTACAATATACTACATGTCATTATTTGACTTTAAAGGTATACCAAAAAAACGTTTATGGGTTTAACTTTGGTCATCATCTTGAAAAGCTAGACCAACTAGTTGATGAACTATGGCGTTTTGAATATCATTATAATTTTGTCAAAAATTGGCAAAGCTCAATCTTTAATCTCTTGGAGGAAACCTTTATTTGTATTGCTCTAAAAGAAATGTGAGGCCCTTTTTAAATTAAAACTTCGTTAAAGATAATGAGGGTGACTTTAACTATCCCGTTTCCCTTCCAGTATATGTTTATACTTAGTTCAGTCGTGTGATGAGGAATCTTTCAAGCATCAGTAACTTAGACACCACTTATATAATAATTAATCTATCATTATAATAGAAGCACGGATTTCATTTTCTTCAATGATCGTGATGTTTTATTGGATTGTTTGAACCATAGAATCCGCAGTAATCTTTGTAATCCATCTAAGAACTCGTTTACAGATGACTCTAATGCTAATTGGTGGATTCGAACTTGGCACTTCTGGTGCATTCTAGCCTATCGCTTTACCATTCAGCTGCCTTGAGCATATTACAGAGCGAAGTAAGATCAACAGGTAATGTATGTACTAAAGGTGAGGCGCCATCATCCAGGTAATATGGTGTTATGAAGACACCGGATGTCAACAGCATTATGGTGTTACCTGGGGTGTTACCTGGTGGGATTGGCTCTCTGAGTGTGGAGGGTTTGCGTGATGTTTGTGTGGTGTGTTTGTGTTAGTCTGATGTCTGTGTGGTGTGTTTGTGTGATGTTCGTTTGATTTGTTTGTGTGATATTTGTGCGGTTTGTTTGTGTGATTTTTATTTCGTGTGTACTATTTGTGATGTGTTAGTGTTGTATTTGTTATCTGTTTGTGCTGTGTTTGTGATTTGGTTGGTTTGATTTGTGGTAATGTTGTGCATGTGATTGGTGTTTCTGGTATGTTTGTTTGAGGTGTGATTATGGTGTGTTTGAGGTGTTATTGTGGTGTGTTTTAGGTGTTGTAATGTGTTTTAATGCTGTGTTTGTGTTGTGTTGAGTTATTCCTAATTTTGTAACGTGTTTATGATACACGTTTGTGCGGCTGGTAATGAGTTTGTTTTGTGTTCGTGTGGTCAGATTAATTCACTGAATATAGGCCAAAACAGCGCACATTTCCTAGTCAAGTCACACATTCTGGATTAGTTAGTCAAACAAAGCGCTCATCTACGCCCGGATCTGTTTGTTTAGACGGACGACGTACAGAATGTTTACATTGCCAGGGAAGCGCCAACTCCACTTCCATGGAGGCATATCTAATCCGATTTAGTTCCGTATAAATCACACCCTATTATCGGACAAACCTCAAACATGATCCGGGTCTTATTAGATTTCACGTTCGTCACAATCACGTGACAGACCCGGTACAATGATTGGGTTGTCAGACGTAGTGACGTCACGAATCGATTTCCTCATCGAGAGACTTTGAGGGATCGAATGACGTCATTTCGGCGAGCCGTCTATCCGTAATCCAATTTGTTGGTGGGGCAACGGGCGCGAGGCTTGATTCTGGATCATGGTCCGATATCCGGAGGACGCTAAGAACGTTGATGAGGTGGTAATCACCCGTTGTTTACATTATTCGTGTTTACCGCGTGAACGTTTACAGAGTTGTTATAGTGACAGTGATTTTCACGGATAAGCGCAAACACAGACTCACTCATCCATACGTTCGCCCATCCCCTGCCACCCTTGTACTCATCTACGACCGCATCCTCTTCCAAACTCGCTGTACCACATCAAGCCCCTTTGTCCAATCGACCCATCTCTCGTTATCTATAACGAGGCCGAGTTGTGCAGATGTTCACCTCGTAAAGTCCACATCCGGTTAGCAATCCGGACACGGCATTGACCTTCAGGAAGCACCAAAATGGCGGCCAGATTGACGAGAGCGACAGAGATGGACGTTGGGAGAGACTTAGACTATGGGTTTGATGTAATTAGATTAATGGACGATAGAGTGGGGGAGGGCGTTTTAGAGAAATATTCGCCAAACAATCAGTAGTTAACTTGGACTGTTTATATCAGCACGTCTTGATCTGGGACGGGGACACTCTTGGTAATAGACGTTTGGTGAACGGTGTACTTTATTATATAATATAATATATACTAAATTATATATATATATATATATATATATATATATATATATATATATATATATATATATATATATATATATATATATAGAGAGAGAGAGAGAGAAGAGAGAGAGAGAGAGAGAGAGAGTAGATAGATAGATAGATAGATGATATTGATTGATATATTGATAGATATATATTTATATTGTAATTATATATATATATATATATATATATATATATATATATATATATATATATATATATATATATATATATATATATATATGTGAGAGAGAGAGAGAGGTGGTGTGTGTGTGTGTGTGTGTGTGTGTGTGTGTGTGTGTGTGTGTGTGTGTGTGTGTGTGTGTGTGTGTGTGTGTGTGTGTGTGTGTGTGTGTGGGGGAGGAGCAGGAGAGAGAAGGAGAGAGAAAGAGAGAGAGAGGGGGGAGAGGGGGGAGAGAGAGATAGGGGCGGAGGGACAGAGAAGGGGAGGGGGAGAAAGAGAGAGAGGGGGAGGGAGTGAGATAAAGAGGGGAGAGAGAGAGGGAGAGTGGAGGGGAGGGTGAGAGAGTGAGAGATCTACAAATAAATGTCTGCACTCTGGTCTTTCTTTTAACCAATTTGTCACGTGACATTTTGACATGACTGGACTCGATCCAGATTATTGATGATAGTATTTGACGTAACAATTACAAAAAACACAACTGACTTGTAACATAACGAGGAAAATAATGAATCCTTCATTAGAAGATAATGAACTTATAATTCATGTTTAAATAACACGGATCTAATTATAGCTTCATTTAGAAAGCAATTAATGTTAGAGTTTTGATCGTGTGAAATTCCAATCAATTTTGATTGATACTTTTGTACTTCATTAAGATGATTGACAATCGGCGAATTGGTGGAAATTGTCTTTGGTTTGGTGATAGTATGGTGATGTATGGTGTATGTTCGTGATGGTGTATGGTGCAGGTGGTGATGTATGGTGATGGTGGTGGTTTGGTGATGTACGGTGGTGGTGGTGGTGATGTATGGTGGTGGTGGTGATGTATGGTGGTAGTGGTGATGTATGGTGGTGGTGGTGGTGATGTATGGAAATGGTGATTTGGTGATGTATGGTGGTGGTGGTGATGTATGGTGGTGGTGGTGATGTATGGTGATGGTGGTTTGGTGATGTACGGTGGTGGTGGTGGTGATGTATGGTGGTAGTGGTGATGTATGGTAGTGGTGGTAGTGATGTACGGTAGTGGTGGTAGTGATGTATGGTGGTGGTGGTGATGTATGGTAGTGGTGGTAGTGATGAATGTTGGTCGTGGTGATGTATGGTGGTCGTGGTGATGCATGGTGGTCGTGGTGGTTTAGTGATGTTTGATGATGGTGGTTTGGTAATGTACGGTGATGGTGGCGTATTGTGTATGGTGGTGGTGATGTATGGTGGCCGTGGTGATGTATGGTGGTCGTGGTGATGTATGGTGGTTGTGGTTTGGTGATGTACGGTGGTCGTGGTAGTGTATGATGTATGTTGGTGGTGATGTATGGTGGTGGTGGTGGTGATGTATGGTGGTCGTGGTGATGTATGGTGGTGTATGGTGGTGGTGATGTATGGTGGCTGTGGTGATGTTTGGTGATGTATGGTGGTGGTCAAAGTAGTAGTAGTGGTGGTGGGGGTAGTGGACTAGAGTTAGTAAACGCTAGTTACTACTATTTTTTATGGAGGTGTTACTATTAGTATTTGTGGTAGTAATGGCAGTGGTTGTGGTAGTTACGGTAGTAATTATAGTAGTAGTGGTGATGATGGTAGTAGAAACATAACCAGTAGTAGTACTAGTAGTAGTGGTAGTGATGGTGGTGGTAGTAGTAGTAGTAGTAGAAATAATGATAGTTATAATCGTAGTAGTAGTAGTAGTAGTAGTAGTAGTAGCAGTAGAGGTGGCTGTTGTGGTGAGTGTTACGTTTGAATCATCATCAATTTTATTTAATCCAATAAAAATGACTCCTGAATTACGACTCCATATCGTAGAATGACAAGAAATGTCTCTATCAAAAGACATGCTATTTGTTAATTAATTGTGATGCATAGACAAAAGCACGCACACTCACACGCACTCACCCACACGCGTTTAGAGGAATGAACGTGTGCACACACACACACACATACACACACACATTCAAGCGAATACGAACACCGGATACCGAACCACAGTTACATAGAAATGTGTAACTGGATCTCATATTGCGGTGACCTTGACTAGTATTGCTGAAGGTCAAATTACTAGTGCCTCTCTAGTCGTGTTTCCGATGTGGTTCCTCGGCTCGTTACCGTCGCTTCTCGTCGACTAAATACCGGAACTAACTCTGGTTCCGGATTAAGTAAATCGAATCCATCACCGCCAACTGTAACGTCATAGATTTACAAGCGTGGCAAACGTGGCTGACCCCGAATTAAGCCAGGTCAAACGGGAATATTCCATTCTTACACTTAAACTGATTCCTTTCCTCTCACAGGACCTGATTAAATTTACCCCCTTTTAGTAACCTTTCTACACCCAATACGGCGGAATGTTGTGAGAGTTCAAATGGAGGTCAAGGTCGTTTCTTCCCCGCGCTCTCCTCTGCTCGACATCTTGACGGTTGGGCTAATTACTGTCAATCCAGAGAACAATGGTGCACTAAGTATCCTTTATGTGATTTGGACAGAGGTTGGCCACCTGAGGTCACCTCTGTCCCGCGTTATTCAGTAGTCGACATATTGCACTGATCCGGGTACTTGACGAAATGTCAACAAATAGAGTCATATCCCGAGAGATTCAGGCACATTCTCTCATAGGCCGTGGCCGCCCTATTAACGACATTATGTGCCGCTGCGGAATGTACCAGATATCCGGTCTAGCCATATTTTTCGGATGATTGTCGCGCCACGACCGTCTCCGATTGTTTCACCTCACTTCTGATGCTGCTTGCGTCACCAGTTATGGCCGTCGTTCGGATTAATTTATTTAAATATTATTCGTGATCGGATTCTTTTCTCCACCGCACCAGGTCGCTGTTGTGTTTAGATTAACCTCGCCAACAAAATGGAGACGTTAGCCTGTTCAACGGCGCACGCCAATGACGACATTCGGCGTCAAGCTAATTAATTATGCATGCATGTCATCGGGTTGTGAGTAGCTTGTGGCTAGTATTTTTAAAGTACTATTTATTGCGCTGATACAATTGTAATAGTGCCACGAGACACTCGACACTAACACTGGCGACAAGAGATATTAGAAACTTATTTCCGTATTAGTTTTTTCTTATAATCTGACTACAGAACGGTTGAGATGTTGATAAAATCTCCATCGTAATGTCTATACAAATTTATAATGTATCTTTTAACATATGTAAATAACACAGCATTCAATTTGAAATTATTATATATATATATATATATATATATATATATATATATATATATATATATATATATATATATATATATATATATATATAATGTATTTTGTATTTATTTGAGATAACACCATTTCGGCATTTGGTTGGCAACATCAGATGGCGAAGGTCGTCTTTGTCATAGTGATTGTTTCGGCATTTAGTAAAGCCAAACGCAGTAATGTTTACTTTAGCTTTAGTGTAATTATCTATAGTTCGTATCCATCGTAGTCCATTCTCCTTTGCCGACGTCCCTAACCGAACCATTTTGGCTTCGGAACATTAGGTTGAACTAAACGCCACCGAACACGTCCAACGCAATCCACCAGAGACCACAAACGGCAGCGGCCACAACAACGAACTAAATATCACCAACTCGAACGGGAGTAGCCAGGGCGAACATCCCCTAAATTTACAGCAGCTTTACAGCTCGGACGGAACGGTCCCACCCCAACTCCCATCTGACCGGCAAACGAAAAGCCAGAACAAAAAAACCTTGTCAGATCCGAATTATATTCCCCACACCTGCCTCGGAACCTAGTGGACGCGCGCAAACATTGGGCACACGTCGCGGCGCAGCAAATCAAATTATTCTGCCCGATGACGTCGGCTCACACGTGACCACGCGTCATCGACAATCGGCGAATTAAGCGACTGCGGGATGTTTCGCCACCAGAGCGGAAGTTTGTTATCGCGTTATTGCCATATTGCAGTGGCCCAGGGAAGGTGTTACAGGCGATGACTCAGAGATAAAGAGGACGTATAGGGCCATTTGAAACTGTCATCATGGCCGCTTGAATCAGTCGTGGTTAATAAATGCCCACCGCCCTTCCCGTCTAGCCCCTTCCTACACCCCCCCCCTCCCACCCTGACTTCCCACACCCGCCATCTTTCTAAAGTAAAATCGGTTTGAAAACTCTCATTATTCTTTGATGAATTGCCGCTTTGATTAGATCATCTGTCTAACATCTGAAGTGTTGTTGCCATGGATGAGGATTTTAATTTTCGCCCGAATAATGATTGTTGGATGCTGGGGCTCGCGAGCAGGGCGTTTTTTTAAAGACAGCAAATGCTTATTCGGGATTCTCCGTGTTATGACGCAGCGGGCCATTGGCGCAGCGGCGGTTAGAATAGCCCGCAGTAGAACTCCGGTTTACTTGTATAATCCGCGTCTTATTAACGATAAAGGTAATTCTTTTGCTGCAATAAAACCACATCCAGGAAACAAGGTGGCGTGTTAGGTCAGAATTGATCCGAGATTTGACAACATCTCCAGAGTCTGGAAAGAACCCGACGTATCGGAAGGCTGGTATTAGCCTATAACAAAGATGTCCGAAGTGTCGTGTTCCAGAATCATGACCTTGGTGCCAGATCTTCCCTGGTTATTGCAAAGGCGGAACCTTGTCTCGGGCCATTTTTATGGCACATCATGAATTATACAGGACCTCTGTCATAAAATTGAATCCAGCGTTATCTGACAAGGGAAAAACCCCACTATATTTTACAAGGATATGTTTCCAGAAATTTCTGATAGAACTTGAATAGGGTCCATCGCTCCTGATTTCTGCTAAAGGTGTGGAAGACCGGTTCTGTAATTTTTTCTCAGCAAAATAAACCCCTTACTTTTATTTTCACTACAGTAGATAATGTACAATACAATGTTCCTTTTGAGAAGGATCTGGAAATCTATGGGAATAAAATTTCGTTTGAGAACCCACCCCCCTCCGCCCTCAGCAATACAGTGACATGATGAAGCTGAAGCATTTTACCGACGAATGAAACACTCCACCGACACAGGTTAGGCTAGGATTCGATTGTACGACATAAGATATGTGCTGCAGCACCCTATCAACTGCACCATGGTACCAATCCCGCCAGACTTGTGGGAAGAAATGTTCTTGTTTCGCGGCCAATTTAATCCAATATCTGACGGCAGAGAGGGAGGTGAAATGATAGATGAAACACCCGTCAGACGGAGAGTCGGCCGAAATTGGAACCGCAGTCCCGGTGGTCTGTGGCCATCGAAACGACCAACTCGATTCGGTAGACACCCAGGTAGCCTCAAAGGACGTCATCACACGACATCAGAACGGTCCAATTGTCATCGATTACCTTAACAGTAGAGATCTCGTTACACCATCACACGGTACACACGTATGTAAGGCGATGTTCAGGACTACTTGTCCGAATTATCTCTGGTCAGTACACAACAATCAAACGCGGTATCTATCCGGGATTATAGGAAGAAAGCTTTACACGACTGACTGCTGCTGACACAACAACTCGTATTTACCGTACGTTCATTCAGTGTCACTCCTCTGTTGGTTCTACTTATAACCAGGGGAGTGGGTTGGCAGATTTTACGCGTCCGCGGAAAATATAGTTCCATCACCGACTGAGTTTATGAATCGTAAATGGTCTGACCTGGAGTGATCTATCACAGGAGTAATATATTTTATGTTCTGTTATCGTAGATAATTAATCGCATTTTGTCGGTAGCATTGATGAAACAGATCATTCGCCTAGCTATTGACTGCAAGTGTTAGGGTTTTGTAAATATCCGTGTTATGCATGTTCTTGCGCGTAGATAGTGTGGTGCCTCTTTTTATGGTATGACCAACTGTGGCATATCCTTCTCCTACACACATACACGCACACACACACACACACACACACACACACACACGTACGGCAAACTAATGCCGAAATATCCCGAGACTGGTCTTTAACGTTCCAAGTTATTATTCTATTCACAATACAGAGGTTACCTCCCAGTTTGTGAGTCGAACAACTAATTAATCAATCTCTCGATTAAAAAAAAATAGCATCAATAACTCAATAAGTATCAACCGCAGAAGGATCATATAAAGATTGAACAATCTACATCAAAGTTAGGAATTCGTGGTGTATATGTCTGCCAGAAATCCAGAGACAAACAACGTTCTAAAGCTACCCGTCCTGACAGAATATTCTCAAAAATCTCAACCCTCCATGAGTGACGTGTGATGGGGCCGAATCTGAGAGGGTTCAATTGGTACGAAAGAGAGATTTCGGTACATTTATAGTTACCACTGTTCAATACGACACGATGAACCATTTCAGATGTTTTCCGAACCGCATTAGTCACAAATAAAGAGTCTGTTTGTGGACAATTACACTAATGTAAACAAACAGACTATTCGTTTGTGTACATTACACTAATGGTTTACGCTCACGCGATTCTGGAAGACACAGAAAATAATCGCCTTAAACCGGAAGCAAATGACATCCTGTCGACGTAAACAGACATCGTCCTGTAAACGATTTTTCTGCTGTCATTATTCCATTACTGCGTTAACCAAAGACCATTGACATGATTTCGGTTTATGATAATCCAACCTCCAAATTGAAGCATCCACGAAAGTGAAATAAGGCCTTTACTTTGTCTTTCAGTTTCTTGCTGTCTTATTTTCGTCCTTTCTTTCTTTGTGTACGTACTGTTGGTCGTTGAGTCGTTTTGTTCATTCGGGAGTCATCCTCTTTGTCGGGGACCAATAGATAAATAAACCAAATTGATCAGCTTTTAAAAATAATTGACGAGGTAGAAACATTTAGAAAACGTCCGTTCTACGTTCCGCAATCATGGTATATGGCCCGTACCACCGTGCGACTTGGTAACCATACGCCGGGTTTACTCTTTTAAAACAACACACTGGGTGCGTCTATGGATACGGTATCTCTAAATACCTTTGTCGCCAAAATTACCCAACGCCAACTTAACTAACTTAACACCAGCAGAAATAATGCCGTGATACGTGGCCATCTTTCTGAAACGAATTAATCAGAAATCTTCCCCGACCACCGGATATTCGAATTCCTCGACGTTTGCTGCCCGGCTACCGTTCCCGGGTGGGATGAGGGCTTCGGGAAGCGTCTGGTTATTTCGAGCTCGGGCTACACGAAAGTTCCCTTTAGTTAAGAAAATTCCACGAAGCCTAGCAGCTCGACGCGCAGTACACTCGCTCGCAGGAAGATAACATATGTGGGATAAACAACAGTTGGTACGCTGGAAAGGTCAACCAAGAGAAACCGGATTCATGATGGCACAGCCGGGACTCTTGAGGACCGATCCGTGGCTGCATTAAGCTTGCCGGACTTATCGGCAACCTTTGATATAATAGACCACTCAATATTGGTTAAAGCTCCGGGGATTTCCTCCAGACGCAAAGGAACGGGATCCTAACCTGCACGAGGCTCACCCTCGGGCGTCCGAACCGGTCGTGTCTCAATCACAGCCCGGATACCAACAGATGTGCACTTTCGTTTTGGCGTACTACAGGGATCGGCGTTGGGGGAGGGATTGGGGAGCGAGAGGGTGGATGGCAGGAGGATAAACTATTACCGGGTGTGGCAGGAACCTGTCGGACGACATTACGGGCTAGTAGTACTGTTATATCGACGACACTCCAGATGACATATTTTTATAGCCACGAGACAACTAGAGAGAGAGAGAGAGAGAGAGAGAGAGAGATGCTATCTCCAATTGAAGCCCCAGTTAGCGATAACGTCGCTTGACTGAAGAGTCCACTGCCGAAGTTGAGCTGAAATATGACTGATTTTAATCACTTATCGTTTCCTGTTTACACAGCGGTTGTACGTCGTTACAATTCTACCCACACATCTCCCCCTCCCCCCCCCCCCCCCTCCCCGTGTCTCTGTTAAATGGCCAATGGAGAGGAAAGCTGAGCTGCTTCATTTATGACACAGGTCGATAAAACGGAACTGAGAACAGCTGGTTATGTTTAGCTTTAAATGGATTCTACCCCCCCCCCCAGAGTACAGAGGATCATTACAGAGGATTCGCTTTCATAAATTAAAACTGCTGATGGGAGCGTGAAAGATGTACGTCGGTGAGAGAACTGCTACGATTTTTGGTCTATTTAGATTTGCAGGGGCCTGCCACCCACCCAGGGGCCGACCAACCCATCCTGGGACCTACCCACCCACTCCTGCGTGAAATTTTAAACTAACCACACCACACTGAATCAACCGGAAACACGTCTGTCCAATGCTACGATGATCTAACAATACCGAGGATGACACACCGATACCATCCCAGGATCACAGTGTCTTAACTATGCCACAGTGTCATACCCATACCACACCCTACCAGTACCACAGTGTCTTAACTATGCCACAATGTTATACCCATACCACAGTTGTCATATGTTGGTATTAGAACAATATACAATAATTAATATTTCCTGACATCTGAGTCCATGAGATATATTGATTACTTGTAACAAATTAAGGTGTATTGTGAAAGGATCTTAAAACAAACGTTATTAATTTGACTAATTTCTAACATATGTTTAGGCAGCTAATCGCTATTTATTTATTAATTTTATTTATTACTACTATTATTATTATTATTATTATTATTATTATTATTATTATTAAAGCGTCCAGCTAGATGATTAGATTGGTATTTGCTGAGACAGAAAGCTTGGCACGAAATGACACTGAATACGAAATGAGAATGGTAGATGAGACAGGGTAGTAGAGGAAAAAAAAACCCGTTCTGTACGAAATGACGATGTGGCGACGAAATGGTATTGGGCTGGGAATGTGTTGACGGCGAAGTAACGTAAAGGTACGATATGTGTAAGCTACGACATGTACCGGGTACGATAGGTGTTGGATACGATGGGGTGCCGTTACTTTTATCATCGCAACCTTCCATTAGAGACTTAGAGAACTGCTCCACGTTTATCATCATACATAATAGATCCGATGGCTCTCTATAGCGAGGCAGACGATCACTTCCAACTGTTCGCGCCCCGATCCATTTGTGGCAATTATCTGAAAATGACCATTACCGTCCATTATAAGCCATTAGATGATATAGCCGATCCCCTGTGGACGCCATGTTGAATTTTGTACCCTTGTTTTATGTTCCACTTCTTGCTCTCAACCGTATGACGTCCATCTTGTTTTTTATATCAATTTTTACTGCCTGCGAGCGTGCTTTCATGTGTATGTGTGTGTGTGTGTGTTCTCTTCCTACCTGTTTGCGTGTATTTGTGTATGTGAGTATTTGGTTTCGGATGTGTGCATATTCAAGTTTATATACTTAATGTGTGTGTGTGTGTGTGTGTTTGTGTTGATGTTTGTCCGTGCAGGTCTAAATGTGTATCGCGATGTGTGTATATGTACGTCTACGTATCATTATGAGTATCTACGTTTCGTTGTATTCGTATCTAGCTCTGTGTGTGTGCGCGCGCGTGCGTGCGTGTGTGCGCTCGTGTGTTCAGGTGTTGTCATCATGTGATGCATCCTATATCTGTTAGTACTCATGAATTATGGAGAATGTCTCAGAACCCGGCACCTGCGTCACTATAATGGATAATAACGTCTGAGCCATTCTTATTTTATATATCTATCTAAGTATCTATCCACACACACACACACGCACACACACACGCACTTACAACCCCTGTCGATCGAGCTATCATATTCACGGTTTATTAACAGTTAGTTTTTATGTGTTTCTCGACGTTTGTAAGGATTATGTTTTTAGACTTTCTACAAAATGTTATCAACCCAACCGATTATCGGATAATAGTTAAGAAACAAATCAGTATAAACTAACTACCCAGTCAACTGCTGGAATATGACATGGTACAATATATATATATATATATATATATATATATATAGTGTGTGTGTGTGTGTATATGTGTGTGTGATAAATATGATAACAACTGTAATGCAAGTGGCCGATATGTAAAAATGACAAATACGAATAATGGTTGTGCTATTTACTGTACAGAGTAGCAATCTTATACGACTAGAAAATATATTATTTGTTTAACCTGTCTAGATCAAATTGTGTGTGTGTGTGTGTGTGTGTGTGTGTGTGTGTGTGTGTGTGTGTGTGTGTGTGTGTGTGTGTGTGTGTGTGTGTGTAGGCGTGTGGAAAGAGAGTTCACTTATTGGCATTCCATCGGCAGGGTGACAGCAGACTAGACAGTATAGACAGTTAGAAGGAAAAAATAAAAAACTGGCCGCATCTCAAAATGTCTAATTTAGACACTGTGGTATGTATAGTACCGTCAATGTGTTGTGTCTAGCACGAGTAGTTGGTTGTGTCTAGTACAGCTAATGGGTTGTGTCTAATACAAGTAATAGGTTGTGTCTAGAACAGGTACTCTGTCTAATGCCGACAATATGGTAAAATATTATGTCCAGTACAGGTAATAAACTGTAGTATGTTAAGTCTAACACAGGTAGGATGCCATGCCTTAATATCTAATATGAATTATTTGATTTTTCTATTACGTCTAGTCTAGTAAAGGTAATATGATGTGTCTTGTGCCAATTATGAATACCTATTAGAAAGACGTCATGTCTAATGGAGGTAATGTGGTGTGTCTAATGTCAGTAATATGTTATGTCTATTGCGGGTAATGTGATGTGTCTTGTGCCAATCGTCTTATGTTTAGTTGAGGTAAAATTATGTGTCTAGTGTCAATATTTTTTTTCTTCTTTTCTAATAGAGGTAACGTGATCTGTCTAGTGCCTGTTATGTTAGTCTAATAGATATAATGTGATGTGTCTAGTGCAAGTGTTATGCATTGTCTTGTTGATGTAATGTCATGTGTCTAGTGCCAATTATGTTATGTCTAATAGAGGTAATGTCATTTGTCTTGTGCTAGAGATATGTTGTGTCTAGTATAGGTAATGTGATGCGTCTAGTACCAGTGATATGTTATGTCTAGTAGAGGTAATGTGATGTGTCTAATGCGAGTGATATGTTAGCTCCTGTAGAGGTAATGTGATGTGTCTAGTGCCAATTATGTTTGCCTAATAGAGGTAATGTGATGTGTCTAGTGTCAGTGATAAGTGATATGTTATGTCTAGTAGAGGTAATGTGACCTTGTTAGCTTACTACGTAAACGTACACTGAGACACAAAGCTGCTGATCTACCTTAGAACAGAAGCTCATTGTCTCAGCACTTTAATTAACTAATTACCTCGGCTTAATGCACACTGGCACAACACAACCACCACGCCACAATCCAATCAGTCACCCAGTTCTACACCCAAGGTACAAGTTCTAACAAGAACACAACCACCCACTCAATAATGTCACAACCACCCAACACCTTAGCAACTGAATTCACCACCAACCACCCAAAACACCCCCAGCTGATAATCCTACAAGGATAAAAGTCATCCAGAGAATATGCCCACCACCCAGATTGTCTATTACCTTACCAAGATCCAGCCATATTACCTCCCGAACATGATACAATCACCCAATATGGACAGACGCACTTACCCAAACACCCATTCGATATATAACCTCCCAACCGACACAACATCATCATATCACCCAAACCATTTATTCAACGAACTTCTTGTTTCATTTCCTGTGTTAGGTAATATAGTAATGTTTGTTTAACACAAAATCAAATAGATACAGAATGAATATATATATATATATATATATATATATATATATATATATATATATATATATATATATATATATTATATAATACTAAGGAATCTGATATTGAACGATAATACAGGAATCTGGATATTGAACGATAATACCATATTACCTCCCGAACATGATACAATCACCCAATATGGACAGACGCACTTACCCAAACACCCATTCGATATATAACCTCCCAACCGACACAACATCATCATATCACCCAAACCATTTATTCAACGAATCTGGATATTGAGCGATAATACCGGAATATGGATATTGCGCGATAATACAGAAATATGGATATTGCGCGATAATACAGAAATCTGTGTAATTCGAGCTAATATTGGGGATCGTCGTCTTATGCCACCACGCAAGGACGTGGACGATTATAGGGATCTGTGCAGTGGCGATGATCCAGAGATTTATGTATTACCAATATCGTAGGAATGAAATGCGAGTGGTTGATGTTTTGCGGCCAACTCCAATGATAAAGTTGGAACGCCACGCAAACATTGGGAGGTCGGGATTTTAACCCGGGTGCTAGAGATATGTGGCTAAACGCACTACCAGTTAGGCCATGGAGACGTTTAATGTTATAGGGCCGTGGATTCTAGATAAAATAATGTTGATATTTATGCATTGTTATTATGATGATGCGATGATAAACGTATCTGATTTCTCTTTGATAAAAAAGTGATCTGTTATGGACAATAATATAGTAATCTGTCTACTGGGAAATGATATGAGGTTATTGGATGTTAATACAGGAATATAGCAGAAATGGGCGTTAATATAGTTAGTATATCGGATGGCGGGAGGGAGTCATTTACTGAAGGGAAAATCTCGTCAAGCAAGATTATATAAAGAAATATTATTGAATTAACCTTTTTATATTGCCATTTTCTCGGTCAATAATCGTAAGTTATGTTTTACTTTTTAAAATCTACGTATTTCAACTGTTTACAAAACCACAACCAAATGTAACACTAAACATTAATCGCTGTCCGCTTTTAGCGGCCATTTTTAATCACGAAATCATCCTTTACGTATTGCGTTTGAGAGAGTTAACGAAGGCGAGTCGCCAGCTATATTCGATGCAGCCCGCTCGCGAACGTTTACACAGATAAGCGAACCCCGGGGATCCATACGCTGGGTCATAATACAGGGATCAAAGAAGTGAGCGATAATATAGGACGAGACAGGGTTAAATATAGTCTATGGATTTCACAGTGGACGATATTATGTTTCCTCGTGTAAATCAGCCGGGTATGACGTCACAATGGACTGCGGCCGATGGCCGAGCTAAGGGAGGCTTAGATTCGGTATCCGAACCACGATGTCAGCGTTCTGGATAGTTACGATGTCTGATGTCCTGAAGAATGAGGCCAATTCCAGAGTAGAATATCTGTGTTCTGATCTTCGGTAGATCGTTAGGTCGTGTCAACAATAGATGTTGAGCGGTGGTATTGTGTTGGCTGGTAATGTGGTCGTGTGAACAAAAGAAGTTGGCATGTGATATTGTGTTTAGTTGTAATGTGGTAGTGTCAACAATAGACATTCAATTGTGATATTGTCCTTAGCTGTAATATGGTTGTGTTAACAATAGATGTTGACGTGTGGTATTGTGTTTGCTGGTAATGTGGTCGTGTCAACAATAGACATTGACTTGGGATATTGTGTTTGGTTGTAATGTGGTATTGTTAACAATAGATCTTGACGTGTGGTATTATGTTTGCTGGTAATCGTGTCAACAATAGACGTTGACGTGTAATATTGTGTTTGGTTGTAATGTGGTAATGTCAACAATGAATGTTGAAGTGTACTATTGTATATGGTGGTAATGTGGTTGCGTCAACGATGGGCAGTGACAGCTGGTACTGGGTTTGGTGATTCTGTGGTCGCGTGGTATTTTCTTAGGCGATAATGTGGTTGCGCGAATTTGTTTACCAGGTGGTAGTGTGGTCGTGGAGGGAGCGTCGTGTCGCCTTCTTTCTAACAAAGCAAACTTATAGTCTGGACCCCTTAATTACATAATCACCTCAGCGTTATGGATATCGACACGTTCCCTGCAACAACCTAGCACATACATCCAGACATAAACCCAACACAGAGCTAACCACTCAACCGAGACAACAGCACACAGTCAAAAACGCAACAACACAACCTAGCCAAAGCGACCAAACCAAAATTGACGCATTTGACTGACACATACACACCTAAGCAGGCCTTCCACAATTGCTCGTCCGTCATACAGCCACCCAACAGCCACTCGGGGACACCCAACATCTGAATTACCATCCGACCATCTACGAAGTGATTAAACCAAATACAACCACCCAGCCAACACCCAATGAAAGAACAAACCTCCTAACAGTAATAAAAATGTTGACCTAGCTATGCCATAATAGGCATCTTTATGCTGGGCGATAATACAAGGATCTGTCTACTGGCGCTAATACGGGATTAGTGAACTGGGCGATAATAGAGTTATCAATGTACCAGCCAATAATATATATATATATATATATATATATATATATATATATAACGTATATAACACAGAGATGTGTTTGTTGACATTGATGTATTAATCTACATAATGGGCAATAATCCAGGGTAATATTTATTAGGCGATAATATATAACAGTAGAGATAGCAATATAATGGGCGATAATACAATGATCTGTATATTGGGTTATAGCTCAGTTTTTTTTTTGGGGGGGGGCACATACCCTTATCACTTTATCGATACATAATACAGAGATCAATTTACAGCGCAATAATTTAAACTGGTATTAGTCGCCATATGTAAATCAACCGGATTTTGATAATAGTGTTTAGTGTTAGCTCAAATGGTCGTAATAAAGTTAGTTTATCAATAAACAGTTGCGTGGTTTTCTTTTAAACGGCAATGTGGTTGCCTAAACAACAAACATATTAATATGTTCTTAAATCAGGTGATTTTATCAATAAACAATTTAAAATATTGTGTGGATGCGTGTATGTGTACGTGTGTGTGATATATATATATACACACACAATATATATATATATATATATATATATATATATATATATATATTATATATATTTATATATGTATCTGTGTATATGTGTGTGTGCGTGCGCGCGCGTGTGTGCGGATATATATATATGTGTGTGTGTGTGTGTGTGTGTGTGTGTGTGTGTGTGCGCGCGCGCGCGCGTTAATTACAGCCCCATCTGGTATCAGATAATCGTATCAACTATCAGATAGCTATTTCAGACAACAGCTTTGAGGTGTCGACCATGGTATCACGTTTCAGGCGATTGCGTTCTGTATCACCGGTTTACTGGTACCCGGTATCAAGTAATAATATTAGGTAACAGCCATTAATCTATATATCAACCATCCCGTAAAGTATATATTACAATAAATCATTATTCGATCGTCATAATAATCTAATATTATTTACGTTAATATTTCTGACGGTTTGTATTAAGCATGTTCACCGACACCATATCATCAGCCATATCATCAGCCATATCATGTCAGCCATATTGTCAGCCATATTGTCAGCCATTTAGTCACCCATATTATTAGCCATATTTTCAATCATATTGTCAGTCATCTGTTCGGCCATTTTGTCATATTTTAATAATGTTGTCACATTGGCAGATGTTAATAAAGCTGTCAGATCCCAGTCATATTGCCAGATTTCAGTCATATTGCCATTTGTCAGCCACCTTGACAAATATCAGTCATATTGTTAGATAGCCATAAGTAACAAAAGTCAGCCATACTTTCAGTTGCCAGTCAGATTGTCTAATGATTGTCACAGATGTTAGTTATATTATCATACGTTATCTAGAGTGACAGATGTCAGCCATATTGTTAGATGTCTGACATATTGTTTTAGCTGAAGACAAAACAATTATATTGTTCTTTCAGTTTGATGATCAAGTGAGCTGTAAAAGTTGTCGATTATCAATTTACCTTTTCCCCTACGCCTTCTTGTTAGAGAACGGTGTCTGTCTGTCTGTCTGTCTGTCTGCCTGCCTGCATGTCTGTCCGTCCGTCTGTCTGTCTGTCTGTTTCTGTATGTCTGTATGTCTGTCTGTCTGTCTGTCTGTCTGTCTGTCTGTCTGTCTGTCTGTCTGTCTGTCTGTCTGTCTGTCTGTCAGCACACAACTAATATGTTACGACCTTCTGTGGTTGTGCTATACAATCCTACAGCCATATCGACCAACAAAACCAAAAGCCACCAAACCTTAATATTATAACTTGCAAAACACTCAACAACCCGAAATCTATAATTAACACTGAAGACTACATTCCGAAAATCACAGCTGACAACCTGCAACCAACAGCTAATTCCTGTCACTAACATCTCACACCAAATCAAACCCTACATAATTTATTAAATATAACGAACAATAACCCAGAAACTTTTGTATTATCGTAGATATTTAATAATTTCACCAATATGAAATGCTGTTATCGTGGATTTATTTCCATGTTTTAATTAATATCATACATGGAAGCCTTTAATAATTTAGCTAATATGATAGATATAAACAAATTCAATTAAAAATTCGGTATTATATTAACCGATGATAACATCGGATATTTTGGCATTGAAATGCATTTAAGAAATGAGTCTAAAACGGCGATGTTAAGCTATATCTCAAGATATATATGTCATGAATAATGATTAAACTGACGTTTTGACACGTGAACATCTGCGACAGTGTGTCAGACATCTGACATGAAAATAATCGTATTTCTGACATCTCATGAATTATAGAGATCCGAATAGACTTGATGTTATGGAAGTAAATATAACATTATCACGTGATATTAAACGTGGAATAAGGAGCTAACATAAGGGTTTATTCGATGTTTATATAAAATTCAGTCGAATTGTTTACACCAGTAGCAGCATAGCTTCGCCCCACTCCCATTGCAGAAATTAAATAATGTTCTAGCTTTAAAAAAATAATTACCCTGTTTTATTTTGTGTTTACCTTATTCCATCATACAGTTTAGCATTTTATTTTAATTCTATTAGTCTGTTTTAATCTTTAACAGATATTTATAAACTATTCCCATCTATTTATTTCATGTTTAAAAAATATATTTTGTGAAATCAGTGGAATATATTGTATGTACATTATACTCTATTCCGTCTTGCACCATCATATTCTGTTACATATAGGTTCAGATTTGGGCTAGAATTCCCGTATCAGTAAATTCTGGGAGATGTTTCATCCGATAATCTCATTTTCACAGCGAGTAGCCCATCGGCAATATATTTCGGATGTGATCAGCAGAGTCTAAACAAGGGACTCACTCACTCACTCCCTCACTCACCCATGTACTCACTCACTCGCACCCAGGCAATGTTTTGATCATATATTCTATTGTCCACATTCTATACACTATTATAGTATATATTTGGTATCCTATTCTACAACATTCTATTCCCAAAAGTTTATATATATATATATATATATATATATATATATATATATATATATATATATATATATATATATATATCCCAATCTTACTCCTACCTTCGACAACGGTACACATCCTCCAGAGACCCGAGTGAGCCTTGATTATGATGACCGGCTCCTCGAGCGCTATGTACTCCTCGTATTCCGTGTAGTTGAAGTAGTCGAGGGGCTCGTACTCCTCCGGTACACTTGGCAGCATGTCGGAGATGTTCTCCTCACTCAGTGGCTCCTCCGTGTACAGCCAATAGTCCGTGGAGACGGCTAACGCCAGCGCCCCAGTCGCCAGGAGGCCAAACGCCAAAGAGACCACGTTCAACGTCCTCTGTCCGCATTTCATGGCAGCCAGCCGCTTGTGGAGACAGTGGAACTCCAGTTTGCTCACTGACTCGCTATAACGCGCCCAGTTTCGCTTATCCGGGGCCCGCTGGTAGAGCCGGATGTATACCGAGATTTTACTGTGGCCGGAGCCCGCTGCTTTGCTCTTCGCCTGCGCTAATCCGATGGTTCATCTTCGGCGTCTGTTTCTGTATGTGTGCGTTGTTCTGATTAAAACAACAACGGCAGCGATTGTAAGGACAACAACAACAACAAAAACGACGACGACGACCCACAACGGCAGCGAAGAGAAATCTAGTGATGGATCTAACCGCCATTATCCCGATTTACAGTAAATACATCCCTTGTTACTGGCTGATAACATCGATGTCCCGCTGAATTGCTCTTGGCACAACAGGCCGCTAGGAGGCAGGCGTCTTCTTGTTCTGGAGAGGAGACAAAAAACAGATGCAAATAACAGAATATTCAGAGAATTGGTGAAGATCGTGTGAGTAGGATTGCTGGGGACTCGATGAAGAGGATTGCTGAAGATAGAGGAGAGAATCTTTTAATGCTATAATTCTGTAATTTGTCGGAGAAAGAATCGTAATCAATCAACAAAATCAAAATTGCGCGTTATGTTATGAGCTCTGTCTCTGTGCCATAGGTAACTCAAGTTTGAGTAGAAGAATCTCCGATTGGACACGTGCTGCATGGCATTAGCTTATAGACGATCGGCAGAGAACAGTGTGTATGGGTAAACTGAGGTGGTGGGTGGGTAAACTTTAACAAATGTACGGGGATCCTGTGGTCAGTGAGTGGCAAGTTTGTGGACATAATGTGGGTTAGTCATTGGAACCTCCGGATATGATTGAGTAAGCTCTGAAAAGGATAAGGTGGGGGAAATTCGGTGGGGAAGCCCTGGAAGTGGGAGGAGTTCGCTTTGGAAAGGGTCGAGTAAGCCGTGGATAGTGGGGCCTGAGTAGGATTTGGACGGGGGACGGCTAAGTTATGGCTGTGGATGGATAAGCTGTTGTCGGAATGTGATTAGGCTGTGGATAGCGAATGGATAAGCTGTGGACAGAGTGTATGGTGGCTGCGAACCATGTGTGGGCAGCATGTGGGCAAAAGTATGGCCAACAACGTGAACGGGCAATTCTAACAAAATATTGCCAACTGCCGAGAGATTTATTTTGTTAATATTCTCAGCCTCTCGGGTTTCTGGGGTGAGAATATTTCATGGTCGACGTCCTACGCCGGTGGGCTGATATGAGTCGAGTAAAATTAAACAGGCTAAAACGGGGAGGCGTGCTGCTGGTTGAGATAACTAAGACTAAGATAACTGCCGAGTGAGACAGCCCAATAATAATAATAATAATAATAATAATAATAATAATAATAATAATTTCTAGTACTAATGTTACTATTTGTGTTGTTATTGTTGTTGTAATGATTGTTACAAAAACTTATGATAGACATATTCTACGAAACACACGCACAGACACACACACGCACACACACGCACTGTTATTGGGTTGAGTCATGGCATATCTCGTCCCTATCAGAGTTTATTTCAGTATATGCTTATATTATTAATTATTCTGTGTATTAACTTTTTCTCTGTAGACATTATTTTAGTTTATTAATGCAGTCGATCAATTATTGATCAAAATCTTGTTTTGCGTCGATGGCGTGAACTGTTTATATTTAGATAATCCCATTCTGTATTCGTTTAGTGATAAAGTATTCTCATAAATAATGTAATTTGCCTTTTGGCAATAATTCTTTATATATATATATATATATATATATATATATATATATATATATATATATATATATATATAATTAAATATATAGATAACAGGTATCGAGTGGTGATTGCCCATTGCATTAAAAAATAACAACTGCGTCATAGTCTTAATTATCTATGTAACACACGCGCGCATGCGCGCGCGCACGTATGTACCCACGCGTGCATGCATTCACCTACACACGCACACACATACTTTGATAAGGACGGTTCTTACGGATCAGAACAACGCGACATAGCCAACAGCCTAGATTATGCTCCTGTGGCTGTTGATACGCCATTGAGTGCCGGAAAACATACGCGACATCAGGTGACACTTGATCTCGAATATCTCCGACACATCCCGAACGATGATACATCTGACAGACAGGAAGACATATTGATATCCCTTTGACCTTCACACGCCCGATATAATGTGTCAAAGACCAACGACAGCCGACATGATGGAGCCATGGTTTATAATGGAATCAATAGCCATAACACGAAGGATGTTATATTTTATAGTCGTAAATTCTGCGCCCATGTGACTCTTCGACCAGTTTTCGGCACCTTACGTCCCTGCTTCCCTATTCATGGCCAAGTTTGCATTTCGGTTGTAAATACGGTGGGTATTGCATTTGCAATGGGATCCACTTCAATCAAATATTTACGAAAATAACCGCATCAATCGTTTCGTAAATATATCACGAGGTGCCAAACAGCTGGTAAACAAGGCGGTTTACGGGCCAACTAATGATATCGTTGTGTGGTGTCTATTTTCGGCAATGTAGGCAGCTGATAGGCGTGGTAGGCGTGATTTAGTCATTGTCGGTGGAGAGAGAAGTTGGAAATAAATAAAGGTTCGTCATTTTGGCATCTCAGTTATTTATTTTAAACCTTCGAAAAGAAGGACAAAGTCTCCATAGTCTAAACGGTACCGTGGTTGACAACAGACCTCTAGTACCTGGGATTAAATCCCGACTCGGGCAGGTCTGAAGAATGTTTCATCTTTCGCTTCGGCTCGTTATCTTCGGACGTCGCTCGGGCCATCGTCCCTTGCCGCGTACGTAAAAGTAGCCGTAAAACAAAACCGCTTCACGTGATTTACCAGAGATATATAAATCACTTTTGTATTCTGGATATTGGCTGCGCCATTTTTGGAAAACGCTTCCTGTCGTCCGGAAATAACACGTGTATAGAAGGAAAATTTACAGGAATATTTACAGGAAAACTTACAGGAAAACAGGCTTCGACATCATCGGGTAAAACTACACCGAAACGAACGCCTCACAGTGATGAAGTACCGGAAACTGATAGGCGCCGAAAATTGAAAAACACGGAACATAGCAAGCCGATGTAGGTCTCAACTCCCCGGGAAGCATATCATTTCTAGTCACCACGTTCAAGCCAATACTCCACAATAATCCATTTCGGTCCAGCCGATCATCACATGATTAGGTACCGGAGACGTCTCGTAATCCAGTTTCCCCGTCCCACAATACGGCCACCGTGAAGCACGCCATCTGGTGGGGAGGGGAGTTTGGCGTCGGCGTCTTCGTTATTTGAAGAAAAATACCATTGGAATAAATAGAACCATAATAAACCATCTATGGTGACGTATTGTTACAGGTTCGGTGCCGGCAACAGCTGTTGGGCAGAAAAAGTGGAGTTGTAAAATGGCGGAAGCCACGACCGACTGACGTCAACGCGGTGTGGAAATTTGCCGATTGTGGCGTGTCACAAATATTATGTGTCGTGTCAATCGCATGTTATGTGTCAGTTGCATATTATGTGCCAGTCACATGTTATGTGTCGTATCAGTCACATGACATTTGAGTCCTATGGTTAGGGCAATATACTGTCTGTCTGTCTGTCTGTCTGTCTGTCTGTCTGTCTGTCTGTCTGTCTGAATTGTATTATTAAAGAAGCGTATGTGTGTGTGTGTGTGTGTGTGGGGGTCATAAGTATGTCGTGTGTGCAAATCCCCATATATATATATATATATATATATATATATATATATATGCATTTATACCCAGATGTATATTCACATACATATGGACATATCCTTATTTGCACCTATTAGTGAACACAGATAAACATGACTACTGACATACAATTGATCTACATAATTTGTGTGGACATATGAACTGTGTATATCCATAAGGTGTTTTGAACAGGACTCGTGTGGACACATAACCTCCGTATGTAGAGCATCAACATATATGCAGATGATCTGTGTAAAAACTTCACAAGTGTACAACATACCTCGACCTGTGACTTCCTGATAGAAACACAACTATTCTGGATTGGCCCATTCCCACCGAATATCTGTAAACAACGATGTCTCGAACACGATCTCAACCTCCATATCCAGAAACGTGTTGGTTGTACAGCTCGACTCTACTGGATATTAACGTAGGCAGTCTGGAATACAATGTCCTTTTCTAGGTATACCCGAGGGGTGGACTGTAAGCTAATACAGACAGGAATATCAATATTGACAATAAACATAATAACACACACATACACACAAACGCATACACGCTATCATATATATATATATATATATATATATATATATATATATATATATATATATATATATATATATTATATATATATATGGGGGACAGAGAGGAGATCCGGTTTTCTCGACATTAGGAGTTTGATCAACTCCATAAAACCCTTTCACCCTAAAATAGCCCAACTGTGAACGAGGCTTGTGGAACGAGACAACGAGGAACGAAATCAATAACGAGATGAAGAATGAGAGCGGTTCGCCATTAAAACACTGCTCTAGATAATCTACTGTGATAAGATAACAATGTTGATGAGTTATCTCTGGCTGGCAACCACTTAGTGAAGTCTTCATGAAAGGAAGCCGTTTTGTTACCCGTCGTCCGTGATGTCGGTTAATGGAGAATGTCGGTTAATAAAGACTTACGGACGGTATTGCATGGTCTCTACTGTAATCGAATATATCTAGATATATATATATATATATATATATATATATATATATATATATATATAATATATATATATATATATATATATATATATATATATCATTATTCTTCAACTGAAAATCGGGATCAGTTTCCAGCGGGATGGCACAAATAGATCTCATTAACGCGGTGTGCTGCATAAAACAAAGACGATTGATGGCTCAGTGAATGGAACAGTGGTCTGGAAAACGTGATATCTCAAGTTCGAATTCACCTACCGCCGACCAATTTTTCATCTGTCTGTAACTGGTTCACTCGGCCATAAACCATTGCTCGATCAGACGAGGTGGGTTATCAGGGAGATATGTGTGTTTGTGGGGGTGGGGGATATGAAATGCTAATAAGAAATGGGATAATACCCTTTGGGGACACGACGATAACGCTGGAATGTAAAATTTCGAGAATCAGGATTAAAGGCCACAACAGTCTTGACGGTAGGAATGTAAGCGATTGTATGTTTACACGATTACTTTACCCCGTAAAATGCATTTATTAGGCTGTTAACAAATACTCGTAAATATGATCATCTCACGCTAATTGTTCTAAAACTGCGCTGGATGTTCGAAATAGAATGTATTTATCTCTAGATTTCGCCAACGACTATTAAGTCTGACGATGATGTCCGTGTGTTTATGATCTGTTGTCCAACATTGAGAATGATCGTCGGCAAATGTCAGCTCGACTTACGGTCAGATATAATTACAGCTGGCCGTTGTCTCGACTCAGGTCACGTGGCGATTATCTATTGATTAGAGTAGCGGGCAGACCAGTCCCCCGGGCAGGGCGTCTGGGGGTAACCGCCCTGAGTCCCACTTTTGTGAGGGCCACTCGAGGTCCACGACCAAATCCAGTAAGTTGATTAACCAAATCGTAGAATAACAACAACAACAACAACAACAATGATAACAATAATAATAATAACAAGAATATAATAATAATAATAATAATAATAATAATAATAATAATAATAATAACAATAATAATAATATTTGTCTGGAGCCCCCAGTAGTTGAATTATCTTTTTGGGGGCTACAGCAGATTAACATAATAGTTCAGTCGTTTAGTAAATTTACATAATATGAATGTATAACTTGTAATATTATTGTATATATCATCAAATAAATTTACTTTAGTTTTACTTAATTTAATTTTAATCTTCTAATAGTGAAACCGAATAAAATCGACATTGTTTATGTTTTATTGTTGTTGTTGCTGTTGTTGCTGTTGTTGTTGTAGTTGTTGTTGCTACTATCATTATTATTATTATTATTATTATTATTATTATTACAGCATGTTATCATTGATAAATTTATAAAACAAAAAGAAATAAACGGTCAAGAAAAGTTAGCCCAAAAAAAGGTTTTACTGCGCAGACACTCAAAAGGCTATCACGGGAACACCCCCCCCCCTTCATCCCCTCCCCCTCCCACACACACACCCCGGCTGATCATACTGTGAAGGCTGAACTCATCATCCTGTAGGACTCTAGCCCGATCCTTTGCTGTCTAACCCTGACCGCGCGACATCGGGAGTGGTTGGCCTGTGTGATGAGAAGACCAACTTGTGACCAGTTTGCCGGCCTTCAGCCAGCGTGTTTGACCCCCCCCCCCCACCACCACAACACCCCCCGGCTCCCTCTCTATCTCTCTCCGCCTCTGGCCAAGTACTCGAAGCAAACACAAAGAGATTCAATAATCCGGCCCGAGGACATGTGTAAACACGGAACACCGTCGGAGGTCAGATGACGTGTTCTCGGATGATGGCCGGACCCACTGTACTTGAGCCTCGGATGGTGAATCTCGGGTGATGGAGCATGAGGGATGCCATAATGGAGAGCGGTGAATGGGCCGAGTGGATGGGTGTATATTAATGGTGTAGATGTCTCTACATTGTTGATAGGATAATGAGTGTATTAAGGGGATAACAGCGGCTACGTCAAGGACTTCTGAGTGGCTACGGAGAGGGTATAATAGTGCTTATATTAGGGGGTTAAACCTTGGTTACGGCGAGATAATTATGGCTGTTAGATGAAGGGAATACCGGTAGTTACACCAAAGACGCCATACTGGCTATATGAAGGGCATTAGGTTGGTTACACGAAGGAAATAATAGGGATTATAATAGTAAGGGAATAATAGGGATTATTACAGTTAGGGAACTATAGGGTTTATAATAGTAAGGAAAAATGGAGATTATAATACTAAGGGAACAATGGGGATTATAATAGCAAGGGAACAATAGGGATTATAATAGTAAGGGAACAATAGCTGTTATAAAAATGGCCAAATGGTCACCAAATTAAGGGCAGAACAGTAATAATATTACGGTTCGAATATTAGTTATGACGGTAGTCATATTTAGGTAAAATCGTGTTTAAACGGCGTCTAAACGAGTATTGTATTAAGGATACAGAATGAAGATTAACGCGAGAGTGATTTATAGATCCATACACTTTGACAGGCTCGTCAACTACACCGGGAACGTACCATTTATATCTGTCCATCTCGTCCGCCCGGAGAGGTAGCCAACCAGCGAACATCAGAACAAAGCAGACCTCCAAAACAAGCAATGGTTTCGAACCGAGATTCCCTACAATTGTTCTCCCCACTCTACCAATAAGCCAATTAACTGGAAAATAAGACGTCCCAAGCCGGTCGGGCGGCTGGCGATAAAACAAATTCAAAGCCATCTTGCGAATCCAAGACTATCCAGAAGCCGGATTAGTATCCGGAATGGAGAAGAACATCCTGTTTCGTTCTGGATCCCGGACGCATTCACTTGTCTTCATCAAACTATCGACGGTGGGGCGAGAAGTGTTAGGGATTAGCGTCCTTATTAATCTCACTTTTTCCAAATGAAAGTGTGCAGTATTTATGCGGCTTGGGGTCCGGAGACTTACTGTTTTTACAAGAACGGCGTCTATTGACAAGTGAAGCCGCCGACGGAGTAAAAACTGCCAACACAGATAGAGACTGAGACGAGCTCTGGGGACTGGAGGCTGACTGCTAACAAACTGTTAGCGAATTGACTACATGTAAAACAGGTCTGTGTATAGGGGTTGGTCTCTCTCTCTCTCTCTCTCTCTCTCTCTGTGTGTGTGTGTGTGTGTGTGTGTGTGTGTGTGTGTGTGTGTGTGTGTGTGTGTGTGTGTGTGTGTTTGTGTGTGTCGTCAGATCTATCAGAACCGAACTTATATATATATATATATATATATATATATATATATTCTGCGAGTTGCACGAAATAAACCTATCCATTCACCGTATTTCAATAAGTATGCAAATAAGCATTACAACTGCCGAAAGTGAAAATAAATACCGGCACATTTTCCATTGATAAAAGGAGAAGTTCCATATTCTATGAATATTTTACATCCCTTTTATAAAAACGCTCATCCATTGGCTAGAAGCGGTCACGTGCCACTGGAAGGCCATCTTATTGGACGTCGTAATGGTGCCAGTTTACAAGAAAGAAAGAAAGAAAGAAAAAAAGAAGAAAAACTCCCATTCCTTCAGTTCACGGCATTTCGCGAAGTTCTTATCAATTCCCACATTATCTATAAACCGAGGCTGCTCTTTTAAAAGCAGTTTATAGTCCCCCCGACGTGTATATATTTGTGTAGTCGGCTCCCGTGTTCAGTTCCCTGGACAACATACCGTTTTCTTGCCGTCGCATTTAGCCCTCTAATCCACGATGATCAATTTACTCCCACCAGATACTCTGTTATGCGGTGGTCTCTGCCGATGGCGGATAGATGAAAGGCCAACGAGCAACCAGCCACCAGCCGATGGGCATTCCATCTATCCCACTGTGACAAGATGGCCGACATAGCTGTTTTACCCTTTTCCCTTCTCTTTTCCCTTCTGCTTTTTCGATTATTCCCATTCAACCTCAAGTGGGATAGTTTCGTACAATATACATCGCTGAGCGGGAAATATGGTGGCTGGTTGATTTGCCTGTCGGTTGACGGGCTTGCTAATAAGTGGCGTGTCGATAATTGTCGTGATCGTCGTAATGAAGGCGGCAGTGTGTCTTACACGCTGTCCATCAACCTATCACTGCCACCATCCTATCTTCTAATCCTGTCACGACAACGACTGAAATTTGTTGTCGTCTGTCATAACTAATAAACGAAGCTATTCTTTCTCGGCGGGCTACATATGTGGGTCGTGGCGTCGTTGGAAGGTCAGCATGACCTAACTTCTGACCGGTTTTGGGTGTGTTTTGTTATGTGATTAATGCCGAATTCAATGGTTTACTTCGACTTCGGCACATTTAGAAATGATCCAATCACATTTAAATGATTTGAAGGTCAATGAAACTATACGCAAAGGTGTTTATATATATATATATATATATATATATATATATATATATATATATATATATATATATATATATATAGTTCTACTTGGTACCACTTACGGGCTTGGTATATATAGTTGTAGCATAGATCACTGTTGATTGATTTATATCGATTATATTCAAATAATTATTTTGACTGACATAATTAATGACAATTCTACGTCAAGATAGTAGGGACAATGTGTAAGTATACACACTGGTGTGTATACCAGATATTACACACGCTTATTGTAAACGCGTATGGGCGTGTGAATATGATCTTTGCTGGCCATGAACGCACACCCACCTGCATACATACATACATACATACATACATGCATAACATAGATACACGCATACATACACGCATTCGTAGATACACGCGCGCGAAGTGAAGCTCGCATGTACACAAACGCTTATAGCGAGCACCGTCTAAACGAGGCTATAGGAATATACTATCGTCGGCAGCCTTAGACATGCAAAACACGATCGTGCACGGCAGTGCACGCGCACGCGGAGAGATGCACGCCCCATGCGCGTGCACAGTAAAGCGTATACCCACCGTGACCGTTATCAGTAGTCCATGTTGTTACATTTCCTGGACAAATGATGCTAAGAGCCGACATGAGACCATATCTGGTACTATCAGTTGTCACATCCATCCGCCGCCATCCTCCGGCACCGTCGCTGCCCCCCTCCCTCTTTCCCTGATGCTCCCCCCTCTCCCTCTCTCCCACCAGTCGTACCAGAGCTCGCCCGTATAACGAACGAGTGGCGCTTATTGAGAGACGGGCCGACGAACGTCTATCGGATGTCACAACAACAACAAACACGAAGAAACGACAACACAACAACTGACACAAGGCCGGAGTCCTATATCCACGAGTATGACATCCAGACGTAACATCATCTAGTGACGTCCCCACTAAGCGGGCCAGTCGTAATCAGTGCATCCTGACAGTAGCACAGGACGGCATGAACTACACACACACGTAAGAGAGCTCACAGAGCTCACACAGTGAGCTTATACTGGCTTCACTGTCCACTCACACGACGTTATATACCGAGCGAGCGAGCTGGCGAGTGAGCGAGCCACACACACACACACACACACACACACACACACACACACACACACAGAGAGAGAGAGAAGGGGGTTAGATGGAGGAGGGAGGAGTTGTCGGGATATTTTTAGCTCCGGGTTTTGGCCAGCTGGTGTACAATAATTGCATCACATATTGCCGACTCCGGTGTGTGGACGGGGGAAGTGAAGATTGCGTGGCGGTAAGGGACAGCCGGCGTCCCGCCACTGTCCGGGGCCCCGGTCCGTGTGCCGAGCATAGTCTGTAAGGCGGTGTTTTTATTCGCTTCCCCCGGGGTCCCGGAGACGGGCCTGTAGTCCTGGGTGGTCGGTCGGCCGGCCGGTTGGTTGACGGCGCGAGGCCGTGCGAGGCCGCGACATGGTGGCGGCCCACCTACGGCCCGCTGTCGGCGCGACACCCCCGAGCCGAGATCAGGGGAAGTGCGATTCCTAGCGACAGCATCCAGGGTGCTAGTTGGCTGACTGCCCGGATGGTTGGTTGTCAAAGGGTTCATTTACTGCGGGGCCTTGTTTGTAAGTGGAACCTTGTTTCTATCAAACCAAAATGGCTTACTTACTGCTGGATCTTGTTTGAATGTTGTCAAAGGGCTTACTTGCTGCGTAGCCTGGTTTCTATAAGACCTTACTTTGTGTGGGACCTTTTTATGGGAACTTCTGGCTTCGGTCAACGAACACATACCCCTGGCAAGAGTGCCCCTCCACCCTTTAAGAGCTAGAAATCCTCTGAATGATGACTATTTTGTCTCGGAACGGGTTATGACGTCAGAGACCTGTGAGTCTCTCTCTCTCTCTCTCTCTCTCTCTCTCTCTCTATCTCTCCTCCACCACCCCCACCCCCCGAAATGAGCTTCCCTCCACCCGAACTGTCTGTTGGAATCTTGTTAGATAGTATGAGAAGTTTCCCGGCTCTCGATCCTCACCGTCAGATTCCCAGTCTCTACATTGGACTTTTGAAGGACGAACATTGATTTACCAGTCGACTGTCAGGTTATGAAATAACAGATCAGAAAAGAAGCGGGATCGTTTAGGGCAAGCTACTCACATAATTCCAACGTCAAATGGCATTAGTTAGACGGGAAATCTGCGCTCAGACTGATTTGCGCATCGACGTCCCTTATTCGTGTAGCCCCTTTGCGCGTGATTGCGCGCGTGATTGCGTGCATGTGCCGTCCGTGTCGGGGGAGTCGAGGGATTTCGCCTAGTGACACGTGTTTAATGACATCATTGAGTGATGTCATCACACCGTACCGTATCGTTACCCGCACGCCAATACGTTATTAGTGGTTGGTCTTATGGCCGTTGGTTTGTTCTCGGAAACAGAGGCGTGCCAAGGATCATTAACTATGACGAGACCATTAGTTTCTATCGATTACAGGAAGGCTTACCTAGCCTCTATATACGATGTCAGTCTTGTACAGGAAGCGACAGGTCGATATATTTGATGTTTTCGGACGGGGACAGCCGGTGTTCAGGGTGATGCTAGAGTGGTGGTGGTGATGGTAAACTAGGGAAGTGTTACATATAACAGGATCAGGATTAGATGATCCGGGTAATCTGCCGTCTGATACGATCCGGATGGGAGTATACGAATACGTGAAACGGTAAAACGTTGCCTTTTTAATGCTACCTTTTATCCAGGCGTTAGGTTAAATAGACCGAACGACTTGCGAAGTTAATGAGACGAAGTGAGAGATGAGAGAGCCTTCAGACGTAGCCTGGCTGGGCTTTGAACCCAGGTGCTGGAGGTGTGTGTGGCCAAGAGCGCTATCAGTTAGGCCATGGTTACGCCCCAGTATACGGGCACATTTCCGTCTCGGTGTGTGTGTGTGTGTGTTGTGTCCAGCGCCATATTCTTATGCCCTATCCCCCCCCTCCGTCTCACGGGCGACAGGGGCCTACCCTTGGCATCTACCGGTCGGATCTATCCGTGGCTCTATTAGCGATGTAGATAAGCAAATCGCTGTACTGTATGGGACCAATTCGGCCCACCCCCCGCCCAAACCCTCCCCCCATATTGATCTCTTCTCTGATCGATCCTGATAGTGTTTTACAATTCCGAAAACGTTATGAAAACATTCCACTCCGTTTTTGGACTGAATATTGCCATCCGATAACGAGCTGACATGTTTCTGTTGTCCTTTTGGGATCCTTCTTGCCAATCGGCCATTAATTATGGTTTTACTATAATATCATGCCTTGTTAAACGCCCAACAATAACTCTGGCAATAGAATGGCGTATGTTTCAACTACCCCCACGTAAGTCTGTTGTTACAGAACCCGAAAAGAATTTACTACCAAATTTCATCTTATTCGCTCTTTCTCTGACTGGTCTCTACCAACTAAATAATAGATCGAGGTCTCTCTCTCTCTCTCCCCCAGTGTGTGTGTGTGTGTGTGTGTGTGTGTGTCTGTCTGTCTATCTATCTATCTATCTATATATATTTTTATTTTTATATATATATATATATATATATATATATATATTCTCTCTCTATCTATCTATCTAGCTATCTCTATCTCTTTTTAGTTCTCTCATCTGACGTCATCCAGCGGATCGCTCTGAGTCTTGAGACCTAATTGAATGCGGCTTCTTGACGGCACCGAGATAATCCAAGGATAGGAGAGATCAGGAGCTGGCCCAGAACCGACCTCCCGGATCACAGACGGTGTGCAGATCTTATGGAAGTGTCGTTACGGTGTCGCAGACGATGGCCGAAAGCGATTGATGGCGTCACATATTGCGATAGCTGGGCGCGTCGGCGACCTGGATCGTATCTCGGCACGTCACTGGAGACAGCATTATGGTGGCGTACGTTAATCCGGGATCCGTTAGCATGCCATGTCATCCATTAAGCGCCGTTGTACTAGTACGTCACGTATGACGTCAAGGCGTTATCTCTGGCCACCGAGTTCCGCCTTTTATTGAGGCAACATTTGTTGTTTAATGGCTAAATGTACTCCGACTGGCTATAACGTCATCACTTTCTCCGCGCACTAACTGATGACGCCATGAGATTATGTGTACGTGTACTTAGAGAGTTATAATGGCCGAGCTGCGTAACGACGTATTAACCTTCGCCAATGGCGACCTTAAAATGTTTACCATCATCACTATCATCATCATCAGCAGCATCATCGCCATCATCAACATCATCATCATTATCATCACTGGTTGATAATAATATACCGTGTACAGGAAGACATCAGTTAGCCGCCTTATCGATAAACAAACACCAGTTTATCCGGACTGTTGGCCTTTAGCTGTTTGTTGTTTGTGTCATTCGTAAATGAAGGTATCCAGAAATATGTCTATAATGCGATTTAATTTTTGTACTGTATGGTCACAATATAGGATAGCTTCTGGCTAACTTCAGTAGAGAGGCTTTATTCTAACATATACAAACGAATGGAGTACGCCCGGTAAATTGGTAATGTGGTTGGCAACATTCCTCTAGCACATATACGGGGTCGAAATCCGGCCAGGCTACAAGTGAAGGATGTTTCATCCTTAACTTCGCTTCATTATCGCTGGTGGTCATTCGGCCCGTTTAAGCTAACGTGTCTACAGAAGCGGATATAAAACAGCAACACTAACAAAAGTAAACAACATGCTCGTACCTCGATCAGATATTTATTACGTTTCCGTCCGTACTGCATGGTACCCTGCCAAGAGATAATTTTATCTTATTTATTGGGTATCATAAACTAATCTGAACTTGTGTCTTCATTCCTTGTACACGTGTGGCCAGAAGCCTAAATCCCCAAACAATCTAAATTGCTTCTGCGTAATAAAACATAATTTGTCATTAATTTTTTTTTATTTGGGGGGGGCGCTTGTCGTTTCAGTGATGACGTATCAGCATGCGCGGGTTATTAGCATCCGGTATTGGAGATGTTTCGGAATGTACTTCCTGTAATGGATCCAGGCGGCAGCTAGTAATTTGGCGAGAATTTTGAATTAGAAACATATGTCGCTTCAGTTCTGTTGAGTTACGCAGCCACTAAGTTCCCTCTCCACATGAGATTATAACACTTTAGCTACTTGTGTGTTACGTTATGGAGATATATCAGGTTCTCGTATCTGATGAGAATCCTGATATGAACTATCTTAATGGAATAAGATATTTCTAAGCTGTTAAGTCTATAGAATTAAGATTTTTGTCTCTTCAAGAAGAGGATGGCTTTACAGAAACGTGAAAATAATAAACATGATTCTGATACATGATTATGTGTATACTTACTGCTATCATTATGTGTATACCTACAGCAATCATTATGTTGTATACTTACATCAATCATTATGTTGTATACTTACAGCAATCATTATGTTGTATACTTACTGCTATCATTATGTTGTATACTTACAGCAATTATTATGTTGCATACTTACAGCAATCATTATGTTGTATACTTACAGCAATCATTATGTCGTATACTTACAGCAATCATTATGTTGTATGCTTACAGCAATCATTATGTTGTATACTTACAGCAATCATTATGTTGTATACTTACTGCTATCATTATGTTGTATACTTACAGCAATCATTATGTTGTATACTTACAGCAATCATTATGTTGTATACTTACTGCTATCATTATGTTGTATACTTACAGCAATCATTATGTTGTATACTTACAGCAATCATTATGTTGTATACTTACTGCTATTATTATGTTGTATACTTACAGCAATCATTATGTTGTATACTTACTGCTATCATTATGTTGTATACTTACAGCAATCATTATGTTGTATACTTACAGCAATCATTATGTTGTATACTTACTGCTATTATTATGTTGTATACTTACAGCAATCATTATGTTGTATACTTACAGCAATCATTATGTTGTATACTTACAGCAATCATTATGTCGTATACTTAGAGCAATCATTATGTTGTATACTTACAGCAATCATTATGTTGTATACTTACTGCTATTATTATGTTGTATACTTACAGCAATCATTATGTTGTATACTTACTGCTATCATTATGTTGTATACTTACAGCAAGCATTATGTTGTATACTTACAGCAATCATTATGTTGTATACTTACAGCAATCATTATGTTGTATACTTACAGCAATCATTATGTTGTATACTTACTGCTATCATTATGTTGTATACTTACAGCAATCATTATGTTGTATACTTACAGCAATCATTATGTTGTATACTTACTGCTATTATTATGTTGTATACTTACAGCAATCATTATGTTGTATACTTACTGCTATCATTATGTTGTATACTTACAGCAATCATTATGTTGTATACTTACAGCAATCATTATGTTGTATACTTACTGCTATCATTATGTTGTATACTTACAGCAATCATTATGTTGTATACTTACAGCAATCATTATGTTGTATACTTACAGCAATCATTATGTTGTATACTTACAGCAATCATTATGTTGTATACTTACAGCAATCATTATGTTGTATACTTACTGCTATTATTATGTTGTATACTTACAGCAATCATTATGTTGTATACTTACTGCTATCATTATGTTGTATACTTACAGCAATCATTATGTTGTATACTTACAGCAATCATTATGTTGTATACTTACAGCAATCATTATGTCGTATACTTACAACAATCATCGTGTTGTATACTTAAAGCCATCATTATCTTGTAAGCTTACATCAATCAGCATATTGTATATACTTAATATATTCCATTCAAATGTCGGCAGTCAGAGAATATTCTGTGACGTAACAAAAATAAGTTTAGTTTTAAGTTTAGTATAGGTAGTTTTAGTATAGATGTACGCAGCAGTATGTAGGCACACAATCAAGGTTAGCAGTAATGACTGCCGTCAACTTAAGATACGTATAGACACTGATCGGAGAGCACTATGTAAACATGAAGTTACCGCGGAGCTATAACTCAAATTGTAAATGAAGTTAGTATATCTGGTATTGTCAGATCAATAACTTATAATGCACTTTTATCAGCATCTAAAATTTTGTCGGCAGACTTCAATCAGTTTTTTGAGAGGTCAAAGTTATTTATTTTATTCTATTTAACCTTTTTTATTACTGCTAACAGAGACGCCTCCCGCATATCCATTCGACCCGGAAATTAAACCGAGAAAGGTCGGTTTACTCGTTCGTGAATGGCCGTGTTTGAGGGGAAATCTTCAATACACAAAGGACAATATGGTCGACATGACTATGCATGCTTCTATTTGGTTGAACAACACAATGGCTTTAAACGAAGAGGAGAATAACGCCATCTCGCGATGTGTTTTTTAACCGAGAGGAGACTCAATATCCGTCCCATCAAAATCCAGCCCCCCCCCCCCCTCCCGCCTTCCCTGTTTAAGTTTCGTCTCACGTCTTCTGCCGAGATAGCTTAATGCCATCAGAAATGTCTCGGAACTTCCACTTTTGGCTGACAATGGCTCAGACGATGCACATCGGCCCCGAACTTTATAGCACCCCGGAGTTGTGCCTGTCCGAAATCGGATCGTAGACGTTGTGCCTTTAATACCAATTAGGACGCGGAGACTTTCCTGGCAAGCCTGAAGAATTCTGTGGCCGGAGATGCTTCGCCGATTTCAGCCGAACGCTCAATCTCTCTTCTCTTGACGGGGCACATTTTCCATCATCTTGTAAAGAGTGGCTGGCAAAGAAGAATTGATTTCTTCGGTTCTGTTTACGAACCGAATTGGGCATCGGTGATTTAAGGATTTTAAATCCTAATTAGGTCAAAGGAAATTAATACTTTTCTGCCATTGCTTCTTGCCCTCATAGCCAACACTTGACCTTTGTTAGTGCAGCTTTTCAATTACGAAGCTTTTCTCTAGTAAAAAAAAGCCCACCTTTATTATACGGAGGTAAAAAGCTCGAATACGGTAATGGTTTGACTAGTTTGATATAGAAAGCTCCAAGTGGTAGGTTTGAATCCGAATTGTATGTGTTTATGGGATGTTTCAGTGGGAAGTCGCTTTTGGGACATATGCCCCAGGTGTGACTATTGCCAAGATTGAACGAACTACTGACTCATTATTATCCTGAGTTATGTTCTAACACGGAAATCACAGTACATGCAGATTGTAGTTTTTTATATGCATAACATATAATAGCTGATCTTTAAATTTGCATATATTATCATCTGTGTTGTATGTAAATGTTTTATTATAAACATACTATATCACAGTGAATTGCTCAATCGGAAAATGCTTTATTATTATTACTACTGCAAAAATAACAACAACAATAATAATAATAACACTAACTACTTCTAATATTAATACTTCTACTACTACTACTACTAATAATAATAATAATAATAATAATACGAATATTAGAATTGCAGAGCGCTGGCATAGCAGTATTGGCTGTGTACTTTGTTGTAGACCTCGAAGTAATGGGATTTAATCCAATTGCTACCTTTGTTTTGTGAGATGTTTCATCTGGTCTTCTGATTTCCCTAGGGAGTCGGCTTTTGGCGATATGCTCTAAGCGTGACCAGTCCCTCACTCACGCAAAGACTCACTCACTCGCTTACTAACATCTCCTACTACTATTGTTGTTGTTGTCGTTGGTATTGTCGTCGCCATCGTACTCATCGTCATCATCATCGTCATCATCATCATCATCATCTTCATCATCATCATCATCATCATCATTTTATCCATTACCATGCCGGAGAAGTGATGTTGGTGTTAAGAGACAAGGACAATATGTTCAAAGCTCTCCTCCCGTGGCCGCCGCCATTCTTAGTTCAGGTACCACTTAGTAAGTGATCAATGGCGGGCTAAATCTGCGGGGAGCGAGCCACAAGTAATTTCCATTCCGCTCCTACGGCGCCATAATTCTCCTTTTTGAACCCGAACAGCTCCGTACGGGCGGTCGAGGGGGTGGAGGAGGAGGGGCGAATGATGAGGACGGCTTCGGTTACCCCGGAGACTGTGTCTACATTCCTCAAAAGACGACAACCATCAGTCGTAATGCCGTCGAGCAGAAGCAGCCACCATTCTCAGCGTATACGCATCTCCCTACCTCCTCATATCGAAGTACCAATACAAATTTCCGCCGCCACAGATGTCTCTGACGGCAGCTCGGAGATTTTTTTAAATTCCGGTTACCCCGTGTATCGCCCCATCTGCTCCCCACGCCCCACCCCCCATCATCATATCTATACGCCCCGGAAACGAGACGACAAAGACGCTTCTCGATTTTGTTTAAACACCAATCTTTGGCTTCTACGTGGAACGTACTGTATCCTGATGAAGTACAGTAGCATAACGGCTAGAGTAGGGGACTAGAATACCAGGGTCACCGGTTCAAATCCATTGAATCGCGATTTGTCCTTCACGAGCAGATGGGTTTTTGTGTGCGGAATAGTAGCAAATCAAATCCACATAAGAAGGACGGTAGGTGTCAATAGGGGTCGAATCTTAAGTATACTTTCCTTAATATTGGCATAAGGAGGCATTATCAATTTACTGATGATACTGTCTTAGTCACTCTATGCACCGAGGTGAGAGTTATAATCATATGTTGATCCTGATTTAAAACACGCCATACTTACGTTATTGCGGACAAACGATCCGGATTTGGCTACAGGGAAGCTGGAAGTTGGTGGTAAATATTGATCTTTATCCATTACTCAGACACTCGGTCACTAATTGTGATTAAGTCCTGGTCCGCGCATCACGATCCTCCCTTTGTTCGTCTTGACAAATGTATCATCATCCATCGGAAGAAGGAATAATCACATCTCGTGTGCTGTAGAAATATTATGATATTGTCGCTGTCTGTAAGAGGGGGTAAGGCCGTGGAGACTGGAAGATGCGTTGTGGGTATCTTTTCGTTGGTAGCAGGCGTGCACTGCGCTCTGACGGAGAGTACATCCGGGTAGGAATTACATTTTAGTGGAAATCTTTTTTCCACTTCCGCCGCATTCTATCTACGTCCCATGCTAATGCCGGATTCTCCACTCCCGCTGATATACCATACAGGGATGCCCAATTAATGTTAATAAATATCCTGAGATTTTAACGTAAAGCGTGCGAAACACGATAATATATATATATACAAAAATGTGAATTAAACACACAAAAATCTCGCAGATCGAGACAATGATATCGCAGTAATTAATGACGTAACAAAATATCTGGCTCCAAAATATTTATTTTGCCCATGTTATCATGCATTTGCGTCTAATACACATATGCGCGTATATTTGCTGATATATTAAGTTTACCATGATATTTATAAAATCCGTAGAACCGGCAAAATACATTTTTTGTCTGTAGATTGGAAAAAGTGTTAAAAATCTGTATAACACGGATTTTTCCGTAGACTGGGCATCCCTGACAATACGCTATACCTACCAAAATACACAGCACACGAGGACCGGAAAAAGAGACCTATTTTAGCCTAGTTCATTTATCATAAGTCTAACCAAGTCTGAACTTTAAGACGAACCATTTTAAAAGTTGGTGGTTAGACGAGGACCGGGGTTTCCAATCTAAAAATAGCCACCAATCAAATTGTAGATACCGTTAGACCTCATTTGCGTCCATTCATTACTACAGTGGCGCAGCGTAGTGTAAGACCCGGGAACTAGCGACGCGGCGCTGTTCTTAAACTTAGAGCTCACCCTTCCGTTGAAATTGGTTATGCTCAATACTGTAACGACTGATCACCAACGTCAACAGCGTGACGTACGCTAATATGTAAACAGCAGAAAACCGAATTACTAAGTGAACATATTTCACTGATTTATGCTTCGCTTCACGTTTCGTGTCAATCATTTCTTCTAAGATCATTCTCCTGGCCGTCTTCGTGGTAAGACGGATAGCGCAATTGAGCGGACACTCGAGCAATCAAATCCCTTTCTGGATGTTTTGACGGTTGTTGTTTATTTCTTTTCACCTGATTGCTTTCGGATATTAATTGCTCTATTCAGTTTGACCTGTGTACAAAAGTGGGGTGGGGGGAACCTAACAACACAGCAACAACAACAACACGGTCACTGCAACACTGAGGGGTGGACTTCCTGTTTCTGGTCATCTACTTATAGCCGCTTAACTGAAGGGTCAGTGACCTCAGACGTGGATCTGCTGAAGCCTCTAGTTGGGTGTAGGAATGAAGCTTCTAGTGGTGGGGATGGTACGTTTGAGAGAAATCAAGTAAAGCCCGCCACTCTAAAATCGACACCATCTCGGTGGATTCGAATTGAGCTTCCCTGATTTTATAGACAAGCAGTCTACGGCTGAGCTATTTCCAACCAGACGATTATAATCAACTAGTCCATGACTTAGTTCTCTATATAGCCAACAGATGTCGCCTGAGTTAGAAACATGGATCAGTAATTAGTTATTACGAAGGTTTATCGAAGTTGTTGTTTTTATCATAACGTACTCACTGAGATCCTTACCACGAATTAGCGTTCTGGATTAACTAGGTATACAGTTATAATGAGCAGACTTATAGCTGACACAGTCAGGAGCCTATATCGTGATAGAAGTGTCATTAATTAAGTCCTAATTTATAGATAAACAGTAAACACTTATTTTAATAAGTGGAACATTATGTTCACTGGCATCCCTCACTTTCCCATTTCTATTTTATTTATGTGTGCGCGCGCGCGCGTGTGTGTACGTGTGTATGCGCGCGTGTATATATATATATATATATATGTGTGTGTGTGTGTGTGTGTGTGTGTATATATGTATGTGTGCGCGTATTTATGTGTGTATTTATATATATATATATATATATATATATATATATATATATATATCTGTGTGTGTGTGTGTGTGTGTGTGTGTGTGTATGTGTGTGTGTGTATTTATATGTATATATATATATATATATATCTGTGTGTGTGTGTGTGTGTGTGTGTGTGTGTGTGTGTGTGTGTGTGTGTGTGTGTGTGCGTGCGTGTGTGTCCCTGCATGTGCGTGTGTGTATGTGAGTGAATGAGTGAGTGAGTCAGCCAGTCAGTCAGCCAGTCAGTCAATCAATCAGTGAGACTTTACGAAACATCTCTACAATTAATAATTAAGTGACACCTTTTAGTAGTTTATTTCGATTTTTTTCAGGGTTACAGCGGGCTATTTATAAATCTGGTTATTTACAATTAGCCGGATCTTCAGCTAAAAGCGATTACCGGAGACTTTTAATGGGTGGGGGAGTGATCCGAACCCGGAACCTTCGAGTACGTGTCAAGTGCTAAATACAGAACCACATATATAAGACAAACTACTGAACAATGGCCTGTCCATGCATCCATAACTTAATTGTGTATCACTCTCTCTCAACCAATGACAAAATGTGTGTACTATGGTGTTACGAGGATATAGTTATTTTTCACGCGGTACCCAAACACCCTCTGGTGGCAAGTGTGTTGATTAACCGACCTTTTCCATTAACGGGCGATTCTCCTAGTCCGACGATTCCCTGATTAGAACGGATTTACTGAATCCCAATCCATCAATAAACTGGCCTACTTCCGGAACAGGAGGGGGTGGTGTGGTCGGCTTTGACCCCAAATCTCGTCAACGCGAGATCTACACGTAATTACTACAGTAATACTGGTTATAGACTGTCTGTTAAGTCAGGAATCGATATTGCAGGACGCTGATCCCAACTGTTATGAACGACCTATACTGTACCAGAATTAACGCCAAATTTATAGCCACGTGACTCGATGTCAGTGACGTAAAGCTTTCTATTATTGATGGAAAGGGAGATGATGACCTGTCAAGCATTATTATCATATTATTACCTGGCTGGCTGGTAAAGAAGAATACAAAATGAATTAGTTTTTGATGGTTTTATTTCTGTCACGTGATAATAATCTTGTCTGCGCAGAGTTGGTCATTTTGGAGGCGGAAATAAAATCGCCTTTTTAAATCCTACATTAATATAGTGCCGCGGCACAGATAATGATATTTTAATAGTTTCGTTTTAATGTCGTAAGTTTCTTCTCTTGATATTGTTATCGTTTATTCTAATGGCCGACTTATTGACTGACAGTGTTTCCGTGGACAATTCGCTAAATGGTTAGGGCGATTGGTTACAATACGATAAATATTAGGTTCAAATCCACCAACTTCATCCGGTCTGTGAGTGAGTGAGTGAGTGAGTGAGTGAGTGAGTGAGTGATTGAGTCAGTGAGCGAGTGGGTCATTCAGCCATACAGTTAGTCAGTCAGTGAGTGGCGCTGTTTTGCTGTAACCACTGCCCGATCCGAATGCTTCCTGTCGGCCAGTAATGTGACCTTTTGTGTAGAGGGCGATAAAAGAGTATGTTGTTGAATACGGTGGACTGTTGTGGATTGTGTAACGAAACTAATGGAAACAAGGAATAGTATTCTCCCCCGGCAGCTGACGATAGTGTATTAGTGTACTGGCCCAAATATCGCACTCTCGGTGCTATATTTGTAGAAGTATTTCACATACTCACATCAGACAGACAGACAGACAGACAGACATATATATATATATATATATATATATATATAGGCAGGCAGGCTAAGAGACAGACATATAGACAGATAGATTAACATACATACTAACAGACAGGGATACATAATAATATATAAACAGGCAGGCAGACAGACAGACAGACCAATAGACAAACATACTAACAAAAGGACAAACAGACTAACAAGCTGACCGAGTAACAGACAGATAGATAGACTAACTAACAGATGAATAGACTAACAGACAAACCGACAGATGATTAGACAGATAGACACAATTTCCATATTGTTCAGGAGAATACAATTATTCTAACAGACGCCGTGTGAGCCGGATGACCCAAAACGTGACCTTCTGACCCATAACGATTTATAATCATAAACAGCTATGAAATGAGAAGGTAAGATCCAAAATAATTTCTCGGGGCCTTACTCTTGCTTTGCTTGATGTTTACCCTTATACAGGGCTGTATTATCCATAAGACTGATTATACTGAAGCCTAGGGGCCCCGCAGGAACTAGGAGACAATCGTTTATGTTTTGGCTGAGGTACTATTATCAGCGTCGTAGGACTCCAGGAGTTAAAGACACTTTGCACTCTGAGCTGTAGCGATACATGTACATATCTATTTATCCATATATATATATATATATATATATATATATATATATATTCTCACAATGATGTTGATGTTTCGATCATTTACGGCCTCTTTTGTGCACAAGATAGGCTAAATGGACCGAGTGACGTACAAATATAATGAGGCGAGGTGAAAGGTGAAGCATTCTTCAAACATGTCCTACGTCGAGATTTGAACTCAGGTGCTTAAAATCTGTGGCAACCGCGGAACCAGCTAGACCATGGGGGTGCCCTTATATACTAGCATAAGTATACTATATATATATATATATATATATATATATATATATATATACATATTCATTCATCGTGATGGAAAATGTTATTGTAATTTATTGATTGATTATCAGTGAAGCAATATGTGTGTGCCACCTCGTGCACCTGTAAGTGTTGTATGTATGTTTGTTTGTTTGTCGGCGGCATATTGGCGCATGTCCTTCACAACAACAACAACAACACAACAGGTTCCCGAATTAAATGCACGCAAGTGCTAAATACAAGAAAGAACACAGCAGCCTTTGTTTGAGAAGTGTCTTCTCTGACGTCACACAGCCTTTATTTATTTCATTATCCTTAACTGGGTGATGTCATTTCACTTAACACAAACACACACAAACACACACGTTATTGTACATAGCTGCCATGTCAAGTGTCAACGAAAATCGACTTCTATTGGCCCCATCACAATGTAAACACAGGAGGTTAACACGATAACTAGAATCCCTGGTATAAGGTAGGACTTTACCAACAAAAATTATACACGAAGAAAGTAAGAAAAAAGAAACCGTATGTCCGCAGTGTTCACCATTTGAGCATTTCGATCACGTGCGACCATCATGCACGTGACCAGTTGAGAGAATAATACTAATTGTACATAAGGCGACACGTGCGGCATTTAAAACATGAGACGTATGTGTCTGTGTACAAAATCGTATATGACAAGTCGTAGAGTACAAATGATGACGCGATATGTCATGTGTGACATTTTGTACATGGCAAGTAATCGATGGCAGTCTGTACATCGAATGGAAATACCATCCAACCGTTTATATATATATATATATATATATATATATGATGAGTCGCGAATATTAATTTGTACATGGCTAGTTACGTGCGACAACCTTTGCGCGTCAAGTCTTGTACATGTCAAGTTGTGTACGCTAATTAAGAACACGCGGGTCATGTACAGTGACTCATAAATCACCAATGGCATAACAACTTACTTATGACCGTTTGTACGCGACAAGTCATGGATAACAATGCGTAAACGATGGTTGATATCTGCCAGTTTGTAGGTCAGAAGCATAAACGACATCCTTTGAAAATCAGGTCATGCGTGACGTAGCATAACTGGCAGGTTCTCCCCATGAAGATTAGATAATGGTGATAGTTTATTATGATATTATCTAACATAGCCTATTTCAGCTAATACCTATCTGTCCAGGTGTGGGCGTGTTGATAGCTTCCCAGTAAGAAGGCGGAGCGACTGGCTGCCAATCATCTCTGTAGACATGAGATAATGTAGTCTCCCCGACCTGGATGCCTCCATTGATAAGGTTATCCAGAATGGCTTTATTTCCGCCGAGCGCGTTATACCGATGATGCGTGCTGTTCTGGTAGACTTGGCTGCCTCGCCGAGATCCGAATGTCCGGGATTTGCCCGTTCCGGATCCGGCGCCGCCCGCCTCGCCGTGCATCAGCGTCCGGAAGAACTGTCCCTGGTCGCGCATGTTTGGTAACGAAGAGGTGGCTTTCAACTTCTTCATCTTCTCAAAACTGGCGAGTATCTTCCTCTGGAATATCATCAACAGCTTCATTGTGTACGTCGTGAAGCTGGATTGTACGAGTAGAGGTGTCTGGATTATGGCCGCCAACTCCCAGCCGCTCACTCCCATACCAGCAATGACAGGTCTCCAATCACGACAGGGATGTTCACTATTCATCGTAACCTGGATACGAACAATAAACACTGAGTAACACTGAACCCACTGAATGACTAACAAACTCTGAACGCACTAAATGACTAACATACTCTACACTAAACAGACTAAATAACTAACAAACACTGAACACACTGAATTACCAACAAACACTAAACACATTGAATGACTAACAAACACTGAACACACTGAATAACTAACAAACACTGAACACACTGAATAACTAACAAACACTGAACACACTGAATAACTAACAAACACTGAACGCACTGAATGACTAGCAAACAGTGAACACTGAACAATATATAGTAATCATGGTGACCTAGATTTAAAGCTAAGCGCTGAGTGAAATATAACCATGGTGATCCAAAATTTATGCTTAACACTAGGTGACATGTAGCAGTGGTGAGCTAGATATGAACAATAAACAACAGTGCGTCATATATATCCATGGCAACCTATACATAATACCAAACATTTGGTGACTTATAACCATGGTGACCTAAATATGAACAGTAAGCCATGGTGACTGAGTTATGAAACACTAACTCGGATATATATGTTACAGTTAATCTGTATAATCAGGTAATATGTATATTACCTCAAATGTTCAGGTAATTTGTAATACACCTCAGTTAGCAATAGACGCACGTATTACTTGAATATTTCAGGTAATATACATATTATCTGATTATACAGATTAACTGTAACACAAACAGCCAATGAGAAGATGAATTTAGTACTATTAATAGTAGCAATAATAATAATAATAATAATAATAATAATAATAATAATAATAATAATAATATAGATACCAGTAGCTTCTACTCACATCTAGTCAAATATGTACAGTTCTGTAGAACCATTTAGTCACATTCCCAATTCGTTTAATACTAAAATGTCTAATTCACCATTACCTATTTACATACCAGTCCAATTTACTATAATAATATGCTCAAGATTGAGTACCCAGTTTTCATTGACTATTTATTATATGTACGTAATTCACTGTGATTCATCCCAATCCCAAGAACGGAGCCCAGTTGGTGGGTGAGTCAATAATTGGCCAGGAGTTGGTGGGATTTGAACTAAGAACCTGTCACTGTTTATCGTAATAGTTATTTAAATTTGGATATTCGTCTTGTGACGTCATTTACACTTACAGCTGGTTATCCAAACACCACCAGATCAATAAATCAGATAATTTTACTCAGAGGTTATTAGTCTATTGCCAAAGACAATCAATTTTGTTGCAGGATGAATTAATTCTCACATAGTTACTTGTGAATTTGCGGGAACCAATGAAGATTGCTTAAACCATATCTCCCCCCCCCCAAGGGTTATTATTAAGAGACAATGTTGTCTTAAACGTAGTCGATATTCGTGTTAAACCAAGGCTCTTCTACCGACCTTGACCTTGTGCAGATATTCAATAATGACTCCCTCGTATGCTGGACTGTCATCAAGCAGTTTGTTTTCTTCCTTCTCAAACACCCAAATCGTGTCCACCATCTTCGACGTGGCCCGCATTTTGTACGCTAAACACCAAAAATAACAACAACAACAACAAATACAACATCAACGACGGAAAGACCCATAAAAGTAAATGTATGTTCCTCTTTAATTTCTATATATTAATTAATATATATTTAATCAGTTATAATACTACTACGTGTATTATCCACTTTGTTAGTTAGTTATCAGCTGAAGCCATAAATTTCCAGTGAAGCATTAGATCCAGTTGATCTGTCATTGTTATTAATTCGTACAGCATTTTACTGAGGGCCTTTTATCATCGTTGTGTTTTCTCAGTTGATTCTTTCAGATTCAGGGTTGTATTAACCCATGGTCTGGCCCCTAGGCTTTAATGTACATCACCCCCCCCCCCCCCAGTACTTTAATCTTTCATTCTAAAACGCCCCCGACAGTCTCACCCTGGTACGTTAAGCAAAAGACCGTAAATACATAGCCCTATATCAATTTTGCTCACAATTATAAAAAAATTAAATAAGAATTATATAATATATATATATATATATATATATATATATATATATCATGCATATAAGAGTATTTATATTATACATATGTACATGTATCGCAACGGCGCAGAGTTCAAAGTGCCTTCAACCATTGTTCTAGGACCCTGGTAACAGTATCTCAGCAAAAATCATTGACGGGGTCCTAGTCCCTTTGGGGTCCCTTGGCTTCAGCCTATTCAGCCTTATGGATAATGCAGCCTTGGTCAGATTTGTGAAATAAATTTATTTACATCTAATCTTTATAATTTCTATTTAAACAAAAAGTCCTACCAGGCGACAAAATACGGACTTGTATAGCCTTGTAATAGTATCTGACCATTGATAAGGCGTTTGATAAACTTCGCTAAGTTAATAGCTAGCAAAAGTATAATTGACCTGTTATACTGATAGGGTCGTATTAGTTATAATGATAACTAGGCTGAAGCCTAGGGGGCCCGGAGGCACTAGGAACCCGTCTATTTGTTTTGCTGAGGCAGTGTTACCAGCGTCATAGGGCTCCAATGGTTAAAGCCACTTTGCACTCTATCCCGTACCGATATATATATATATATATATATATATATATATTATTTTACTGCTTATATAATAATCTTAAATGTTTTAATTATAATTCTTCAGAAAACCCGCATTCAGTGTTGTGTAATGTGGTCTAGTGCCTACCGTACCATGGTCAGGCTGTCAGCTGTTGTGGGGTGAATGGCTGTGCGGGGGGACATGGATAAATACGGCCCTGTATACTATCTGTTGTCGTTTGGATATTTGGGATATTTTTATTGGATAAAGGGGTAAGGTAATGCGTTGAAGACCTCCATGTCGTGGTATTGAATCCAATTGTTACATGTAGGGTAGGCACACACACACACACACACACACAGAGAGAGAGAGAGAGAGAGAGAGAGAGAATGAGAGATACTGACAGACTGACTGACATCATGGGTATATGTCGGTTAATGCGTACGCGCGTGCATTCGTGCGTGTTAGTGTGAATTTACGCGCCTGCACTTGTGCGTTTGTACGAATGTGTGTTTATGCGTGCGTGTGGTGCGTGTGTACGTGTGTTTACCTTCAGCTATGGCGGTGTTGTCAATACAGATGTCCACCAGCTTCCAGCCTTTGTTCAGGAACAGACTCAGCTGAGCCATGAAGTCCACATCACAGATAATTTGTTGGATCGTTTGTGTGGCATCCGGAACGATATGGTAATTAGCGTGGATCTTGACCGGGTGGTAGGTGTACTTAGTGGGCCGTTTGTGTTTAGGGATGTTGAAGAAGAGTTCGACTCCAATCACTGAAACACAAGTAATTATCTCAAAGAAAACACATTGAAACTCCATGTCAAAAAAGTCTATAGCCTACATGTGTGTGTGTGTGTGCGCGCGCGCGCGTGTGTGTGTTTGTATGTGTGTGTTTTGTGTGTGTGTGTGTGTGTAGAGGGATTTGTTTTGTTTTTATTAATAGAAGGATTCATAAATCGAATTGTTTACTGTCTGAAATTATGAACGTCATATATGCATATATATATATATATATATATATATATGCGCTTGTCGAATATGAATTATTTTTAAGGTTGGCCACCTTCGCGGTTCCACCATGAATTTGACGCGTTTGCTTAATGGTGTTTGTTGTTTCATCCACATAAATTTATTTAATATTTATTTAGAGTTAACCTGATCAAATGATAATTTGAAATTTTGAATTACTGTCAGAGACAGAGACTCAAAATCATCAACACCGGGGGCCAGTTTATCGCTTTCCGATGACGAATGATATTATGACGATCAAAGGATGGACATTTAGACCAATCAAATCAATATAAACAATATGTTGAAATCGATCCATGCTCCCTTCTCTCTAATGATTAGTATTTAGGTCGGGTGTATATAGGACATCACGTGACTAATCCAGTAGACGAGATCTCCTATTAAAAACTACATTTAAACGACTGTCTTGACGTGGAACAAGTTTGAATTTTGGTAGAAGGATGTGCGACATGCCGAGGATATTTTTATGAAAACTTCCAAAAGGTATTGGCAGATGTTCAATATTTGTGAAATGAATTCTATATTTCCGGTGTTCACGTCTCAAGTCTCTATGGATAGCGACACCAGCCTCAGTCAACACTTCTCGACTATCCACGGAGAAAGGGAAACATCTTGGACATGCAGCTCTGATTTATTATTTAAGACAGGTGATATGATATTGGTGTAAGATGCCATAAATGGGTTTCGTTGTCCTTCTATAGGAGATTCATCATGATGGCATCTTTCCATTTGAATCGAAATTGATACATTGGTATTTTTGACATATAGTTATATTTTAACATAAATAAACCGTTTTAATTTGTCGAACTTTGACCATATTGTTAATAATTCTTAGGTGAAATGTTGTAATCCGCACACCAATTAAATATAACCTCTTCGTACTGGTGATACGACACACTTTCGGTGTGGTATATATATATGTGTGTGTGTGTGTGTGTGTGCACGCGCGCGTGTGAGTGTATGTTTATTTGCTGTTCATAATCTGGATCTAACAAGGACTGGATAACTTGATCAGGACTACAGATATTCCACATTAAATGTTGCCTATGATGATATCATTCCCAATGAGGTGCAGATACGTCATCATGGTCTAACAGGTATCGCGATTAGGCACAGAGCTGCGAAATACAAACCTAAACCGGACTATGTGTGAAGGATGTTTCATCTTACATCTTTCAGCTGACGTTTTCTTCAGTACAGATAATACTCTCACTTTAGTGTAGCTGGTAGTACAGTGAATTATTGACCTTCATGTCGCAGTGATCATCCCTCTACTAATTGATTATAGCACTCACACTCACAGACACTCACTCACTCACTCACTCACTCACTCACTCACTCACAGACTACAATAGTCATAACAGTTGACAGACAATATTAAAAGGGTCATGGTTGTGATGACAATTAAACCTCATCACTTGATTGGATGGCTCAGTAGGGAGGGTGAATGGCCAGAGTGCAGTAGGTCCCTGCTTCGAAGCCTGCACACGCTGCGATAATTTTTAATAGCCACTACAGTTATAGCCGTCGCCAATCAGCGATTGGTGGAACATTGTCTGGACCATTGTCGACAATTGTCACACGGATAGCATCAGGATCGAGTAGATTTGTCTGGTTTCACTTCATGATCAGTAATCGTGAAACGGGCTTATCATAAAGAAGCGTGAACACTTAACTTCCGATGTGGCCCCTTTAGTGAGTGGTAGATAATAGCTCATCCCTGATCACTCACCTGGGAGCCTTTAACATTCTTCTTTAATCCAGAGAGACGCCAGCGTCACTTAACCCGATGTCGTGGGGCAAGAAATTAATTCCCGTAAAGGCTTCGACCATTTGAGGGCTCGAATCTTTTATCACTGGCACCAAGTACCGGACATTAATCTCTCGATTACAGGTACTCATTCAAAAATGAGTACGACGGAGTACTGGATAATCCCGATATATATATATATATATATATATATATATATAATCACCATAATTAGCATAATCATTACAACACTTTCAATTTCCAATGTTAGATCCATACTGTGTATCATTATTGGTATCTTCACCTTAACCCCGAGTGCGTGTCACGGGACTCAGTGGGATGTCACGTGATCTTCTATTATCGCCCATTCGCTTGCTATCAACGGCGTTTACAGAGTGTCTGTATCGAGATCGAAACGGACTAACTTCCGGTTCAATTATCGAGCGTCACGGAACGGTTGGCTAAGGGAGTGGGGCGCATAACCTGGAATGCGAGAAGACCTCCGATTCGAATTCGAATCACTAAGTGGCCGATTTTTCGATCTGGATCGCTGTAGGGATACGCCTATACCTGGCAGCTAGACACGATGTGTTTGTCGGACAATTGACAATTAGCTAGCATACAGCTGGTCTATCAAACGGAGTATAAATGAATAAATCCCTATTAACAGCGGAATTAAACAGACGTGAATGTTTATAAACTAATGTATGAATTAGAAACGGCTTGTGAAAACTTTGACCAATAACAACAAATGCAACAACTACAACAACAACAGCATAATCATATTTCGATTAATATTCAAATCACCATTGATTGATATATATATATATATATATATATATATATATATTATACCATGGGTGATTAACAAAAGCGAAATCAAAATTCTCCAATATACATATAACATTATTTTATTGCAATTATTTGATTGTATAAGATTATTTTACTGCAATTTTTTCGTTATGGTCATGATAATAGGAAAGTGTCAAATGAATTCCCTAGAAAATTATGTTATTGGGTCGGATTTCGAAATTTCCTGCGCTCATCTGATAATTCGGTTATTCAAACGGTGATCAAATTGTGTGGAGATGGAAGTGGGCAAATTAGATTATACGAACTTACCCGAATATTGTGTATTGGTAGACTTGGATCGTATATAGCCGGCAGGTGCCACACACACCAGCCTCGCTCCCATCTCCGAGTAAGTGTTTATCTGCAACGAATAGAGGTCGGTTAAGTCGGATTAGAGCTGAGATAAACCAAATTGAGCGGCATAATTCGAACTATACACAAACAACGAAATGGGCAGGTGTTCACGACCCGAGGTGGGCGAGACAATAAAAACGGATATAGAACAAGCTGTGGGAAGGTCGGGGCGAATTGGCTACAACGGCCATGGCTCAGTGCTATCGTGGTCGAATAGAATGCGATGGTTTCCCGATTCGAATCCGTCAAAATTTCAATAGATGGATAGCTTTTACGGCCATAACACGGTTACGTTACTGGGTGGGAGGGGGTGAGTTTTTCTAGACAACGCGTCTAGTAATTGGCGGCTACAAACACTACACTCTCCGGGGTGTTGACATCCGCATCGTATTGTACAGGGCCAAGGTCACACTAAGGAATCCTCGAACAAGGTTGCTCGTTTCGGACAATAAAAGATCGCACCACCACCACCAACAACAACTTATTTCGTTCTCGTTGTGGTAGAATGTATCAGATATAGATTGTTTTCTGTGAATAGAAATTAGCCGGTAATTGGTCAATCGCTTGTAGATCAAAGTATCGTATATCCAGGAGATAAATCCCGGACCCAGCGGCTAAATGTATTTTAATTCGCAATGACTATTACTAATCGCGTACTAGTTAAACAAATAACGGACGCCACTAGACAATAGGACGCCCTAGAATCCTTTTAGTTCGGTTTATCAACCGCTAGGTGGCCAACGAGAAAGAACACGTTTTCCCGTAAACACCAAATGGGTGTAGAAGTTTTTGAAATATAATTCCAAATAATAATAAACGTTTAGGGTGATAAGAATGAATCGCTTTCAGCTGTCGAAAAAATAAAACACTTATTTATAGTGACAAAAGATTTGAAAAAACAATTACAACGCCAATCATCCGTTAAACTTGTACTGTGTGGTATTGTTTGTCAGGATGTCATACTTGGTCTCAACTGGCGTAGTTGGAAGAGAATGTATGTCGTCATAGCGCAGTTACAGTTAGTTAGGGCGTTAGTTAGGACGAACGGTCGCGGGTTCGAGGCCCCGTGAGCTGCAATGCTGTCTTGTGGCGACTGGTTCACGATGGCTATGTGTGAGTAACGCCTATAATGGCAGCATGCGTTGTATGCTCTCGTGGGAGTTGAGATATGTGCTGGGTGGAAACAGCTCTGAGTCAGGGATAATAATATTGTAAATAATATTGTAAAGCGCCTTAGAGCAGCTTCTAGCTGAATAGGGTGCTATATAAATATAACATATTATATATATATATATATATATATATATATATATATATATATGATTTAGTGTGACAACGTACTGTTTTTATAATAATCTATTGTTTTCACTTTATCAATCGCCTCGTCCAGTTACGGCTCTTCGTTTTAAGGGCATCGATGAGAGTAGGACGACTGAATATCCTCATTGATGAGATACGTTCGAGCACAAGGTATGAGCACTTAAAAGATAGTGGACACTTCCATTCTAGGATGCCATGTGATCTAGTAGCATCCTTTACCTGCGAACGGCTCGGCCATGCAATGATCATCCAGAAAACCAACGGTAAGTTGGTGGATTTGACCCCAAGTACTCTCACATTCTGTTACTCATCACTACTGTACCGACTACGTACAAAGGTTTCATGGAACGAAGCCAATCACGATATGGATTACTTAGATCGATGGATCTAGTCTTTGTGTGTCATCATCAGAGTTCCACTTAAAACTAGCCATAGATTTACCAAGACTAAACCATATTTAGATATTTTAAATAATATTTAGATATTTTAAATAATTTTAAATAATATTTAGAAATTTTAAATAATTTTAAATAATATTTAGAAATTTTAAATAATTTTAAATAATATTTAGATATTTTAAATAAACAGAATTATATACATATATATATATATATATATATATATATAATGTTTATATTGCGCCAGAACCAGGTAACCTTGTTCTGAGGCGCTGTACAATATTATTATCCCTGGCTCAGACCTGTTTCCAACCAACACACATCTCATCTCCCAAGGGAATATACAACCCATGCTGCCATTAAAGGCGCAGTGTTATCCAAACACATAGCCATCGGGTCCTTTCAGGTTCTTGTTTTTATGGATGAGTGAACCAGTCGCCACATGACGGTATTGCCGCTCACGGAGCCTTGAACCCGCGACCGTTCGGCTACGAGTCCTACACTCTAACTAATTGTGCCATCAGAACTATAATGAACAGTAAATAATAAGCATGTGTGTGTGTGTGTGTGTGTGTGTGTGTGTGTGTGTGTGTGTGTGTGTGTGTGTGTGTGTGTGTGTGTGTGTGTGTGTGTGTGTGTGTGTGTGTGTGAGAAAGGAGATATCCTCTTACAATATATGGAACTACGATTTAACACCGACAACAATAAGGAAATGTTGCCGACGTGCATACATACATACATACAATCAGGCGGACAGACAGACAGGCAGGTACTGATTCACTCACTCACACACACACACACACGCGCGCGCGCGCGCACGCATGCGCGCACACACACATTGACGACATACAACTGATGACCTTACCGTTTGTATGAGATCACTATCTGTGTCAGTCTCATCCAGCGACAAAGTCCTTGTACTGAGAATCCGTTTCTCGACCTTTAACGTCCAACTCTCGTCTTCAGTGCCGAGTTCTCTGTAGTGTAACAACGTTATGTCAGCTAATTGGCCGTTCATTATAAGCTCTCAGAAAACATCGCCCTTCTCGTTTCTCTGTTCCCGAACCATTCTATCCGCTGCCCGTATTATCCTCTACCCTCTTCCCTAATATCTCACCATCTTCCCCGTATGTTGCCCTCTCCTGTCTACGGCTTCCTTCGCATCTCCACCCTTTTCCAGCAAATAAGCCTTAATTGCCCCGTTAATTAATTAGCGTCCATTGTGATGAGTCAACCTCGGGATTGGTTTAACACAAACGTCAGCTCAGTAACTTGGGATATCTGAGTCTATGAAAACAACAATCTAAGCTCAGAATTAAGTCAAGTAATAATTAACGAGTTTAGAAACCTTAACCTCTCGCCGTCTGAGCTCATTAGGTAACACAATATACCTGCCAGGTTAATTACCGACAAATGGATGATAAGATATAATAAACATCATCATCATCATCTCTCTCTCTCTCGTATTTTTTTTTCTTGGTAATTGTTTTGCCATCGTAATGGTGAGCTGGTGGTGATGAAGATGATTATGATGATGGTGTTGGTGATGGTGCGCTAGTGGTAATGATGTTAGTGATGCTGATAATGTTGGTGATGTTGATGGTGTTGGTGATGGTAGGCTAGCGATGATGATGTTAGTGATGTAGGTCGACGCTAGTGATGGTACTGAGGTTGTAGTGATGATGATGATGATGATGATGACGACGGCTACGACGAAGACAAAAGACAATTACAACGATGATGATGATAATAATGGTGATGAGGGTGCTGATGGTGCTGATAATGATGATGCTGATGATGATGATGATAATGATGATGCTGATGATGAGGATGGGATTGATGGTTTAGCATATGTCTAGTTATTCGTGACATAATGGATGCTTTTCAGTTTGTTGTTATTGTTGTTATTGCTGTTATTATTGTTATTGTTGTTATTGTTGTTATTGCTGTTATTGTTATTCTTGTATTTATTCGTTTACTTATGTTGAGAATACACATCTCAGCAACTGAAAGAGTATTAATGGTGGCCTTAGAACAATACCTTCACTTCCTGACAGTATTAATATAACATACTACGTTGTACACGAATTGGATAGATCATGTACATGTACAGCCAGTAGATAATAATCAATAACTACACACACATACACACGCACGCACGCACGCACTCAGACGCACACATATATCATTTCAGAGCCATAGACAGACAGACTACTACTCGTGAAGAAATGATCTCGCCGAACTATTTTCACTAAAGAAGATGGCCGCCACGTTCGCTTTTGGAACGATTCGATTATAAATGGACAGAAAACAATGCCAACGACCCAAACCATCCCAGATGTGCCTGGATCGCATACATACAGACACGAAACAAAACACCCCTCCCCCCCCCAAAAAAAAAACCCACCATTCATTTCCCACGATGTTGTTGAGCGGTTTTTATACGTTGGCCAAATATCTCAAATTATATACTGATGTTCGGAATTCGGCCCCCGATACCATATACACATAGACACACCACTCACTCCCGAGTCAGACGTACCCGACCGTTTTACAAGCCTCTGTCTCGTCCACTGATAATGATTTTTTTTAAATGCTAAAACAATACGAACATAGATACTCAGACGGTGTGTTACACGACAAAACTAACACCCCCCCGCCCCGCCTCCCGTCCATCAGTAGTGCTCGTATAACAAGGGAAACCGGAAGCACTTACTCCGTTTGTAGAACAGGAAGTACGGCATTCAACATCTGCGTAATAGGAGTTGAGTTTTGTTTGAATATATATATATATATATATATATATATATATATATATATAATGAAAATAGGTGTACAATTCTATCACCTTACACGACATTAGAAGTATATTAGGGTTTAAAGGGAAGACTTTATATAGAAACATCTGTGAACACAGCTGAAGGTTGCCATTTATATAGTGTACCTGCGTGGCGTGTGTTGTTGTTGTTGTTGGTGGTGGTGGTGGTGTTGTTGTTGTTTTCGTTGTTATAATTTGATATATATTGCGAGTACCATCTTATGTGATTATCCTCCAGAACTGACTAGAGGTGGTATTTTGAGGCAGGTCCTAGAATTCTGATTGGAGAAGAAGAGCAATGGCACTTGACATGTTGTGGACTTTTTTCGAGATGGCTCTCCCTTTGGAATTTGCTATAAAAAGGTCGAGGTTTTCTACTGCGAACGGACAAGCGATTTCACCTGGCCGACGCATTTATTAACTAACTCTGTGTTGTTCAACCAAACCCTGCTACGAGCAGTATCAGCGAATTCAGAATAGTGCTGCTCGCATTGTAACAAATACTAGAAAATATGATCATATCACCCCAATTCTTCAAAAACTACATTGGCTACCTGTTAGACAGTATATCCATTTTAAGATTCTGTTAATAACTTATAAATCTGTTAATGACATGGCGCCAGAATACCTGTGTGAACTGGTTTCCATTAGAAAGTCATCCCGAAAACTCATGTCATCCAGTCAGTTAGTATTGCAGGTGCCAGTGTCTTGGCTCAATTCATATGGTGATTGTGCGTTTAGTGTTGTAGCCCCCACTTTGTGGAATAGGTTGCTGGCAGATATTAGAAATGCGTCGTCTCTTGAAAACTTTTAATCTGTTCTAAAAACACACCTGTTCAAGGTCGTTTTCACAGATAAATAATTTTTATCTTTGAAATCATTACAGGGTTTTTACAAACATATTATTTGGCGTATTGTTAAATTACATAGTATTTGTACAGCGCCTTTGAATGGCTCCTGCTAGTAAGGGCGCTTTATTAAATATACATTATTATTATTATTATCAAAGGCTGGCTGTTGTAAGTGCTAATAAATACAACATTTCTGATTATCTCAAGGCTTACTCCTTGGTATTTGTTCGTATATAATGATTACAGTTGGGAACTGTAAGGAGTTTGGGCAATGAAATCTAAGCTAAGTTAAAAGTCGGAATTGCTATTCGATCACCATTGTATTGTACAACCGGCCTATCACTAACGTCTGAGAGTGATTGATTGATTGATGAATTGATTGATTGATTGATTGATTGATTGAGTGAGTGAGTGAGTGAGTGAGTGAGTGAGTGAGTGAGTGAGTGAGTGAGTGAGTGAGTGAGTGAGTGAGTGAGTGAGTGAGTGAGTGAGTGAGTGATCCGTTAACCTCAGCGCTCATGTCAGGTCGAACACATGGCCGAGGTGATATTCCTCAGGGAAATGGGATGATCAGTAGGAAGAATGAAACATCTGACAGGCCCAAGCAACACTAAGATTCGAACTTACATATGTGTAGCGCATTGCTCTATTAACTGCACCACATGAACATCTCATTGGTATAGTGGATGACTTCCGAGCAGCTGATTTTGGTTCCGGATTGCACGGATTCAAGATCCCGAGATTGGAAGGGCAATAGCAGATCATGTATGTGCGTGCGCATGTATATATATATATATATATATATATATATATATATATATATATATATATATAATGTGGCAACTCACCTTACAGTCGGCTTTGAGAGTACAGCATGATAGGGATACTCCTCTGACCAATCCTGGATCTCTGTCGTACACTTCACGAATGGGATCTTGACGAACTCGTTCAGACTAAAGCCGTCTTCGTAACAGTCAAGAATATCGTCAACGTGTTCGTCAATATCCGTAGTCACAACCTGTGGCCCGAGATTGACGTCATTTCCTGTCGGTTAGAAGAGTTAGAACAAGTGACGCGCGCCATCTGGTGTATGATCAACAAAGGATATTATCATGGCGGGTCAGTTTTCTTAGAAAACAATCGCGATGAAAACTTTATGTGGAATATCTTGGATTATGGGAAAGCTGAGACGGCAATGCGTTCAGTCAACTTTAATGGCATACAATATGCGAAGGTTTGCATCTCGTATCTGCCTCCGCATGTCAATGTTTACTCAAATGCCGTGTAAATTTGCGCAACTAAATTAAAAACGTGTGTACTTATTCTATCATATCTGTCCATAGTGCTATCCGGTGTTCATATTGAAACATGATAGAACACATTTACACATGTATCCATTTAAAATTGATTTCGCGTCATCGCTTATCAATGACACGGTGTTTTCCCCAAAATGTGTTTTCGGTTTTGTTTCAATTTATATACAGTAGATAGCGAAATATAAGAACAATGATTAATGAACCGTTATCTGGCTGAATAGAATCGCTGATACATATTTCGACGTCATACTGTATTACTGCCAGAGTTGGGAAAAATATATATATATATATATATATATATATATATATAATATATATATATATATATATATATATATATATATATATATATATATATATATATATACATTCAGAAAAGAAAAATACATATACTACGCTTAGTTATAATTCCAGTCCCCCCCCATCCGGATTTAAAATATGAGTTATTCCTTATTGGTATGATCTGTGATGTCAGTTCACTGACAGCTAACCAATCATCACATATGTGACACGCTTCATTGATTTATTGATCAACTGATGTTAAATCTGACAGATGCACTGATTCAGGATTGATTTGCATTCACATGTCAATCATTTATTATTGATTAGCTATCATCTCAACCAATATAAATGCAGGAAGCACAGGCTATATATTGGTCGGGAAGGGGGAGGGATTGATTAGAGAAGTTGAGTTTAGTTGAGTTGGTTAATCTGAGAGCTTGTCATACCTATATATATATATATATATGGTGTGTGTGTGTGTGTGTGTGTGTGTGTGTGTGTGTGTGTGTGTGTGTGTGTGTGTGTGTGTGTGTGTGTGTGTGTGTGCCAAAAAAGTTATATTGTAATGCTTCAGTTGGCATAAATTATTGGTTAGATCACAAGAGTTCCCCGGTTCGAAGCTACCGACACCCTGCTGATATTTCATTTTATTTCAATTGTTCAATCAACCATAAATATAAATTGAGTTAAAGACATGGCACAGAATAAGAAAATATATTTAGCATGATCCCAAGGGAGCTAACCATGATGTCATATTGTATTGATCCATAAAAAGGGGGGAGTAGCTTTATGTTATCTTTAAAGCAGTTGATCCAGAATTCGATTGTGAGACGATTAAATGGAATAAAAACGTAAGCGCTCCACTCACTCATGAACTTGTAGGAGACGGTGATGTCGACGAAGCAGTACAGGATATCGGAACCCGGATACGGCACTGGATCCAGAGGGAAGGGAGAATGATCACCAGGTGGCCCGCTCCAGACCGATTTGTCGTCGCGCTTTTTTCTCGACAGCGAGGCTCCCATGCGCATTGGTGTCGTCTGTTGTTAGATGGCGCCACTGTGTTATGTGCTCACCGGCAGGAAGCGAGTAGTGACATCTAGCGGAGTCTGGAGACATCTAGGGCAATGGCGATCGGACTGGCACGCTATGAACGGAGTGCTGTAATGATAAATTAGATTTGACATCGGATATCGTCGACATGAAGGGCCTTAATGGTCAGTGGGTTAGTGAGTCAGTCAGCCGTACAACGAGCCTAATGATCAATCACTCTCAACCAGTTCGTTTATGCTTCCATTTGTCTGCCCGCCTATATCACTCACTCACTCACTAACTCACACACTCATTTACTTTCTTTTGTCTGTCTGTCTCTGCGTGTCTGTTTGTCTGTTTCTGTCTGTCTGTCTGTCTGTCTGTCTGTCTATCTGTCTGTCTGTCTGTCTGTCTGTCTGTCTGTCTGTCTGTCTGTCTGTCTGTCTGTCTGTCTGTCTGTTTGGTCGTTCTGATGGCGCAGTGATTAGAGCAAGCGGTGTAAGTCTCTAGGCTGTGAGTTCCGATCCAGTTCACACCTGTCTTTATATCTTTATGAGAACTGTTTCCTTATGGAGCCCCCCCACCCCCCACCCGGCTATATGTCCCAGGTGTAACCTGTACTGAGGCTAAACAACTGAATTCTAATGTCTGTCTGTCTGTCCGTCTGTCCGCCCATCTGTCTGCCTGTCTCTCTGTATGTATGTATGTTTGTATGTCACTCTGTCTGGTGCACTTGCTTGCGTGTGTGTGTGTGTGTGTGTTCGTTCGTTCGTTCGTTCGTTCGTGCGTGCGTGCGTGCGTGCGTGCGTGCGTGCGTGCGTGCGTGCGTTCGTGCGTTCGTTCGTGCGTGCGTGCGTGCGTGCGTGCGTGTGCGTGCGTGCGTGCGTGCGTGCGTGCGTGCGTGTGTATAGTTTGTATAATTCGATGTTCAGTTTATACAGGAGACCTGTTTTATCAATCTCCAAATCCCATACTCAGTTGATGAATGACAGACACGGTCCAGTGTTAATCTGATTACATCCTTTAATATGGCTGTATACACCTCATCTATGTCAACATCAACAAAAACAACAACAACAACAACTTGAGTTATTTAATCAGCAATTTTAGTCTTCGCAGAAAATTCCAGATTAGACTGTTTCATGTTCGCTTACTTCTTCCAACGTTTTCTTTCGTGGATATTCTGAATAACTTGAATATCTGAGTGGGCATACCCAGGAGCCAAATGTTCTCTGCCAGTACACAAGCCTGAAGCGTGATTCTAACCCAGCCGTGGACGAGGTGCGATTGTTGGTTAATTTATCAATGTCGTGAAATGTACGTTTTGAATTAAATAGCGTTCGCACTGCATTGATACCGAAACCAAATATTGATATTTCCCTTCGAAAATTCCCGATACAGCACTGGTTCTTACGTAGGTTTAAAATACCTTCGTGTTTTCTCACATTTTGACAAATGGAATACGCCAACTTTGGCAGACAAGTCGAGTTCTAATGAGCTCGTTTCTTTTTCAAGGTCTGTGCGACAGGTTTAATTGTACGGGTATAGCAGAATGAATTGATGGTTGTTGCAGATTATTGGGGAAGCGGTTGTGGTACTAGACTCGATCTACAATCAATGAACTAGAATTGGCTGTGATTTAGATATACTTGAAAAGTCACACAATATTCATATCTACAACAACAAAAAAGAGATCAAGATTGTACTGTATATTATTATTTGACTCTTTTACATAATCCAAGATACTCTGACAACTCAGACTTAGTCTGGGATAATCAGCCAATCTTCAGAATAGACAAGTTCCAGTTTTCTCAAACTGAGACACATACACTTTATAGTAGGATAAGTTAGTGTAAATAACATATCGATGTTTTGAGTCATTTCCCCAAAACTATTCAAAAGTGTTACATTTTATTTATTTCAATACAACACATGGTAGGTATTAGTGTAGTAATTAAGACAGTATCATTTTAAAATATGTTTGACATTGCATATGGTCAATCGTACTTCGCATCTGATCTAAGATTTCTGTTTTGATTGAACAATTGTCCAGCTTCTTTTAAGTCAATAATCTCTATGGCTCCAATAATTGATTGTTTCCAGATATATGACAGCCTCCCGTACAAGCTGAATGCCTATTGTGTTGATCTTAAATCGTGTATTCTGAAAGGTAACCATTTTTTAAGACTGAATAAATATTTTGGGAAAAGTCTCTGGACGTGAAAGTCAGTAGTTGATTTTAAAAAATGGGCCCACTTGGATCAACGTTTAGATCATTTGTTTACAGCATATATTTAAGTGATCTTTTGCATTAACTATCAGAATATATATATATATATATATATATATATATATATATATATATATATATATATATATACTGTGTGTTTATAATATATTGTCAGCCTTGCCGAGGTCAGAATGACAATGTATTGTAAAATAAATTATGTACGACCTTATGTTTTATGATAACGAATTATAAGACTAAAACCTAATATCTGTCCATCATCAGACACAACTAAAGTGGCCGATGATATCAGTTTGTGTTAGTTTTGGGATGACCGTCTTTGTACAAAGATAAATCAGGGGGGGTTTTGTGCTAAAAGACATGTCTACACGGCGACGCCTTTTAGTTAGATGGCTTGATATATTAAACTGGAAACATCAGATAAAAAAAAAAACATCTTACAGAGTCAGATATATTTATCAACAATATTTACATTCCTATTCGTGGAGCCAGTTTCACTTAGAGTGTAGAATCTTCCTAGAATTACTGCTCCGATCATCCTCATAACGGTAGTCTTCCGGAAACTACTTGAAGAGTACATCACAAATGAGCGGGTGGGGGGGGGTATATTGTAATCAACATTGTTATCAAGGATAAACAATATCTCGTCTCACAATCGTCCACGAACTGCTCAGAATTTACTTCAGGTAAATCACTTAGTGTCATCTCAAGGACAATTATTATCGGCTATCTAACAGATACGTGTTTGTTTTTTGTCGTGTTATAGTTTAGTGTCAACGATTTGTAAATTCCTGATGCTGTGTTATTGAGGTAGTGTATTGTGTATTGTATACGTCGGAGTGGGAAGCTGGGTTTGTGGGACAACAGAAATATTTATAATGGGGATGATGAAATGCGTCTGAGAGCATTTTAAGTCTGAGGGTGAAATGTCGTATTGTGGAAATATGTATCACCCCCCCTCTCTCTCTCCACACTACACTACACTACACTACACTACACTACACTACACTACACTACACTACACTACACTACACTATACTATACTATACTATACTACTAAAACACACACACACAAAGAGAGAGAGAGAGAGAGAGAGAGAGAGAGAGAGAGAGAGAGAGAGACGCACAGACACACTCATGTATATATATATATATATATATATATGTATATGTATATATATATATATATATATATATATATATGTATATATATACGCGAGGGATTCCATTTTTATTGCAAATAATAACCACCATCTGATAGAAATAAGTTAAAAGAAATGAGGAGGTTGGTCAGTGTAAGACACGTGATATAATGATATTATTATAATTTAACACCTTCTTGTGTTGGTGTATTATGTCCAACTTGAACGAAATATAAACTGTACAAAATCAGACATTAAAACCTGTATTTGGAAAATAAGCACTGTTATATCGTAAGTGTATGGAGGAGACAACGGACTCGTATTATTAATAACGTCAGGTGTATAGTCGTATTAACAAACCTAGTCCGTCAGATCTACCTGAAGTTATCTATCAGAAGGAAAACTTACAACATACAGTAAATACACAGGTTATTGTCTATCAAAATGAATTATGTTAAACGAGGTAAATCATTAATTTATCAAGAAAATAAACAGTGTAATGTGTTAGGCAATAGTGTAAAGATCTTGGTAAATGTTAACGATTGTAAAATATTGATAGACCCAGCAGGTAATAGCTCTTATTGTACTATTCGTGTTTAGTAAACGTGTAAGCCAGTTATTAGTTGTTTAAATGTTAATTGTTCTAGCGAATATTATGTAATGTGATTATGTAATGTTTTATCGTGAATTAAGAAACTTTTATTTGCCAATCAATTCATTAGGAGCTTTTCATCCCAAAAAACTATGTATGTAAGTATATATATATATATATATATATATATATATATATATATATAAACCCTTCCCTTTATTGCACATCCAAAGAGAGCGTTCCTGTTACAGATAATAATTAGAATGTTGTCAGATTTATTAATCATTTCTCTTAAAAATATACATCACTAGTTATAGTCCATTATGTGAACTCCATTAAATAAACGTATATCTGCAACATCAAAATGGGATTTATTTCATTATGAGAATCATCATCATCATCATCATCATCATCATCAGGACACAAGTCAGTTATCGTCTAAGAGGGATTGATTTTGTATTTTTCTTCTAGATCCAAGCTAAATTATGAGACAGTGTGTAGGAAATGGATATAAAATTATGTTGAAGAAAGGCGATGCCATAGGCCTGTTAATGGAATTAAGAATTAATTAAGTAACTCGCTCTTGAGTCAGACATTGAGTAAGGCAATACTGGGAAAACTTAGTTCGCAGAATAAAATGACTCAGTAACGGTCGATCCTTGTTTTGTGTTGATATCAAGTACAACTATCTCAGATAGCTCAGCTAACAAGAGGGGGCGCTACCGTGGTCTAGTTGGTAGCGCGTTGGAACACAGATCACTACCACCTGAGTTCGAATCTCGACATGGGCATATCTAAAGGGTGTTTCATCTTTGACTTTGCTTCATTACCTTCGGAGGGCGCTCGGCCCATTGAGCCTAACATGTGCACAAAAGTGGCCGTAAAACATTAATCATCATCATCATCATCATCAACTCAGATAACAAGATGTGTATTCAATGTAGGCTACATAGTGTGTACGCTTGAAATGTTTACAAAAGTTCTGCACGGACTTTGTTTGCCAAATTTGGCATTGTATATGCTATATTTGTCACGGCATATCGCATACTAAACGCCAGATCGTCAAAAAAATACATTTTAAATTATATAGGCCAACAAACCCATGCCAACCGAATTGTTTAACTTGGTTGATGTTATATTTTTGTTTGATTGGGTTTAGTACGTCTTTATGTGTCAAAACGCCTCGGGACAATATAAAGAATTAAAAATGTATCGCTCATATAGGTGGCTATGTGGCTCCTCCGTGTGGACAATAAAGGAACCATTTTGGCCGTTTCCCCCTACCTTCTTCCTTCTAATATGAACGCAAAATGAATTACGATTAATTGCTTTCAGTAAAACTAATCCAGCACGCCGCCATAATACGATCGATATAATCGATAACACATTGATTCAACGAATCTGATCCCATTAGCTTTAATGACAATAAAACTAATAAGATCAACTGAGATGTCGAAGTCGTAAAAAATAATATTATCATTTGTATAAATCTTTTTATCAAATGAATTATGTTAATTATTATTTGATGATGATGATCGTGATGATTATTATTAATATTACTATTTTTTATTATTATGTTGTTGTTCTAATAATGGTGTTGCCATTGTTATCATCCTGTATATCAACAACAAAATATCCGGAACACTTAACCAAAAATTGAAACTCTTCAGCTAATTACTCCATATAAAACACACACACACACACAGAAGACACACAAACACACACAAACACGTGTATACACTTCCATCTTGGACTAGAAAATGCTACCGAAATAAGATTACATTGCCCAATTTAAAAACCTAAACTAACGTGTTCGAACAGCAAATAATGCTGACATCAGCTTTCTATTGCACCAAAGTTTTCAAATGAAGATGATTTTATATTTGAACAACAGAAAGTTAACCGCCGCCTAGAATAGGGCTTGGGAAGAATATATTCCCCAAATCTGAAAGGTGTCATGAACCGCCCAGGCTTAATATCCAAATATGAGTTTATTGTTGTCCGGTTTGTAGAAGCCGGTGTCCGTCCAGTTAAGAGTCTGCCCTAAATCTCACAACGTCAGTGTCAGAGGTCAAACTGTTCTTGTACTAGATTACGTATTTCATCTACGAAGGAACGCTTTATCATTAATACAATATTATCACTGACGTCATGATGCTAATTTAAAATCGTTGTGTATTATGTATTATGTCCTATTGTTGTCATTATTACTCTAAACAATCATTAATTGAATATTGCATTAGTTTATTGAATAATTGCTTAATGTGAGCATTTCTGCTGTGTTTTTGTGTGTGTGTGGGGGGGGGGGAGGATTTTGTGATGCACATTATCACCCGCAAGAATTAATAGAAAGTTTTCCTTTCATAACACGAGTACCAGACTGTTAGCAGCCTGGAGCAGGTTCCGGCTAACAGTGAGAACACGATGTGGTAGATCCCTATTTGATTACTTCGGCTTTCTATGTTAAATTTGTCCTCTGCGTGAGTCTTGTTCACTTCTGATAGAAACGAACAGCCACAGACAGCAACGGACGGAGAGAAATCTTTCCGAGCATCAATTCTCGGGTGTGGAATAAGTTACTCAATTGTATCAGACTCGTGGCGAGTCAGGAAATAATTTGTACGCTTCTTAAAACACGTTTATTTAAATTAGCTTTTTTGTTATATCTATAAATTACTGTATTTGTGTATTTGGGTAAAAATTGTTTTGCGCACTTTAAGCCAGAACATCTTTTAATTCTATTTTCAATGAAAAACAGCTTAAACCAAATCATGCTGATTAAAGTAGTTTACATTATTATTATTATTATTATTATTATTATTATTATTATTATTATTATTATTATTTAAAACGACCTGGCAGGTTCTTGGTTGCACTAAACACTTCAGTATTTTTTTATACTAAGATGCTTTGGTGCTGCATACAAAGGGATCTTTGGTTTTCACACCGGAACATTTCGTGTTATCTTGAATACATAAATATGCTGGCTGTGAAACAAATCCCTCCCGTTGATCGGCACTGACGGCATCAGCAGACATTTAAGGACACAATAGGCACGTGATTTTCTGGCTGAAATGTCGATCAAGCTACAGCCTGCATTAAGGATAAACTTTCTGTGCCGATGTTTATTTATATTTGTCACAGATATATTGCGTTGAAAGTAATGATTTCTAGCAATCCTTTAATCATTTTGGCGACCGAAAGGCATACCTTGAAACCTACGAATCGTACATATGACTCACAGTTCGGTAGATAAATCCAATTTACTCGCATGTTAATTGTAAGCTGTGGTTTTAACCGGAAGTCGTACGCCCATCGATAGTACAGTGGGCGGATCACTGCACTCCAAACGTCCAGATGGGGCTTCGATAACCAATGATATATGTCGTTCCGGAGCTTTTCTCTAAAGTCGCCTTTGACCTTATGCCATCGGTAGTTTTGTTAGAAGCCTGGAGATCCGGGCCATTTGACCCGCCTACTCTCAAGTAGAGACCCGGCCACTTTCGTTTCCAGTGACAATGACAAATCCGTATAAACACCTGAGACGCCTATTTGTGCCATTGTAGAGCCTTGGGACCTAGCAATATATGTTACAACCCCCCCCCCCTCCCCCGCCCTCGTCGAAATCCGGTGTACTCAATATTATATCACGATGATGACTGGTGACTAGCCTAGGCTCCTTAAGTTTAGTCTTCTACCTATATGTCCGTAAATAAGTTCGAGCGTGAGTTGGACACGGAAATTGGGTGTGCAGGAGAGTCCCACTAAGTAACAAATGTAAACTGTGTACGGATTAGCTAGTAGGGATTTAGTTGGGACTCTCCGGAACGTCAAAACTTGAGGTTTAAGCTGAATTATGATAAATCAAGCAACTAATGCGTGTATATAGATGATTTACGGCCACTTTTGTGCACGAAGTAGGCTATGCCGAGATTTGAACTCAGGTGGTTGAGATCTGCGGCCAGCCGCGCTACCAGTTAGGCCATGGAGTCGCCCTCCTAATGCTTGTATGGAGGGGCGCCGTATTAAAGGGAACAGTTTGGGTAAATTAGTTTAGATGTATTTCTCTGTGAGATCAAACTGTTTTCATGCTAAACTGCCTCACTGATCGTCAGCTAGTTTACTCTGCCCCACCAGATATCATGATGTCAAATGGACAATCATGTACTAAAGATTTCCTTTTTCCGGGGGGGGGGGGGGAGATGGAGCATGGACGAAATCAACTGGGTTTATAGATCGTTGTGTCTACTCGAGATTATTTCGATATTCCCTTCTTTTCGAATAACAATTCACTTGGCTTTTAGTGTTTTTTTATCTCATTGTACTTGAGGGTAGTTTCGGATCATTATTGGGTGGCGTATTCCTGTATATAGACTAGCTGAACGTTTCGACGTGTTGTTAACTATAAACACAGGGCTCTGTTCGAATTCCAGTTCAAACCGTTTTTCGACACGAATGAGGTCGGCATTCAGAACGGAGATTGGACTGTCAAATATAAAGAGGATTATTAATATATTCTAATTGTTAATAATGAGGAAATCAACATTTTGTTATACCGAAATCTTTAAATGCAGACGACTTTACATTTCAACCATAACAAACTGCTAATTATTGCAACTTAGACTTTCAATGTCTTCCATTTGCAAAAGATTAAGACCAGATACGATTTTTTAAGGATTTTTAGCCATGGAATCAGGTAATGGATATATAGCGTCTGGATTGCATCATCCTTTTTCGGCACTTGAAGCAGTACGTCGAGTCAACACTTCCAGATCATTTCTCTTGTTGTCAGTATGGATTAGGTGTTTTTCATTTTTGTCTTGATCCTTGAAATGGGTAAAAATCGTCTTCGACAGAGGTTCTAAGCAAATAGTTACTTTACATGTGGAACGATATAGGGAAAGAGACATCAGTGCTAAACTATGTTATTCCAAGACATCCGTGTACAACGCCATTGTCAAATTCAATATTGGATGGCACTTTTCGTGACAATAACTGGTCGACCTCGGAAACTGGGCTCAGGGATGGCCATGCAAGGCGACTCATCGCCATGTGCTCACTGGTGAGTGCATGGAAAACAATTTGGGCTGCTTTACGCTTAAATGGTACAGAAATAAGTTTAAGTACAGTTTTGAGACCCTAGTCCTGCAAGTCGGCCAGGAAGCCAGGCCTAGCACCTGTGAAGAATAAAAAAGACAACCACTTTGCCAGATGACATCGCAACTGGACTTTCTGTAGAGTGGTACCTCATAAGAGGCACGTTATTCCGGCAGTAGCTAAGCGATTTGATGAGAAGTCAGAATGAAACATGCGCCATGTCAGATTATTTCAGTACCATGTCATATTTTGGCCGATCTTGTCTGTATTTTATTTCAATTAAGACCTCTACAAATATACCTAGGCACGTGGAGTCGCAGAAGGAGAAGATAAAACAGCATACAGACATTCACAAATGTAAGATTTTCGTGCCAGAAGGCGCTCCTTGTCACATATCCAAGGTAGTCACTGATTTCCTCCAGAAGAACAAAATCTTCACGATGAAATGGTCTAGGAACAGTCCAGATCTAAATCACATTGAGAACCCGTGGACATTTATGAAGATTGAGGTGACAGACAAACAAACATCAAATGTTCAACGCTTGAAACATATTTCAACGACGTTTGGGTCACCCAAATCGCCCAAGAATCTATGGCTTCTAGCCTGTCATTCTAGCATTGACAGCAAAGAAGGGCAACCAAAACACTGCAGATTAGAAACACTGACGTCTTTTGATGACATAAAGTTTCTGGTTATGTTGTACTATATTTATTTGGCAAAATAAATGGACATGAAGTTATATGAAAGCCAAAATATTATGGTTTCATCGCAAAATTGTGCTTGGTCTTATAGTGTAACAGGCTTCTACTGTCTGTGTTCTGTGAGTATTCCAAACTGAATAACTATGCAAAGGTAGGTTTATTATTATTATTATTATTATTATTATTTATTATTCAGTGATCTATGGCAGTGCTGATATATATATATATATATATATATATATATATATATATATATCCCCCACAAATACACATCTTCCATATGGTCTTGTACTGGTGTGGATATAGTAAACAAGCCTGTGTAAATGTTCCTTGCTCAGCTTCGTGTTATTGGCTAGTTAGAATGACTCCCAAGCTAATGTATAAAAAGTTATATCCAACTTTCGGTTGTCTAGATAAGGAACCATTCCTTTCTGTGCTCATTTCGGGAACCAATACTTCAGAGTTCGGCTTTGTTGAGCTGGTATATATAGGGGGACACACACGCACACGCACACACACCTATTGCACCATCACCACAAACAGACAGTGTGTACATAAACCGCTCTAAGTATAGCGTAACGCAGCATCACCATCTTCATTATCATCATCGCCCTAACCATCATCATAAATCGATCATCACCGGATCATCATCATCAACATGCGATCGTCTGGGAGCCCAGGTATACCATGGACTATACAATCATGTATAGTTATTGTATCAATGCTAATATCCAACGGTTCACCTGTAAACAACCCACTTAGTGAAAGGTATGCCAGGAATGACCTCTGTCAGGTGTGTACAAGATGTTAGCGGTGACATACGACATACTGGTTAGCCTGATAAACGGTCTAAACCACGCTTTCGGTACAATAACTCCTCCAGTGCTCTAAAAACAATCTAAAACTGACGTGAAACTGGACATACGCGGTCCTGTACCTGTGCTGATGAGCGGTTGCCGCTAAAAGACGCATGCTAGTGCATCGGCAATGGGATAATTTGACTCGACTCGAGCTCGCGTTCAACGCGAACCTGGCGATCTTTAACTACGCGGGATGTTTTCAGGACGCGAGATAACGCCAAACACCTGTTTCTAACCGGGCACCTAAACGTCTAAAATCCGGCGAAACCACTTCGCGAGTTCGCGATGGCCAAATTTAACAAACCTTCCCGGTAATCGGGAATTAATTTCGGAATGTATGTTCAAAAAAGATGTCTACTGTTCACGAGATAAAGCAGTGTACCCCGCCCCGTTTACGATTACGTTTACAACCAAGTTCTCCATCCGAACTTAGATGACGGATGAAGATAGGGCAACGGGCCAAAACGCGAGCTTCGTCCAGGATCGAGTCCGGAAAGTGGAGAGAAAACGGCCAGGTGTGGTCCAGAATCTCAGTATGTTTGGCACGTTCGTTCCCCCGAAACAAATACACTAATAACGAAATAAATAGAACGAGGAACATACGAACTATTAACACCTCGTTCTCGGAAGCTCGGAATGGGTTTAATACGTTTGTTCCTGCCTGGAAAACGATTTGCCGCGCCATACACCGGTAGCTATGGCGGCCGGAAAGACAATCCGGACAGCACGGGATATTTCTAATATTCATCGTTTCACTACCACCAGCGCAGTCTCCGTCGAGGTGGTGGCTGCCGCTGTTCGGAATTCGGGCACGATTATCCGCAATTTACAACAAATTACACTATCTTCTTCCGGCTGGCAGCTGATTTATTGGCAGCTAACGCCGGATCGCTCGCTCTCTCGCTCCGTATCCCATCAGAACACGGGGGTACGTACGTACGGTACGCGCGCGCCCCGAGCGGCCACGGCGGAGCCCCTCTAAATACGACCCGACCAAGGCTAAGTACAGTTTCTTTTTGGTCGTTAGCCGAGCTCTATAAGAATGGACGACGATCAGCTAAGAGTTTCGTCGGTATTCGCCAGAGATTGGTACGGATACCTATCTGGGGTTGGCCGGGGTCGATCTAAGATACTAACCGCTGTATGGCGGAGGGGGGGAGGGGAACACCAATGGTTCTCTTCGTGGACGAAGGAAGGACGGATGGTGGTGCGACGTGTGCGGTGGTGAGCTTTGATACTTTGGATCTGCATCCGGCGGACGCTTTGTTATTACCGATCGTCGGCAATCATCCACCCGTTTCTTGGAACTAGAAATAAGGATACATTTTCGGTTGGTCATCTAGACCAATTACTTTTAAATTCCAAATATTCACCGGTCCTCCAATGACCAATATGTTGACCTTGATAAGACAGTTAGTCGTTCATTTTATATTCGTCATGGTGCGTTCTCTCGCATCAAAGTACTCGGATCAATGGATCAATAAATAGTTCGACTCTTCTGGCTGTGACGCAGTAACGGCTACAAACTACGCTTACCGACGATATTGGTTACGATTTATCAAGATCCGCACTCGACCGATCAGCAAATCCAGCATCGACTGACATACACCGAATGTGTCGTATCCCCGAAACGATGACTACAAACTGACCGCCCAAAACACGACCGCATAAAACCTCTATTCGCATCCGGTTGCATAACTCTCACATTACAGCATTGGCTATCGAACTGGTATTGCCGTTAACGGAACCATATGTGACATATTGGCGGCAATATTTAACGGGCCCGCCCTTCGAAAACTCCAACGTTACAGCCGAATGTTGTCACTGCTAGGGATTTGGATTTGGGCTTAGCTCGCCGATAAAAGGTCAAGGACGAGTTTTTATTATCGGGATAAATCCGACCGGAAGCGAGGCAGTCTCATTTCAACGCTTCCCGTTTTCGGCTTCCTGTTTGCGGCAGACTTCGTTGAGGAGGCGTTTGATGTCGGCAACAAGCCAAAAGGTCACCTGCGAAGAGAAACGAGAAGACTCCGTCCGGACTGATTACCCGTTCGAAAATTATAAACGACTAGTTAATCGCTTCATGTAATACAATAGCGCTGTGCTTCACGGACACGCGAATGGTGCGTGTGGCTCGCTCTCGGGGCGGCCACCGAGAGTTGGGCTACTCCAACCTGAGAAACAACTATCGATCGCTGAAGACGAGTGATCGTGATGAAATACAATCTGTATAAGTGGTTGGGTCGAATGCGGAAGGCAGTTAATTGGACGAGAGGTTCTTCGATTTCCTCCTCAAGTTATACAATCTCATGCGGATCGACGCTGATCATGCGAAGCGATTTTTCCACTCTTCACGGGGAGTGTGGAGGGGTGGTTCGGACTGTTTACGGATTTGAGAATAGAAATTTAAAAAACGGTGGATCAGATGAAGCGGCAACAGGGGAAGATGCTCAACTACCAACTCGTTTGGGGCTAAGACGCCTACCTACCAAAGGCATAAAAATCGGTCGGTAGTTCGTGATTGTGAAAATTTTCACATCTGGTCCACGAATTAACTCCTCCGGCCACCCCACCCACTGGCCATCGCGCCCAGTGGGTGCTATTAATATAATATAACGCGGCGAAGTGGGTGAAACTAATATAATACGGCCAATAACAGTGTTCGAGCGGTTTATACATCCGTCCGACTTTATACCGATATCACCGAGAGCCTCAGACACAAATCAAACCGAGGGATGTTAGTCATGTGATCGGATCCTCACCTTCTTTCAAACTCATAGAGCGCATAATATCGTGTTTTATCGCAATGCCAATAACGCGTAGTTTCTCTCTCTCTCTCTCTCTCTGTCTGTCTGTCGGCGATTCGCATTCACCACTGTCTATTTCCCGGAAATGAACTAGCCTGTGACGGGGAAGAGGTTTCGACCCTTGCCCTATCGACGGAGTTCAGTACTTCTCGTAGCGTCGTCGATTAGAGAAAGTGTAATGGACTGGAAACTGGATAGGACGACGATTAACGGGTATATGGGAGGGGGGGAATGGTATTATCGTACTTGTTTTCAGGACTTTCTTCCACTGGCAAAAGCGCTATCATCATTTTGTTAGCAAGACTTCCTTCTACTGGAAATTAACGCTATTATCATTTTGTCGGCAATTCATATTACTACTGACAATCAGTACTATTAGTATTCTGAGAGCAGAATTCTCTTCTACTGGCAAATAGTATTATCATGATTTTGTCAGCAAGCCGGCTGTGCTCGGATCGCCGCTAGCCAACGTTCAGTACTATATCTGCCACGGTTCATGGTATATAATTAGCAGGGGCCTTTAATAGAGTACCGCTGTGGCGTTCCTGTCTGGTAACAGCCATGTTTTGGCGTATGGCCTCCTTCCTGGTAGGAGCGTTCTCCGGGTGTCAGAAAGCTGACATCTCTCTACAGCTGATGCTAACTTAAAAATACCAACCCAATTTCCGTACGCTGACCTCATCCACATACGACGTGCCCGGCATCAGTCTGATCCCTCTTGTGTGGCATACGATAAATCGGTGACCAGTACTGTCTGCCAAGGAAAGCTGCTGCCTTCCGGTTCGGATCCATGGAATCACTGCTTATCCTCGTCCACTCATCGGTCGACCGACTCGAAACCGGCATTAAGGTGTTGGATAAGAATGCCTGGGTTAGATTGCGATGTGTAAAACTCTCGTATTAGCCTCGGATTGGTACGACTGTGTGCAGGTTCTTAAACGAGACAAGAACATGCAGCGTACAGGAGCTAGGATGACAGAACGAGGGGGGCCAGCGGGAAGGTTAGATAGAGACTCTTGTCTATTTTATCATTATCTCTAGTCGATTGTGAACCTTTCAACAAGTAACCTCCACCCTGGATGCTGATAGGAGTCTCACTCTCTCTTTCTAACTTGGTGACAGCAAAAACATTTTAAATTAGGTTCTTAGCCATCTCTTTATCTCTGCGATGATCTATCTGATCGTCTCCTTTCCCCATGGAGATGTCTCTGACTGACTCACTCACTCACTGGGATAGTGTTAGGGGTATAATTAACGCAGTAAGAACGCAAAATTAATTCCAAGATCGATATCGATTGCAAAGCTCGTCTGGAACAGACGTTAGCTGAACATCTGGTCGTTAATAGCGTCAAGTACAACGCGTTTTATCAGAGGTACCCGGCAGAGCATCTACCTTGGCGATGTGGCTTCAGAGCTGCGTCAGCAAATCATACTCCGACATCTCATCCCCAAGTCGTTTATCATTGCTTACATCAAACAGGTACACATTTTCTACACAAGTTCTGTTTGTTTACAGCAGTCCCGATAACGAAGCAATATTTACTGTACAAGTCTTACAACAACAAAACGTTTTGTCGACAGAAGCAAGCGCGTACTGCTGTTGTGGGATGGAGGGATAACTTCAAGGTTATCGCATAAGGAATCTAGTTTGGTCGTACTACAACAGATAAAAGAGGATTTCTTACATATCGGTATTATACTAATAGAGGTTTTTTCGATCTAATCATTAGGATAAATTAGCATAAATTACTCTCTACCGAAAGTAATTTCGTGCTGATAAAATAATAATTCGATGGAATTTGCCGCTAACACTTTCCCCCGGACCCGCCATTAAATATTCAGTAAGAGAACCGCTTTTTGCCTAAATGGCTAAAGCTGGCTAATATAAGGGTCACATGGCATCGATTTGTCAGAAACAAAACAGTTTTCTTTACTGAGGATAAAACAGGACAGTCAATATCTGCTCCAAGTCCAAAGAAGAATTTAACATTAAAGGGTGGTGTTTAATTCTAAAGAATTATTACTAATAACGGACTGGTATATATATATATATATATGTATATATATATATATATATATATATGGAAAATTTGCCATTCGAAGCACTTATTAGTCGTATAGTCGTTAAAACCGGCGAATGCCGATTTTTACAAAGTACACTTTATTCGCAAAAAATTGGCATTTATGCTAGTGTTTGTATTGATCCGGGCTAAAGTGTATGTATATTGCAAGAGACCGTGGTGCTACTGGTAAGTGTTTATGGACTTATTCAGATCACTTCAGCGCCTAAGTCACGACTGAAAATCATATTTTAAATGGTCTACATACGCGTATCAGCCCAGACCACACACTGATACCTTGATCCACGGAAGAAAGGGAAACCAGTGCGTGACCTGTTGAACTTCACAGAACAGGTGGAGCCAAACACTGTCTTATATTCACCAGAGAGGTAACTAAATACCTGATGCAGTTATGCAAACACAACAGCAGTGATCCAACGAGCTACTTAGCAGCACCACTGGGACCGTTATTTGATAGTGAGATTGTAGCAGTTCGCGAATCTGAAGGGCTCTTCTCTGGTATCACTTCATTTTTTTTTCAACTTACCACCAGATACCTCGGTGTTCCAGCATCCTCGATTGCAGTTGAGTGACTTCACAGTAGTACAGTAACTGGGTACGCCCCAAATCGCTGCCATCTAAGATTCCACGTTTGAGCGTCTCTTATTCATAAGCCGCAGTACGACGACGAAGCTCGCTACAGGTTTGCTATTGTAAATAAAATTTCCTTTAACAGAATAGACATTTTCAAATGTGCAAAACTTAAACCCGACCAATCCTTACATCGGCTTCTCTTATTCTTCTCACTAGTAATAAAAACGGCTAACTAAATATGTGCTACAAACTATGGCACATAAGGCGTGCTTGCGCAGCAGGATTACGCTAATAAAGGCGCACAGACAAAAAAGAAAGAGGAAATCCGCAACTGATGTATGCGATGTAGGTAATGTGCGGGCGTCTGGATTTCTCTTGATCCCGCCATCGACATCGACATCATCATCATCATCATCATCACCAGAAGCGGCTGCTGCTAGAGCAAGAGTAACCTTAAGATGAAAAATGATGTAACGGCTACTAGGCGATAAGGTGGCATTCACTTCTAGAACCCGACCGACCGACCGGCACGCAGAGTGCAGTGATTTGCTGAACCAATTTGTATTTTTGCAGCGCTACTGGGGCCGTCACTCGATACCGAGATGGTAGAAGTTGATGAACGACGTTATCTAGAACAATGAATGATTAATGTGCCTCGTTATGTCGAGTAAAGATAACCGAAATAAAGCCCCGCTTATCTGACGTCAGGTGTGAACTATCAAATAAAATACCCGCAATCGGCCATCTGAACTTTGCTGAGTTCAGTAGTACTCATCTGTAGTAAGTCAAACTCGTGTATTCATCACACACACACACACACACACCACTCTTTCTTTCTCTCTCTCTCTCTCTCTCTATATATATATATATATATATGTGTGTGTGTGTGTGTGTGTGTTGTGTTGGTGCGTATGCATGTGTGCCAGCGAACGTCCAAGCAAGCAATATTGAGGATGTCGCATATATTAGAGAGATAGTTATAGATAGATAGATAGATAGATAGATAGGTGGATAGATAGATAGATAGAGGGGGTGTATGTTATTTCCCAAGACGATAGCGGTGACTTACTATCTAGGAATGCGACACCAAAGATGTCTAGAAGGCCAGACATAGTTAAACAAGGGACCGGAATGAAATGATTCCACGGTGAATGATGATCTACATAATATGTATTAATAAAACCGCACGCACACACACACACACACATATACAGAGAGAGAGAGAGGGAGGGAGATGGAGCTTCCAGAAACCCGTCGGTAATAGGCAGGTTGAAAAACAAAAACGGCACAGGAAAGAAAGAAAACGGGAGGAAAAATATCGGTAGACTTCGCTAAAAGAATGATCGTTTGGCATTAGGTAGGCAAGCTGTGTTTGTTTAGATGACGAGTGGTTAGTGTTTCCAACACACCTGGGCCGACTTGCGCGCTGTGCTTTATGTTTACGTCCGTGTTGTTGTGATGTGTATTCAGGGGCCAGCTGCTCGCCGACACAGCGGACGGAGCAAAGCTCAAAGAGATGGACCCAAACAACAATAACAACATCACCGACCACTCTCGGGAGTAAATTATTTCGACATGATACCGTCTGGGGGGGGGGGGTTGGTAGGCCTTCCACTTATCGAATCAATGGAGTGCTCGCTCTGAAGTAAATCACAACAACAACAACAAAAATGAGCACACTTAAATCACAGAGAAGGAACCCACCAGAAACGATGTCACAGTTGCTCACGGCATCACGGATCATTACATAAACATAGACGGTGGCGTAAAGTCGGCATTGTGGATGCCGAATGAATTACTGCCCGCGAATTACTTTCAACCCGTCGGTTTATCCGAAGAGAGAAAATAATGGTTTCGAAACGGCTCCACGCTCCACCGGAGAGACATCCATCATCAACACTCATTCACAGAATTACAGCCAAAGGTGGCGACAAAGAAGCGCTAACTTACATGATTCCAGTAATCACCCGACGGACGCGCAGCACACGGCTATGAGATAGATTTCCGCGACGTATCCGCTTGTGCTACACATTTAGCACAACATCCCCTTCTGCTTATCTCGCCCCGTAGCCGGAGCGCAGCCCAGAAGGCGGTCTTGAGAGGTCTTCTCACTTAACAACTAACATCGTTTATTTAGCGTTTGCTTGATCAAAGCGGGAACAGCAGCACCGCACAGCAAGAGGCTCGGCTATGTCGGCGGTATAATACGGACGGGAACCGCCTCCCGGGGACCGAATGGTTTGACTGTAATTTCTGTTCGGCGAAGAGGACTCGTCGGAGGCCACAACTGGTAATGTATACCACCATACCATACCATACCATACCATACCACACCAGTCGATTACCGGCGGCTAGCCATCGGGCCTCCCAGCAAGAACCAGTGATGAAACAACCAGTTAAGTGTTATATTCCCTAACTACGGTAGCCAACAAATACATCTGTGGGATCACTGACCATCCAACCAATCCGGAATGATGTGTGCCAGCCAAGTCTGACACCGGCCGCGCTAAAATAAGTTGCCACTCTATTATGATGAAGATGCGCCAAGCCGAGATAGCGAGCGAGCGAGCCGACTAGCTTGGCTGCGCTATAATTTATTACAAAAATGCCCACATACGCGCAAATGTTGTTGCCTAATATTGTTTAGATATACCGTTCTCGCCATGATCAAGAGAACTGTCCGGAACACGAAGAAAAAACAACAACAACAACTGCTGATCCGGTTAGGTAGTGGCTAGATTTGCCGACTATCTCTCTGGGATGTCTGTCTCTGCTCAACCGTCACTGTTTATAATTATTGTTTGTGTAGTACTGCCTCTCAGGGTTGATTTGTTGAGGAACTCGAAAATACATCAATAACAATCAGAACGTTCATATTTAATAGGTTTATCGTTGATCATCAGGTGCACTTCTAAATGAACGAAGGAACTTATGAAATTATTGTTAGAGAACCAACCCCCCTCCCCTCTTTCTCTTTGTTTGTGTGTGTCTGTGTGTGCGTGTGCTATGGCAACAGTAAAACGTGTCAACTTCGCTACGACTAAATTTTTTGGAAATCGCAAACCAAAGAAAACGATTTATTTTATTTTATACAAATCACCGGAGCGCTAAACATTCATAACGTACCCAAATCCGACCAATACAATAACTGACCAACGTTATGATACATCGCCAGGTGTCGGCGGGTAAAAGCAACCGGCAACTGTTGTCACAAACGCCGCTCCCTTTCTGGTCGGTCAGCAACAGTTTGTACGAGATAAAAGTTAGCCGCATTAATTCCGAATGTGCTGTATTGACAGGCTCTATAGATCACGCTGAAACACGGTCATCTGATCCTTCACAAGACCGATTTTAAAAGCAAAGCCAGCTAGTTAGCTAGCTAGCTAGCTATTCATCGACCTGCTGCACCCAGTCTCTAAAGATTCTATTACCAGTCAAGCATGAGTCATCCAGTGTCAAGCTTTATAAATGCGTAAGTACTTGATCGAGCAATCAGTCGGGAGATAGATAAGCCGAGTTAAACACCGCATACACATTTCACCAACCACACCGCTGCTTATTCTTTCAGCCAGGAAAACATTGGACACACTTGACCTTACATGATTAATTAACTGCACCGATTCCGTGCACGCTTGCATTCTAGTACGCTGACACGGCGTGACCAGATTCGTTTTAGATTTCCTGAACAAGAACAACATGTACCAACCAACTGACCTACAGCCAGAACCATTTATTAGTTAATAAGAAATGGAAAAAAATCCGTTTTACGGCCACTTTTATGCACACTGTAGTAACAAGGCCAAGTAAAAGCTGAAACACCTTTAAGAAAAAGACAGAAGCGGGATTTGAACCAATGTGTTTCAGGTCTGCAGTTTAATACACTTCCAGTTGACAATTAGAAACAGGTGCATATCTAAAAAGAGCAATACCGTAAAAGCAAACAAAGCAAATTAATTACTAACCCCCTTTGTTTGCTAACACCAAAAGCCAAATACATGTCCATTTCATGTTACTGACGGTTTGTATTTATTTGTTTAACAGGTGTCTTCGCTGATATGTCACTGGGTTCGATCTTCTGAAAAAAGAAAAACACTAATATATACACAGATCAGATAACATTGTACAGAGGCTTGGATACATTTAACTGCAGCGTAGATGAGCAAAAAGCACTCCGAACATTGTCGAGTACTGAGCCATCTATTTATAATTATACGTCAGGGTCAATTTAAGGCAATTGGCCGCCTATAACAATAGTGTCCAACACCATGACGGGATCGTAACATACAATAGATAGTCACTGACACGAGGTACCGGTGTGTGAAACCTAACAAATAGGCTGGTCATTTGTAAAAAAAAACGGATGTAGGAAATCTGAAGGCATAGAAAAAATCATAAAGCTTGCCTTGCCTAGCTTTCTAATAATAAAAAAGGGGGAAAAGTGTTTCGTTGCTTTTCTATAGAGAACAATAATCGTGACAACTGTCTTTTGCTTTTTCTCCGTAACTATTTTCTTCAAAGTCTCGTAACATGATGAAATTGCTGACCTAATTAAAGGAGCGAAACTGCCAAAGAATTGCATTGAAATTTCTGTATTCTATTGAAAGAAAAAGAAAATAGACTTAATCAAAGTCATTCTCCACCAAAAACACAAAATCAGCTACTCGTTTGATTTAAGATATAGGCTTACATCCTAATAACAGGTAATTCGACCACAAACCTTTACAGCGCGTTATGTCAGTTTGTTGCTAAAGCTAATCCGTCTCTGATGGATAGAGATAACAGTAACGTGAGGTTAAATCGTTTAACTTTAAGGTGTAACTGTAATCGAACTATTTTAAAGGAGTTAAACCGTAACTGATTATTTTTGGTTGTTGTCGGCCAGTTTTAATTACAATTTAATGAAAAACATTTCATACTAATGCAATATGAGAAAAATTTAATGGATGCTATCTCATATACGAAGTACGTTAATACTAATATTGTTAATAAACAATTTATTTAAGAATCAACACATAAATATGTCAGTATTTTACACTGTTATATTCGTCCGTATATTACAGACTTATGCAGCATGCATTTAACAATGAAACGTATCTGACGATAAGATGGTATTGATAACCATTCTTCATAGACAAAAACTGTTACCGTAAAAGAATTAAGAACGAACAGGTATCTACTGTGTTACAAGTATTCAATTATGAAATGTATTGTTCTGTAACGTATTCTGACTGGTTATATTTTTAAGCAATTATGAATATCAGATTGAAGCCACTCTAATCATGGTTTTTTAATGAAGCACATCGTAAACTCAATCAGATCAGTATTGCCTTCGTTTACTATATTTAGTGAACAACGACAGGAAGGTAATGGTAGTAACGTATATATAGAAGTTGGTGATGATTTGCACATTGCAGACACAATTAATTGTAAACTTAGTAAAAGACTGAATACTTTGAGCTATTTTATCGTTATTGTTTTAACAAACATTATTGATTAAAAACCGGTCTCCAACCTTTAGTCATTATTATACACCTACAGGTAATAAATTATTTACGGTCGGCCAGCCTCTATCGGGAGCACATGATTTAACACGTTTGTTCATTTATTGCGACACCCTTAGCTATGAATATTATTTTGTGTAATTAGATCAATGTGATCGTATGGAGTTGTATAAATTAATGCAAATGTTGAATATTCATCACGGAGCTGTCTTTGGGATATACATTTCTGTAACATCACTCTGTTAGCTTGTTTTATCATATCATTAATTGCATTTTTCTCGGTATACAACTCGTGTTCTCAGTTTTTGGCGTTGCTGTATCAAGGCTGTGTTTCGACGTTTTCCTTGATACGTGTTAGCATTAAAAGTGATTGTCATAAATCATAGAAGGGTTTCTCTTAAAAATTAATGGCAATAACACAATGATGACACACACACAAACACACACACATATATGTACAAACACCAAGGTAAATAACGGGCAAGTAAACGGGACGATGAAATAAAATTACACGTATCATAACTGATTCATGCTTCGCTGAAACTAGACGGGATACAGGCCCTACCAATGGCAGAAACGACCCCAAATATATCACATTCTGGCTCGCTTCCAGATTTATATATAAGTTATTTTATATTTAAAAAAATAGTTACTTGCAAATAAATAATTACTGCATATTTTCAACAATAACAACAAAAATCGCCTGTTATGTCAGAAGAAAAAAATTATTATGTTAGACCCAAACTGCTCATATTTCTCCGCTGTATCTCTGTAATTGGTCATAATTTATACGAATCTAGTTGAAATTGAATAATCATATGATTGTAATTGATCTTTTTATTGACCCCATCCAAGTTTGGCTACAAAACCTAATCGAATTATTATTATATCGTTTTAGTTCAGATGACCTTCAAAAACGAGAAGGTCGTCTATTATTGTACCACAGTCCAATAATTGGGCTGCATCAATTTATCCGTACAAACAAAAGCTGTCTTCAGAACGATAATCAAATGACTTCCTTTCACTAAAGCAACTAAACACTGATACACAATAGACAAAAAATTCGGCGGATATTCAAAAGCAAACAGTAGCAGGCACGCAAAATCTGGCAACAATCCAACAACTTGTTTAATAGTTGATTGTTTATTTCGTTTACAAACGCGAGTAGTTTGTATACACGTATTTGATGCCTGACTCGTTTACGACAAGCGTATGAGTCAAGAACTGTCACTAAGAGTAAAAGTCTCCACTTCAAGACCGAAACTAGTGCAGTTACCACAGACACCCGTAGTTATTATCACAATTTTTCGACATAAACATCATATTCATTACAAACCTTCGACGCGCAGACGATAACCAACCGGCGGCATTTGCCGGTCTCTAGTCCACTCTCGGTCCATATTCCCTACGCACGTAGAGAGGGGAGACCCCCAACCAAAGAAATTTTAATGGCGGCCGACTCGTTCTGCATACGATCGAAGCGATTAATATTCGCCAAAATCGCCATTAATGTCTTACCGTAAGCAATCGACCAGGAAAGGCTGCGGCGCAGAGCCACAAAACCAACAAAAACTCGCACATTCAACGCCGCCGCTGAGCACGCACCCAGAAACGCGGTTGCGTTGGCTTGGCGGTGGGGGCTCTAGAGACCGACTTCCATTGCCCGCCAAGCAGCCGTTGTGCGTATGTGAAGCGTCCGTGCTATCGTATGTGCTAGTGTATGCACTAGCCAGTGTTCGCCCGTGTATGTGTGCGTGTGTGTTGTTTAAGGCTGACAGCTACTGCGCCATGATGAGCATGGAGCAGGTTACGGCGAAACGTATGCGGCCTGAAGGCGACCTATTATCGTGTTGATAACGACCGTCTAAGTTGGCAGACGACTTCGGCAGACGTCCGTCATGCCGCTGTGTCATCGTAGGTAAGCTGACATCGACGTGTATGTCGATTATTTCGCGCGTTTCGTGCAATTTTCTGCGACGCAATTGAGCCACTTCGATCGATCGGCGGCGCTGAGCCGGCCATGCGTCTTAAAACGGCGCTCTAGCCAACAGACGGGGGCTGTTTACCGACGTGGTACTCCGACATTTCTCCCCGTACGACGATCGTCTGCTATCGAAATGTCGGCATTTTGCCGCCACTCGACGGCTTGCTCTACCGACGTCAGTGGAAAATTGTTGTCATCGTCGAACGACGGTCGACGGCTGAGCTACAAGTCGTCGAAGTGTACCACCCTTAATAACAAGGATCGCGGTCGAATCGGCAAAATGGTTTCCTCTGCAGGATTTTCTAGTAGGTACGTCCTGTCTGTTGTGGGGAGGGGTCGTTTTTCCGTCCGTTACCACGACTAGTCATCTTTGTTGTTTACGTGGAAGTGGATAATGTTCACCCAATATGCGGATCAGATCAATGGTTTAGGATTGCGTCGAGATACGTTAATAAAACGAGTCGGTAAGTAAACTTTGCTGAACTGCTACCGCTAGAGTAGATAGATCTAGATATGGCTGTATTATATATCAGGTGTATTTGTGCACGCTTGAGCTGGCGTAACTATTGATGATGGGAGGACAATATTTTCCCTGGAGACAGCTCCATTATCCCGTGTAAACATACTAATTGCGGGGTGTGTCCCTTTCCCATTAATACTGCTTAACGACCACCAACAATGCGTATGTGATAAATGGCGCATTGTACGATTGTGGTATAACGGTTCGTTTCTCCAGTTCATGTTATACTGCAGCGACGTCCGGTTTCCCAGTGATTATTTAATTAAAGCTACACGAAAGTTTATTATTTCCTCGTAGTATGATTATTTAAGGTAATTATTGTCCATCACTCCATCAGTTAGACCTCTATGAATGTTGTAAACCCTGCTAGAGAGATAAAGATGAAACAGTACACAGCTCATGTCTGATTAAGTTTTAAATGTAGATCTAACGCAACGTCGGTACCATAGTAACATAACACAAATGATTCATAATTGTAGAGCTAATTTAGGCCTATAGGGAAGTATGTAACAGTGAAGTGTCAGCCATTCATATTTATAGAATAATAAACTCTTCTATAAAAGTCGGAAGTCATCACAAGTAAATATAATAGAAGGCATCCTGAGACTTCTTTCTTTGATCATTATAATTGTTAAAAATATGATTTATGATATACCATGAGCGTAATAATTTATCAGTAGATTTTCTGGTGGCTACTATTTTTAGTGACAGGAATTTGTAATGGATGTAAATTTGTGGAAATAAAAATCTACCTCTTGCGTGTGTGAAATGAAAGATTAAACGAACGTGAACATAATAAAATGCCAGAATGATAGACTGCTGTACTTTTCTTTTTTCTGTATTAAACACCCAAACAGATTCTCACAGCTGTTTTGTTGTGAGCCACAGATCTCAACCACCTGAGTTCAAATCTCGGTGTGGTCATGTCTGAAGGCTGTTTCATCTTTCACTTTGCCTCCTTACCGTTGGAGGTCGCTTGGCCTATTTAGCCTACCTTATGCACGAAAGTGACCGTAAAACATCGATCATTACCAACCATTGCTCTGACCTGGGCATATTATGCTGAATCACTCACACTAAGAGTGATTTGGTTTTCAGCGTTTTGCTACACAAAAGTAGAGACTGGTGAGACATTCCAAGTTTTAGCATTGAAAAGTAGCTGCTCAAAATTCAGTCACTTGATGGAGAATGCATTCACCATTCACAAATCAGTGTGTTAGTGCCCTTTCACACACTGTTGAAGCAAACATTCAGGGGATGAATGTAGTTTAAATAAAATGTCTTCACGCACAAGGTGCTGATTGTTTTGTTATTAATAGCCTTCTGCTAAATGCTAAATCCGAGACCATCAAGTAGCTGTCAGATCACCTGTGGTTTTAACTGTGATAGTTCAGGCTGGACTTCTTATTAAACCAGTTTGCAATGTAAACGTATACATTAGATACTTGGAGGAGTACGGAATATGTCCAGTTGTCTTGAAGTATCGGTTGTTGTCAACCAATATCATCCATCACTCTGCGGATTTGTATTAATTTCCCCTGTTAGTGATTCAGTTCAATGTGTGAAATGACATCCCGATTCGATAGAAAATATATTATGAACTCTGTAGTTTAGTATGTGCTGTTTTTTTGTTTGTTTGTTGTTCTTGCATCAAACGTTATTACTTTCACATTGTTAATTTGTGTCAGTTGTCATATGGTTCAGGACTTAATCCAGACTGTTGAAAATCATGGTTAGTGCAAATTACTGTTCTGGTTTTTTAGGTTTTATTCTTTGTTAGTCATTTAATACTGATCGGTTTTACCCTTTGTTAGTCATTCAATACTGATCTGGTTAAATTAATACCATTATTATCTCATTGTATGCTTTCATACAAGTATTGATCAAAAGATGAACCAATTAATTATTCTCTTCCAGATAAACTGGTGCTTTGTAGTTTCAGTTCCGTTGACATTTTTATTCTGAACAAAATACTGGGGGAAATTCCCATCACATATTAGTCAGTAGACCAGAATAAATGCTACTTGTGATCAGTCACTTGTGAGTCAACATGTTTCAGCAAAATAAAGCCAACCTCGCATATTTATATCTTTGAGTATAATAATATTTGTGATTTAGCACTATGTAACTGTATGCTTTTTTATACAATTCTGTGTTGAGGGCACACCCTTTGTGGATTGTTTGTTGATTGAAGAACTGTAGACCAGTGCTATTCTTAGGGAATCGTATGATTTATTGTGTCTAGTTTACAAAATTGTATTGTAATTTAAGATTAGGTGCTTTGCATTGAGGTGATCATGCATTAAAACCGTTGGTAATTTGTATATGTGTTCCTGGAGCAGTACACATATAAAATGTGTATGTGAATTTTTGTAGTTATTCATACATTTTGTGATAATTGAGAGAACATGTTTTACATCAAACCAATGTTCAGTTGAGACTGTTATGACTCATGGCCAGTCATGAAACCTGACTGGTATAGAATTGCTTGTTCTGTAATATTAGTAAACTTACTAAAATGAAGAACAGATTTGTATGTTTGTTGTGAGGTTATACTTTGTGTTTGGAGTGATCCCTAATTGAGTAGTATTGATCAGAATACTGGATGACGTAGGAAAGATTAAATTGTGTTCTGGTTTTCTTAGCTATTTAATTTAATTGTACTTTAATGACCATTAGGTGTACTTTGATTTTCAGATTCTGATACAACAACAGCTGGAAGTATTCTTCTACAGTAAAAAAAGAAATAATAAAGAATAACATGGAAAATAAATATTAAGATTTATAGTGTATTAATGGCAACAAATCTGGCAATAAGGCATATTGTATTTTATGTCTAGAAGTCACATCAGGTTTTGCAAATAGTGAAACTGACATTAAACTGGTCACGTGTCAAAGTAGATTTATTTGGTTGTTTGAAAATTGTTAATAGAGAAAAGCAGCTTGTATCATAAACTTTACAGTTGAACATAAGCGATTAGGTGGATATTTCTATATGTATTTATCATACATGCACAAAGTATGGCTTGTCCTCAAAATTTATATTATTATTTCAATTTATGCATTAGCATGTATTCAATGTAGGGTTAAAATCTGTTAATGTTTTATACTAACGAAAGTATAATTATAATTTTCATTAGTGATTGGTCAAATGATGATGCATTTCATCCATGTTTAACTATTCATTCTCCATAAATGTATTTTGCTTATGGGTAAAATTATTTCCCCCAGATACTTTATTTTACTGGTATTCCTTCTGTGCATGACATTCACGTAGTGGTTGTACTGTGCAAAGGTTTAATTGTTTAATGACATAACCCATATTAGATGACTACCTTTATGTTTGGCCTATTGTTTGGCTTTCTGTTAAAAATGACCATTTCTACTCTATATACACTTATAATACTGATAAGTCATTTCTATTAATATGTAGTCAGTTATTTTATTTAAAGGTCAATAATTTTGTCACCCTGTCAATAAAGGCATTACATGCTCTTTCTAGTCATGAATGGATAGCTGTCAACTATACCACAACAAATATCCACTGTTTAGTTTTTGGCATCAGTTGGAATTCACTGTGTTTGAAAAAAATTGGGATTCAGTGCTTGTGGAACTTCTAGCCAAAAGTAGTTGCTATAGCAATAAGACACGTTATTATGTTATTTGTGCCAAATCGTGTTTTTTTCTTCTTCATATATAGACAACTTACTGGTGATTTCATTGCTTAAGTGAATTCATGAGCATGTTTGCTGAGAAGTGTAATATATATATATATATATATATATATATATATATATATGTGTGTAGCTATAAATGACTGTTTTAAGCTAAGTTGAAGATTATTAATATACTCTTGACAAGTCTTGAAAGCCATTGAATTTAATGTTTTCTTCAAACTGTAATGTTAAGTAGTAATTATCTTATGTCAGGAAGTAGATGAGCAGTAATTGCATTATCAGTCTAGTAATACTGTCAGCTTTACCTGTTGATTGTCACTTGAATCAGTAATACTGTTAGACGTCAGAGGTTTGTAGTGTGGCTCACCTGTGATGGTAGTCTGTTAGTGTGAATAGTTTATTAGCATATGAACACAACACTCTTTTTGTAATATTAGAGTAATTACTTCCAGTAAAAGATACAGCTATAGGAGTTTGTAATGCTTCATTATACACACATTGGATGTGAAAATGGCATTTATGTTTACCCATGAAAGTAACATCTGCTGATTTAATTATATATCATAATTTGTTATATATGTCAATGTAGGTTTGGTTAATGAGCTATTATAATGAATTAATCCCTTAAGACACAACCCATTTAAATGATAATGAAGAGCGCCTAGTTATTCACAGCTTTAAATTGTTTTTAATGCTCTTTTAACATCTGATTTAAACAAATGTTATACTTGACCACTAATATAAACTTACTCTCTAATATGTTTCTTTAATTGCCAGCAGGTATATAGAGCCATATGTTAAATGATGGCTATGCAATATAAGGAAGTAATGATAAAATAACAGTTGACTCATTTTTTTATCTTGTTCATCTACTGATAGTTGCATTTCTGGAGTAAACTTGTTAAATATGTGGAAACTTTTTATATCTATGGAGGAGATATTATGCCTGCATACTCTTGACAACACCTACAAAGGTACAAGTGTAGCATTCAACAATAATTAATAAACAGATTACGTGAAGCTAAAATATAGATCTATATAATTTAAAATAAATGCTGGCATAAGTCATAAATCACAATATATTAAAACTTGCATTAAATGTAGGGAAATTTTAATGTTTTGTAAGAAAACAATTGGACCATGCTGTGACTGATTGATCTAGTTTAGTAAATAGTGTAACGATTTTTGTGGTATTGGAGGGAACATTTACCTAAATTTCCAACATTAAATACAAAGAACCATGACAGAATTATTGGTGATGAAATATATTTGTTCTGCAGCGTTTTTACCAGGATTTTATACTTGGTTCATATTGATTTGTTTGCCTTCCTGTTTTCTCTAGCAAATTAATGTTTGTTAGTCACCATGATTATTTTAACACACACGCTCCCCCCTCTCTCTCTCTCACACACACACACACGCTGTAAAATTATGAGTTTTCCTATAATTTATTCTAGAAAAATTGCAACTTTTATCAGCCATTTTTAGTAACGTCTTTGCCATATCCAGAAATTAGCTGTTGCTTAATCATACGGGTGGTAACCACTTTGACTAGTGTTTTATCAACTGCACCAAACCATGTGAAGCTAGCCCATGAAGAACAGCACGTATATAATTTTAATTATTGAGTATTTTCAGTGCTACTTGCACAGACACATCTAACACTAGGAATTGATCCCATACTCTAGAGCTCTACAGTGCAGTGCTATCTAAACATATTGGAATACCCTATTTACTTAATTTTAATACTGAAATTCTTTGACTGATCACTCATAACTTTTATGTTTTTCAGTTGATTTACCTTTGTGCATTACATAGTTGACATATCTTCCATTTCAAGAATGTTTATTATTATTATCATCATTATTAATTGCTTCATGTGCCATTGGCAGTTAGATTTTATTGGATAAATGAGAAGTTATAAATGCTAATTCCTATTACTTGTGATAGCAGCCAGCTAATGGCTTATAGCTTGCATCAAATAGTTAGTGTCAATCACTGTTAATCCGCTGATTGGTGATTCTCTAGATCTACATGTGATGAACCATCTGGAGCATTATTTCACTTGTCAGATATCTAATAATGATATTTATCATCGATGATCTTTGAATCATTCCCCTATTCTCATCCAGTAGTACCCAGTTCCACTGATATTTAAACAGCAATTTCAGTTAAAGTGTATGCGTGGGCAAAATAAGGAATATGTTAGTTTGTTCGCTACAGTGTCAGTAGATGCAGATTCCAGCTGTTTTCGTATCCGGCCCAGTTACTATGTAAATGCTTTGGGATACTGGATCCAGTAGTAATTCATTATGGATATCTAGGAACAGGTGTGTGTGTGTGTGTGTGTGTGTGTGTGTGTGTGAACATAAATGTTAGGGGGGGGGGATTGACAGAGACATGCAGGAGTAAATAAATCCACTCTCTGACATTTTATTACCAATGGTAGGTGGGATTACTCCTCTCTCTCTCTCTCTCTCTCTGAGTAGTGATGTAGATTAGTGTCCTCTCAATAATTAAACAGATGATCAGTGTGTTCATGAAAGTGGTCTGAAACTCGTTTACTTTCAATAGTCATCTTATGTGTTTTAGGTAATGAATGTGATTGTTGTGAAATATGAAATAAATACTAAAAAATTAATGCTGGGGTACGGCAGAATACTTGCCCTTTAAGCTGGTGTTTAAGTATTAGCTATTCAGTGATAAACTATTTTTGCTATGACGTTTGGATTTATCTATATATGGCCCGAGGCCGGTGACCTTCACAACCACATATGCCCGGCCCCATTTAAATACTGGCACATTTAACAGAGTTCTGTGTATGCTTCCATTCTGGCTTGTTCTACTGGGCCGTTTTTCTATCAGGGTTGTTTTTCTATCATATTTATAAATCCCGTGTTTGCTGGAAACGGCTTCAATCACTCGATCTCAAAGAGTGGGCCACCGTGGTTAGTTGTGGCTAGTGGTTTGTATTTGTTGGTGGAAGGCAGAATCAGTTATATCAAGTGTAAAGTAACTCTGTGGGTTAGTTTTGACTCTTGAAGTTGTAGATAGATGATGGGATAAAATGGACTGATTCATGGTTTCATAATCAGAACAGAAAAATATGGGATTCTTTTCCATAATGTGATCTATTCCCTGTAATACTATGAATGCACATACATCATATATATATATATATATATATATATATATATGTGTGTGTGTGTCTGTGTGTGCGCAAATCAAACAAAGTGCAATGTGCGTTATTCTGTTAGTAGGTGTGTGTGTGTGTTATGGATTACGTTGTTATCTGACAAATGTTATTTTATATTTACAGAGTGTCATGTACACAATACTATGCTGAGATCGCCGTTGTGCTCGTCTAGACTGGCTTGCTTACCCAGAGTACTTACGGACCTACTACTTCTGTAACCAAAAGATAACATGAAACTAATCAATAACTAGACAGGCTATAACAGGAGGATAATGTCTCTGGACTCCGGCTGATGTCAGCCACCCGACGATTCCTTGCTGAAATGCCAACCACTGCCGTGGCCGACTTCCGACGGTCGCCACAACGTAACAGTTGGTAGTTGTTGTTCTGGAGCCGATCAGTGGATAGCCCAAGCCCGTCATGGACGGGAGGGCACCGGACAGATTCGCCGTGGATAGGGAGAGCATCCAATACTTGAACAGCCTCGGCCTACAGGTGCCACCGGCGCGGACGCTGCTCTATAACCCGGCCAGCGGGCAGGATAGTGCCAGTCAGCTGGCCGACGGCTCGCCCTTATCGCACCAAGGTACGTCGTCCGTCGGCTCGTTGAATCAACTGCACAGGCGCTACCTGTCCCAGTCAGTCAGCATGCCTCAGCATGGTAAGTGACGTTCGTTTAACCTTTTTGCATTGTAAGACATGCACTTTGGCAGAGAATGTAGGTCTGGTAAATAAATATTGTATTGGCAAAATGATGTGGCACATTCTACGCGCTGGCTATTCAAATGATGTAAACAGTGAATTAAAGGCGTTCTTTTCAGCTAATATTTGTGCATATTTTTTTCAAACTCTTGTTACACATAAGTAAAATCATCCAGATTTAAGGGCAATCTAAGAGAGTTAAACATCATTTTGATGTTGTGCACAGTATGGTTGCAATCAAATAAGTGGGGTGCCATTCAGTTATTATTGATAGATTTGTTTAAAAAATGTTGTTCAGGTGGTTATCTTGCAGAAAAAGTGCAATCAACATAACACTTATCATCTGATGCTAATAGAAAATATGCAATTTATTGGTGCTAAATGGATAAATCTTTAAAAAATTTATGCTTTCTGATTCTTACTGGAGTGTAAATTGAAAGAGTTCTAGAAGATCATACTACTGAAATATTTTTTTGCATCAGTTTAATCAATTTTAACTAGTTACTGTAGAAAAGGCATTATATTAGGTGAGCAAGTAGTATTAATCAATTATTAAGCTGGCAGCATAATAATAAAAATATGACAACTTCAGAATTGCAGGAGGTTCAAATACTGTTGGCTGAATATAATTTGTTTATAGGTATGACACCAGCTGCTCAATGGAGGGATGCTGATAATTACGTTTGTCAATTTACTGTGCTGGTATTAACAGACTGAGCAAATCTGGCATAAATATTTGCAGTCTGTTGTCATGACGACGTTGAATGAAATATGTTTGCAATATCATTAACGAGAGGTGATTCGGTGGGGTTGGAATTTTCCGAATTAATGTAATTCTGCTTAGGTGAAGTTTATGTCGGCATAGTGTTAGATACAGAGCAGGCTGGTGTAAGAGAACTGTAATAGATAGAGAAATGGCATATTGTAAGGTGAATAGAACTATCTTGGTGACGATTATAGATTTATATTATGACAACAGTTTGAGGAATGTTAACACACCTTAGTGGTAACATTGTGTGAAAAATACAGTACAAGTGTAAACATATCAGTAGACTGTATCTCATTAATATGTGTGTGTGTGCGTGTGTGTGTGTGTGTGTACAATAATGTTGTTGTTTTTAAACGTTGCTGAGCAGCTGTAGTTTACTGGTGTTGGTTTTTCTTTGTTTAGTTTACACACTTTGTCATCTGAAGTACTTCTCTGATGTGCGTAACTAATTGTTGAAGTAGATAAGAAGCTGTCATTTATTGCCCAAATAAAGTAATCAGAAGTTGAAAAGAAAAACCTCTGAGGACAGCAGATGCAACCAATTAAGGAGCTGGAAAGAATATACAAATGACAAAAAGCCAATGGGTACTGGTTAAACTATTTTATTATTTACATTTATCTTAAGTTATACATTTTTCATCATTATTTCAACTCAGGTGTACGTTGTAAGACATCGTTTGCGTCATTAATAACTGACGGAAGCCATAACACGTACCACATTAACACATCACAATCTGTAAACAAGCGTCACACGTTATCCTGTCAAGATTGTGTCAACTGCGTCAGAAAAAACCCCACAAATATCATCAGATAATGAGAACCTGCTCAACATTTATTTCTTCTTTTACCCTCAAGAACACCTTTAAAAAAACATGGAGTGTATTTCAGTCACACTGTTAATGGGTTTTTAACCGGGCAGTTAAAATCAAGATCAGATACTGAATAAATATACCATCAAAATAAGGTTAAGAAGTAAAGCTTTGTTGTATAGTACAACTATTGTGGTTAAATTCCTCTGTGTGTGTGTGTGTGTGTGTCGCGCGCGCGGTGCACGCACTTATGTGTGTGTGCTTACTATCACAGGCACCAACTAGACACTAATTAAGGAATTTATTACCCAAGTCATTTACTTTTTGGCACATTAAAAAACACAATGTAATGATTGTGATGTAATAACCATGACAGCTGTTTATAAATAGTGACGTCCGTTCTATTTAGTGTTGTGTTCCCCAGGAGAGGCTGGATGAATTCTAAATCGGGGAGAGGACGACGGCCAAATGGAAACTTTCAATACAATGATGACTAGCCAGGATATGAATCTGTTTGTGCCCTTGATTGCATCACATATTTTTGGCGGTTAATGTATACCAGTTAGAAAATATGGCTGGCCTTTACCACGAAAGGATAAACATCTGGCTCTGGGCATATCAGTTATGTCACTGAAAGCAAGAACATCTGTCGGGAATTCCGACTATTACAAACTATCCGGGAAGCTCAATGCACAAGGATCAAATGATTAATTACAAACTCATCAGCCTCCAATAACTGGGTTTATAATCGACTCACCGATTAATTAGTTTTATATGATAGTTACATAATAAATGAGAAAGAATAATTGTCATCATACAGGATAGATGTCTTGATTTTATAAGCATAAATATTCCTGCTTAAATAAATAAACATTTTATATTGGTCATATCATTGAATCATGCCAGATCATCTGGGCTCTCTCTCTTTCTGTTTGTGTGTGTGTGTTCCGTGATCTTTTATGAAGAAATATTTGTGTCTATCATTTAATATTATCTGGAAATTTGTTATGGACTTGTTATTGTGTGTGTGTGTGTGTGTATTATATATATATATATATATATTTATATATATATATACACACACACAATTGATCATGTGTGTGCGCCCGCGCGCTGGCGTCTTGCAAAACGTGCGTTTGAGTATATCCAGTAAGTCACCGCATTAAGTCACTGCGTTAGGACAAGGAGTCCATGTTCGTGTGTGTGTGTGTGTGTGTAGTATGGGTGGTAGAACTTGGTCTCAAGTATTATATGCACACACTCCACAGTTCCCATGGGCATTAGTTCCTCAATTGAAATTGTATATACCTCACTTTGGCGAACTGTTTGCTTGGTTAAAAGTACCAGCGCACAAACTGGTGTGTTTCATGGCAAATATTGCTGGCCAGATTTGAAGCCACATGAGATATCACATATCAAAAGACATGTGATTCTAACCTGACTACAACTTACACCCATTTGGTTTGCGGTAGGAGACCGCTGAGGTTAGCTGGGGTTATTAAGTTATAATTATAATAATATGTTGGACCGTAAATTTTCGCAAAACTTAGAGGACACTTGTGTATCCATAGTAGATACCAGATGGCGCTGTAGAGTGTATGACATCTGTATTTTGCATGTTTGTTCAGTAGTGAATGATTGTTTTGCTGTAAATCAGTAATTGGCACACATTTAGTGTGATAACTTTAGATGAGCACATATGAAGAAAGATGTGCTTTTATCGGTGGGGATCATGAGCTGTGAATGTAATGCTTTTATATTATATTGTATGTTTGAATTACTAGAATATAAATAACGTGAATTAGATGCAATGATATAAATTTGGTATTTCATTGTTTGGCAGTTGAGTGGTTTGTGACATGTGTTCACAAAATGATGTTTAGACGTTATTAGAGAGGCGCTGATTTAGCCGATGTCAAAAGTTTACGTGCTAACGGTGTTTGGTTGAAAAAGTCACATTTGGTTTACTTAGTAAAAGTGTGTATTAAAGCAGGCCCACAAGAGGTGTATGATTTGTGTGATTGTTCAGTTAAGCGCTTTCTGCCAAAAGCCACAACTTTCTTTTATTAAAGAAAGTAGTGGATAAATTAAATATCTGATTAATTCAGAGAAGAACGAACACCATTTAGTGAGCTGAGCCGAGTACACTTTGAAACGCAGTAAAAAAAATGTATTGACAAATACATTGGAATAATACCGCAGAATTTATAGATGCATAACAGTTAGTATGTTCATTAAAGGTTTCCTTACTAGAAAACAACAGTGGTCAGATTTTTGATTATCAGAAACAGAATTTGGCTCCATATTTTTAGAAGTGGTTTATCTTAATCACTGTTATATCCAGTATATGAATTTATAATCAGTGTATTGTCTGTTTAGAAACAAGATGATATGTGAAGAGTTTACATGATATAGTAAAATAGATACTGATGTAAGAACTATAATGGAGCCATTAAATTGATAGCTCAATTGGTTTAACTTGGTTCACAAAATAATAAACACATCATACTAACAATTGAGATAGTCACAGACTTGAGTATATATTACCAATGATATGAAAGTAAATTATATTGAATGGCTTGAGGAAGTGTGCTTTGCTTAACATAATGGGTATTGAATTGATGTATAAAAGTGTTAAAATTTTCCAACTAAACTGCTAATAAACTGTTTTGTCTTGTGTTGTGGCATTCTCGTTTTCCTGCACACGTCATATTTATTTTTATTTGATCAAAGGCCAGTGTTACAGGCACACATTTTTATAAACAATGCACACTTCATCATATATGAATACACTTTTTGTGAGATGTGACAGTTTAAAGACCACACCTGTGTTATGATTGAAATCGCACCCGCACCCCCCCCCCATCTTTCTCTGTGTATGTGTGTGTTTATTTAGTATGGCATATAAGCATATTCATGTACAAAATAATATACATATACATGATTATGACAAAGTTTTAAAACAGTAGTTTCCCTGTGGTTGTTGTTGTTGTTCTTGTGTGTGTGTCTGTGTGTGTTTTATAAAGATAGTTAAGGCGCTGGCACAGGTGTTATACTTTCATTCAAACAACAATTATAACTCCAAACTGATTTAAAAAATAATAATTGCAAGTATAATTAATTACCGTTAAAATTAGAGAAAAATTAAAGAAGAAAAAAAATTCTAAAATAATCCAGAAGAGGATAATCTAAATATAAACAAGAAACTATGATTTAAACAAAACCAGGCTTTGTGTCGAACACTACGGCCAAGAAAGATTAAGCCTAAAATGGGAAAATAAAATATTAATACACAGTATGAATAATGTATCATTGTATGAATAATATAAGCATAAATCAGAATAAATTCAGATTAATACTAATAGCAGCGATACAACACGACTCAACCCAATAGCAAAGACCGGTTTCGACCTATTCAAGTCTTCATCAGGTTGCATAGAATAATTCATGAGCTTGTTTATAAGAGTTGGTATTTTAATAGCTTCTAATGCTTTCTGCATAACCTTCAACCATTAAATTAAATTAAATTTATAATGTATATATAATATATCACATCCATCAAATGTTGCTTACCAGGCAGGTGATAAACTGACACAGCAGTTAGCTGGTCAAAGCTTTCTAGGTATTTTTATGGCGAGCGGAAAGACTTAGCCAGGACACAGTGCCTTATCAAAGTTTTGTGGGATTTTACCAACAAAAGTAAATAATACTTAAAGGCTCCCTCCCTCCACCACCACTATTGCCTTTTAGTTGCGCTAGTGTTGGGTTAACCTGAATAAGCCACTATTGTATGACTGATTTTTATGAGGCAATCATGTGATAATTAAATTCTGTTAAGAATTTATAGAATCTGTCAGGTTGTGCGTCATGTTTTGTTGGAGTGCATGACTGTATACTCATTAACATATATAAGGTTGTTGGTGATTGATTGAAGTAGGCCATTGTGTCTTTGTGGAGTTGTTTACTTGGGATAGCAGGGTAGATTGATTACGTGTACGTGTGTGTGTGTGTGTGTGTGTGTGTGGGTGAGTGGGTATGTCACTTTTATAATTGTCCAGTGGGATACACACCTGCGTTGTCTGATTGACTCATAAACACACTGAATATGAGCTACACCATCACCAAACATATTTCCAGTCTGTTTTCAGCTGAGTGGTGTTATCAAATGGGTATTGGATGCTGATGAATGCCGATTTGCTCTATTTTTTATGATACTTCAGCAACAAACAAGTATCTGGGCAGAAATATTCGGTAATGTGTAAACAACTTGATGGGATGCTTTATTTAGGTAGTCTGTCTAAGTAGATTGCCACCTCTCAAACAGAGTTAGGCCGTGACTAATAGACAAACTGTGGATAATCCTTCTGGGTAGCTAGCTATTGGGCCGCCGGCTGGCCGCGTGCACTCAAAACCTCCCTCCCCCAATTCTCTCATTATATGCAAGCCAACGTAGCCGTTCTACTGCATTGTCATCTGAACACAGTCAATGGTATAAATTATTTGTAAAAATAAGGGAGTTGTGTTTATATTATATTAGGGGGTGGGTCACTGTCATGTTTTGTGTTTTCAGCCTTCTCATTTATTAGGCATAAGCAGAACTACTGATGTTTGCTATAAGGTAATAGTTGGAGATTTTCTTTTGTTGATATGTTAAATTTGCTACAGGGAGTTGTGTGTGTGTGTGTGTGTGTGTATTCCATTGCTCCTGCACGGACATTTAACATTTACAGCATACCTGCAGCGCCTCCGTGGTCTAACTGGTAGCGCGTTGGATCGCAAATCACTACCACCCGTGTTCGAATCTCGGCGTAGGCATATCTGAAGGGTGTTTCATACCTTTGGAGGTCGCTCGGTACAGATAGCCTACCATGTGCACAAATGTGGCTGTAAAACGTAAATCATCTGTACTCTGAGGTCTCTCTCTCTCTCTCTCTCTGTGTGTGTGTGCAATGTGGAATGAGCCACCATCACAGATAGTTTTGAATCATGAATTACAATTATGGAAGATTCATCAGTTTCAGTGAAGTTCCATTTCATGCTGAGACATTGTGCAATGTCTTACAAGTCCTCCCTACACAATTATAATCAGCTGCCTGTAGTATTATATAACTAACTATACATTTGTTTTTGCTAGAGTGTCTATTTGTTTAAGGGAAACCTGTTTAGAGACAATGTCTTCTACTGCATAGTTCTTAAAATAAAGCTGATTATTTTGATCATCTGGCTTCGTCAGATTTACATGGCCAGCGCTGTTTTTTTAATATTCACTATGGACTGAATTGGAGAGATTAAACTTTCTAGACTAGTTAGGAACCGGAACAGCATTGTATCCTTGGCCTAGGTATAGAATTTAGAAATTAACATTAAGGTTATCGGTCAGGGTAACGACAGTTAGATTGTAAACCTTCTGAATGGCATATCTTGTGGGTATCAGATTACCCGCCGTCATTTATTTGTGTACTTTGTCTGATTGTCTTTTCACACCTAAACGCTTTGTGATTTTATTCTGTGATGAAATCTCTGTGTGTGTGTGTGTGTGTGCGTGTGCGTGCGCGCGCGTGTGTGTGTAATATCGGTATGCTGAATGTCGATTGGCTAACTAGTTATCTTTGCTGATGTTGTTTAATCTGGCAGCTGCCGTTCTGGCTCCAGTCAATCAGTTTGACACATTTTCCAACAACAATGACAACAAAGGGTATCATATGTTTTACAAAGGTGGATGTTAATAACTAGTAGCAACACACCTAATCACATTTATAACAAAGTAAACATTAAGCTAACAACCTTTGAAATGTAGTCTTGTTTCATTGCTAACAATCATCTCTTCTGTTAAAATATTGCTTTTATGACTCTATGGTGGCCATTTACTCCTCCTCTAGACTAAAGTGTTGTACCTAATTGATTAGTTTCACTGTTATTTGCCAATACACAACTTAACTGATACCTGCATTATGTGTATTTTATATTGTCAGTGTGTGATGTGGGGGGGGTGGATTCCTGTTGTTTTAGGTATATATATGTATCTTGGAGATTTCCAGATACAGGTCAAACTCTGAAGCATATAAACACCTCCCAGTAAGAGGTATCAACACATTTCTTTCAATTTTCACCCTCCCTGTGAACAGCTTGTAGCAAAAAATGGCCATATATGACCTGATTATCTTGGTGCATTTTCTTTTATCATTTGTCTAATATAATAAAACCGTGAAACAGTTTTATTTGGCAATTGTTTACTAAGAATAGAATGTCTCGTTTTTGACATTTTAAACTAGTTTCTACTTGTAGCCAGAGCAGAAGCTATGCCTACAAGTTAAGGTACTGGATAATGGCATAAAATGAGAAATAAAAGAAATACACATATAATTATGTTGATTATCTACCGAATGGAATGTTTGCTGTGATCTTGGTAATGTAGAAATGTCAAACTGCATGTTACTTGAGCTAAAAATACAGAACGGGTACTGTAGGAGGCTGTTGGTTAGGATGTTTGCTTGCCTGGAAGATATATAATGCTAACTGTGATATACTGAGCACTTTGCCTAAAAAGCGCGTGTGTTTTGGACATTTGCCCAGATGTTTTCATTGTCGTCAGTGGCAAACGTTTTAATGAGACATTCTGATTTTTCAGTAGTTGGTGATAGATTTTAGTCATTAGCTCAGTTGCCTGAAGAGAATGCGTTGAATGTGCGCAGATGGATATTCATGAGGCCCACTAGCTGTCAGTGGCAACACTCTTGCGTTGGTGAATAATGCATTATCTAGTCTGCTGGTGTTGTGATTGAACATGTAGTATGATATAATTTATTGGTGTCCATCTAACCAGGTGACTTAATAATGTTTGTATTATTATATTGTTGAAGTGTGCGGTATCAGATTTTTACTTCCATTAGAATCTGTTTTGTCTGAAGATATGATACGTCGCCGTCATATTGAATTATATTATGTAATTATATGAAAATGTGTAATTCTTATTTTTGTGAGACTTAGGTTATCTGCATTTATTTTATAACCGCCAGGGAGGATGCTATAGTTTACTGTCATTATCGAATCTAGGTATTAAATAAATGTTGATAGGTTTATGTGGATTGCTCCTGATCTAAAATGGCCAGGCAGGAAAGGAAGACAAATCAGTTACAAAATCATTATATCTTGTATTTTGTAGAAATTGTTTGTCAAGTATTATACAAGTGTTTATCACTATTTGAAAATTGAATAACCAGAACTTTTCCATGGGTTAACATAACAACACAATTTTATTTAGAGTTAAGTGTACAGCATAACAATACAACACTCACATGCACACTATTGTTTGACATAAATATAAATAAAATGGGTGCGCTTATAAATACAATTTAGTGTAATATAAATGCAGCATACATTAATGCAGCATCGTACAAAGTACATAAATAGAAACATTTAAAATAATATAAAATATATCTTTGGCTCATCTGTGTGTCACTCTGTTGAATGGTGAAGGTTATTAATGATAAGCATCCATTATATTGGAGTGGTCATTCAGCTAGGTGACCTTGGTTGTCATGTTATAAGGTACTGGTTCCCATTGCTACTGTAGTAAAGATAAACTTATTGGGATATCCAGTCAAGGTTACTATGGTTCTGTATGATATATATCCGGCTACTGAATATTTACATAGAGGATTTAATTAACTGTAAATTGGAAAAATATGCTACAAATAAAGTTTCAACCCTATTTCTATTCTAGTCATGGTTGGTCCAAAGTAGTTATTATTTGTACTTGTAGGTATTTAAATATCAGTTGTTCACAAAGTGTTCCTCACTTATCCTTTAGTTGTACATTTGAAAGTACTTGTTATTCATACGGATTAATCATCAATGTCTCAATACATATGACTACTCAGGTAGTACTCTGAAAATACTCCACACGTATATTTGATATTATGATCTTCAGTTCCAGAGTCTGATATTTTCCATTGATAATGTTCTGGTAATGGGATATAAAATCCCCCCCCCCCTGCTGTTGTCATGGACATTGCCAAACTGTTTACTGGCTGGCTCAGATCCATTGAATGAAACCGGAAGACAGGATTGACCATCACATCAACGATCTAGATACACTGGTATTTGAATGTCAAATAGATCCATAGAAGAAAGCGGATGACAACACTAGAGTATAGAGTAAGTGTTGCTGTGATGCATGTTTATCAGTAACACAAGTGGCCCGGTGGCCTGTTGATTAATTAAATGTGATTTAAATACTTTAATTTTGTTTGTGTTATTTTGTTTCTTAATGCTAATAGCGCCAACTGAGTTCATCTGTATCACAACATGTGACAGGATGTGTGTGATTGTATAGCAGTGTAGGCAGTTGAACATAGTGCCATTTGGTAAATGTGGTCAGTTACCTGGTGGATCCTTATCAAGTTTGAACAAAGCTAGTGTAGACAGTATGCTGGTCATTTGCTTTTATTATGCAAGCTTTAATGTAATTGTTTTCCTTTGAAAAAATCTCAGGCAAGACTGTTTTTATTGTGCATGTTATATTAAATGCTTGAATAGTTTCAAAAGTACGAATACAAATACAATTGAGTACTTTCGTGAAAGAAATACTTGTTACTTATACTTGTATTCATGTATACTATTTTGCATGTCACACAGATCAGAAATTAAATTACTTTTTATGCGTATTTTGTTCATACACCATTAAACTATTTCTTCTACAGGACGTTTTAATTCCTATCCTTCATTACGTAGATAATTATGAATTTTATGGAATAAAATGTCATAGATTACAAATAGATTATATTTCAACTTTTCTGATTGAAAATATTACTTATTAATAGTTTTGAGTTTGTAAGATCATACATTAAATTATGATTTAATATTAAAAAAAAAAAATCTATTATAACTCATTAACTTAGCAAGATGCAGTGATACAATTACCATTTATTACAGCATGGGCATAAGGAGAGCTTATCATGGCCAAATGAACATTAAGCTACAGGTTCTGGTTTTCATATTAAATTCTATATAGTAATATTGGTATTTTTTTTACTACATCAGGCTAAATTAATATTTTCATCCAGTTTATTTTATACAGTCTATAGGTGAGTTATTTTGAAGGCATAACAATAAATATATTTCTACAGTAATAATAATATCACCATCATTATCACCATCATAGAAAAGTAACAGCTAATTATACTTTTTCTGATTGAGTGAATCAAATTTTAATATGTGTGTAAAACACTTTTGTGTAAGGAGACTGATTATTAGTGAGAGCATTTATGGATAATATGATTGACAAAAATACTTTGTTTAATTGTTGCATTATCATACTGGTGTATATATATATATATATATATATATATAGTAATGATATTCAAATTGTGCACAAAACTGTGGTCAGAAACAATGGCTTGCATATATTATTTAAGATCAAATAAGAAGGTTAGGAATAATACTAGTTGTTTGTTTATTTGTTTGTTTGATAGTGTGTGTGTGTGTGTGTGTGTTTTCCTGAAAAATATGTCCCTAGTTGTTTTCACTGAGAACATAAATCAAGTTTCCTAGGGTCTGATAATTGTAGTAATGTATACTGTTGATCTGATTTGCTCACATTATAGTGTAATATGCAAATATTATGTTGTTTCTAATAACCAATAGCGATTATGTTGACCAGCTTATCTTAGCTGGTGATTGGTCTATCTGTGGTGACTGTACTTTTGTGCAGTGCTACCATCTAGTGGCTCGAGTAAGCAGTGAATTCTTCAGCAGGCTGGGCCTCACTGAAGTATTGGAAATCAATTGATGAGAATCTGTTGTAATACTAAGTCTTATATTTCATTGTATATTAGCTGATCTAAACATTTTCTTGTCTGGTTTGGAAAAATGGATTCAAAAGCCAGGAGTCCATTTTCACACCGATATACTCAGGGATGTAGTGTGTTTTATCACTAGTTGATGAGTTATTTCATGGAGGATATATTGATATATCAGTAATAATTTAAAATAATATATGTCTGTTGGCAGCTCACCAGTTGTTTACAAACAAATAAATGAGTTTTGGATTTTTATGTATTTTGCTTGAAGAACAGAGAATGCCGGCTTTTATGGTAACACAACTGAATTCTATTGTGGGCAACATCAGTCCTATACAACTGTAACTGTAAGCATTTGCTAAGCTGATGATGTCAGAATATCACGCAGCAGTGAGTCACTGGTGTTTCCAGGACAACTGAACAGTGTTGTTTACCATTCTAACAAGTGATCAACAATATTCTCTGTTATGTAACCATAATTTCAAAACAAATCGTGGAATTAATTTACAGTTTAACTAATCCATGTATTGATGTGTTTTTGTTTCTGTTATTATTTAAGCATATGGCTATAACCAATTGAACAGTGCCTATCTGAGTCAGTATAACCTGCCTGGTACATCTACAAGTGGTTCTGGACAAGTCAATATCTCGTCAGAATGCTTCAAAGCACTGTATCCAGCTTTTCCATATTGGTCAACACCTGCAGCCCATGGTTCATTTCCAGAAGGTATGTCAATGTCCCATCAACATTGTTTTATTGTGTGTATTGTAAATTTTTTTACGTTTTTCAGTCTTTGGCATGTTAGGAGTTTTTAGTTTTCACACGTTTCTGTGCTATTATTTATATTGATGTTATTTCTGAAATTATTATTAGTCAAATGGATCATTATAAAATACATAAGAAATAATTATGTAAAAACTAAATGGGGTACCTGTAGCTTGAATGCAGTATTGGAGAATATGTCTATATTAAAAAGAAGGTACAACTTTATTATAACTAAAATAGTTCTAAAAGTGAGCTATTTTGCATAACTTCCTATCACAAAAGTTTGCTCAATGCATTTGTTAAATCACATATGTCACATGCAGTTTCACGTGGTACCAAAACCAGGAAAGACTTTAACACTGCTCCTTTGCCACACTACTACTATTTTTACAATACAGATATCTGCTCTTTTATTTGATATTTCCTTAAAGCAGATACTAGTGTAAATAATTGCCATGATATTTACAACACAGAAGTGTAATTTTGTACCAGACAAGGAAGTATATTGTTTTAGTTGGTGATATATATATATATATATATATATATATATATATATACATATACATATATATGTGTGTGTGTATATATATATATATATATATATATATATATCCAGTAATTATATAGAACGTTTTGTGTCTGTATATGGTTTTAGAGAAGAGTATAATTTTGTATGGTTTTGTATCACATTAGGGTAGATAACATTTCCTCTTTAGGTATATAAACTAATTGGTTTGGGGACAGTCCCCATGCTGATTGGTATTACAGTTACACTGCACAGTTGGGTATATCATCAAATAAACGAAGTGGATCCCGTATTTTCCAAAAGGATATTCAACCTGTAGCCATTGATTAAATTAATGATTGTTTCTATGTAATATTATTCACATAAACACATGTTACGAACAGCAACGCCAATAATAATAATATTGGTAAAATATTATTTTACCACATTAGTTGATTGGTAGCATAAATAAATGACAAACCATTTAAAACTTAAATAGCCTTAGAAATAGGTGATGAAATCAGTTGCATTTAACTAGCAGGATTGTGATACATTACTGATCATTGATTCGTGTACATTACTGTACTTACTTTGATTATCAAGAAATTGGATACATGTGCATAAAGATGTCCAAAAATTATAATAAAACATAAATCGTAGTATTCCTCGTATGTTTATTTGATCAGGGAAAGTGAATATTAATTCAGAAAGATGTTTGCAGTTTTGAAATCATTGAGTGGCAACCCTGTTTTGGTATTTTATATCATCTGGAAGACAATGTTACATGGAAGGAATATGATGTTATGATGTTAAATTACAGATATATAAAATATGACATATATAAAATATGACAGATATCATTATGTTATGCCTGCATATGTAAAGACATGGTGTAACATTGGTGTAATATGTATGCAATGGAAGATATCACGTTAACATATTAGCATATGTCCTAGAGTTTGTGATATATTAGGCTGTGTCATTAGTTTATCATGTTTATTTTGTGTGTGTGTGTGTGTGTGTGTGTGTGTGTGCACATGTGCATGTATTTGTTGTTTTGGTATCATGGACTTGGATTAGCAGACTCTGGCATATGATAGCATGATATAACATGTAGCACATTAGTACTGCTTTCTGAATCTGCTTATTGTCTAATATAGTTATCAAATTTCCTGGATACTCTTCTTATCCACCGTCAGTATGTGGTGGGTCTGCTGTAGTTTTTACTATCTGTTGTTATCATAAACAGTTGCTCATGCACCCTAATCACATCCACATAGTTCACCAGCTTTCTCTGGTTCCAAAATTCGGTGTGTTTTGTTTGACTTCCGCCAATGAAGGTGATATATTTACATTGGCAACTGACAGGTGTGACTATTTAGCCAAGTGATAGCTTTCCAAAATTATACTATTTAACCTGTGTAGTGTTAGATAATATCACTTTGATTCAAAGAGGTCTTTCAGGTTTGGTTTGCTATTCAATTAAATGTCCGTTGAATGGTATTCATCTAACAAGTAATGCGTTATTAAGCATATCTCCTTTTTGGGATGGGGGAGGGGTGTTCAGGTTGATGAAATCTTGTCTCTTTCAGTCGGTGTGGTATATGTTATTTGTGGTTAGAAGTGGTTTGTGGGCTGTATGTGTGGAGTATTTGTGAGTTAAAATGTAAAATGACTAGTATGGATTTAGAAAGTGTTTGTGTGTGTGTGTGTGGGGGGGGGTCATTGGGTTAATTATTATTTCCGTTTGTTTCAGTTTTGGTGTAGCATAACCATTATGTGTTTATGTGTTAGTAATGTTGTCATTTTTCTGTGTTGACATCCTATAAACTGTTACCACACATTGTTTACCTGTCATTCCTCTCTCACTTCTATAATTGGCCACTGTTTCTTTCTTTAGGATATTCCAGTCACATATATGGCTTGACTCAGCCCCCAGCTATCTACCCTTCCTACTTACCCCTGTCTTGTGACGCCACAAGGGCAGGGCTGGGTAATAAAGATATGATGCACCCCCTGTATTCACCCCCCATGGGCTCAATTCACTCTAGACCTGACACTTCACGGCCGCCAAGTGATTCACAAACAGGTAGGCTCTCACACTATTAAACTACATCATCATTGAGACGGCCAGCCCGTGTCTGGATAAATTCATCATTCAGTGGGATTTATTTTGTAATGATCTCTCTGTTGTATTTATGCTAGGAAGTCTGCTCTCATGATTTGGTTAAGTAGTGTGTAAGGCAATCATGAGCACCCACATGTAATCTACTAATCAAGTGATGTGTTAGTCCATCTAGTAATGTGACTAGATCTTCAATATCATACCATTCAATGATTTCTGGGATAAAAGGATAATCTGTACGTGATGGGTCATGTGATGTCATGTGCAACATCGCCTGAGATGTGATTTTATAGATATATATATATATATATATATATATATATATATATATATATATATATATGATTAAGCTTATTTTTTACATTTGTAAAAAATATTTTAAAATTTTCTTAATTTTTTTTAACAACAGCTATCCGTAAATTTGGCCATTGCACCCTTGCATCATGTAGATCAGAGTTTATACAGAATCACAACACCCTGAACTTGAATCTAGAAATCACATATATATATATATATATATATATATGTCCTTCGTTGTCACTCACACCTTTAGAATAACCTCTTGTATTTTTAAGCTTTTACTGGATAGGTTACTAACATTGCTTTTTATGCATCAATTTATTTGGAGCATAATTGGTCAAGTATTTATAATACCTAATAATACAAATAGGGATTCTCTATTGAATAATACCTTATGTCTTGCATTATATGTGCACTCTGGAAACAATTAAAAAGTTACATCCTTTTGTGGGAAAAGTTTTGAAAGTTGTTGAATTAAATATTATGAATACAACAGTTTTTCTTTTCTTTTTCCTTACATTTTCCTGAATTTTTTATTATTACATGCAATATTTATAACTTTATCTACATAAATAATTACTTCGTTAAAATCTGGAGACCTCTTCTGGAGAGATAGCATTATGTTTTGTGAAAGAGGTATAATTAACTAAGATTGGTATGTTGCATGATGACACTCGGGTGTGGTACTTGTTACATATCTGTTTAAATAGCTCTATGTTTTATGTAATTGTGAATAATTATGTACTGTGTGTGATGATTACTGTGTGTACTGTGACATGAATATTTGTATATAATGCTATATGATAGGTAGTATACTGTATGTGACTATTTGTGTGTTGTCTGTGATAATTAGTCATGTCTTAAACACCTATAAAAGGTGTGTGCGATGTATTTTAAGTAGTCAATGTCCTTTTGTTTCATATTTTATGTAGCCAAAGTTATTTATTTTTATTAATTTTGTGATAGAACCCGATTTTTAATTGAATGGCTTGCGATATATCTGGGCAAATGGCAACTATGACCTGAGTGTCAATTGTCCTAAAAACAGTTAGCTCCTAAATAAATATTTTTAAACTACTGCCTCTAAGTGAGTAAATGGTTAGTATTTGCTAGAGGTTTGGTTTTACTCCAGAAGCAAGCCCATTTAATTCCGTATTGATACATTAAGCTTTTGAACATAAACGCTTAACTACAGCATGGCATATTAGTTTGTCATGTTTACAATACATCAGTAAAATATGCTGTATTGTGATCTAATACAGATGCTAAGGAAGTTCATAATTACCATAGCTAATGTAAATCAGTGTCACATCGAAATTATAGAAGATTAATGTGGCTTTTATCATGTGAATGTTATGAGATTCCTTGGTTTATGTTCATGTAATTCATTAATCTCTGCACACACTCATTGTTTTTCACTGACATACTATCGTTAAGCCTTATATGAGATATTGCTGACCCAAGGGAGCATATTGTATCCCAAGTCGCCAGTGCTTTATAATTCAAAATGGGGAGGGGTTCTCCAGATTTTCCCTTTTCTTCGGTTGTAATAGTTGTAGGCAAGAAAGACTGGTGCATTTACTTTAAATCTGTGCTATATTTTGCCCATAAACATAACTTAATTTACACTGTTATAAAATATACATGATGCTATTAAGTATATTAAATTTGAAATGTTTCTTTTGGTTATTTTTATGCCAGAATCTTTATTAGTGTTGTATCTTGGTTTTTGCAATTTTTATCAGCTTTGACCAGTGTTATTTGGGCCTGAAACAGTTCACTTTTATACTTGTATAGTGTTTTGGGCATTCAATAAAAATAATAATATTATGTATTTGGTTGGATTCCTGCTGTAAATTTACTTTTAGTTTATTGTCCTGGCTTAATAAAATGCGATCCCCATAATGAGTCAAACTGATTTTGTCATGATTTTACTACATTTGGCTATTTGTATTTTAGTAGCTGACAGCTATCGCTTACAAATATATATTCTGGATTTATTGTCTTCAGTGTGTGTGTGTGTACATTATTCATAGGTATTTTTCTAATGCAAACCATTTTTTTTTTTACAGTCACACAAACATCAGGTGTTATACTTAGCAATTCACCATGTCTGACACAGCCAGCATCACTGTTGTCACCAGAATCACAGACTGCGAGACATGTTGGCAGTCATGAAACAGCCACTGTAGCTGTAGAGAAATCTGCAGATGTACCATTTGGACAAAGACCTGTCAGTTCACATCAATCAGCTACTGGTAGATCATCAATGACAACAAGTACAGCAACCACCACAACGATAGGTGATCAGTTTGGAAATACATCCAAAAATGAGAAGTGTCAAATAGGTGATGACCACTGTGATGTTGATGATGATAATGTGAAGGACGATGAACAAGACAGTGATGAGATTTCTGTCGATGATCAAACAACAAACAGTGTAGAGCAGTCGTTAGGCAAGACAACAAACTGTTCAGATCTTGGAATAAAGTCACCCACCCCTAACACTAAGGCTGAGAGATCATCACGTCACTCCACTGAATCTCTGGCAGCTTGTGGGAGTTCAGTAAAATCATCAACGAAGCATCAGTCGTTGAAACATTCTCAGTCACCCACGTCAAAAACTAACCATGGGGAACAAAAGGAGGAGCGACGCCATTATGTGAACTGGCATTTGAAACATTCCAATCAAGATGAAGTCTCAGGAGGAAGCAACGATGGTGAAATTGGTTTAGCTAAACGTCTGAAGGATGGTGACCTGGGACCGTCGAGCAGGTCACGTGATGAAGACAGCGTGTACGCAGCAGGGACTACACTTGTTTCTGACGAAGCAGTACATAGTTATAAACAAATGCACAAAAAAGGATACAGGGAAAATCGTGATTCAGCACCGGAAGCCAGGGATATCCATGTCACAGGTTCTGAAACAGAAGATGCCAAATTGTTGAGAGTAAAATTGGAGAAGGAGCCATCGCCGATTGGTGATGAGCGAATTGCGACAGAATGGAAGCAGTCATCATTGGATCGCAATACTCACTGGATGTATGGAGGCACAAACAACAATTGTGATGTGTCCACTGAGGATTCTATTAAGGTGGAACATACTGACTCTCCTAGCAGAAAACAAACATATCATGACAACAGAAAGAAGATTGATCTTGCTAGACAAAAGTCAAACACAGCATCGGATATCCATTCCCCAGGTAAAGTTAGTCATTGTGTGTGTGTGTGTGTGTGTGTGTGTGTGAGTGAGTGTGTGTGTGTGCAGACATAGAAGTCCTATATTGATTCTTTTTGGCACCATCGTTTATGTATTGTACCAAATAATGTTTTGCCAGGAGAGATAATTAATTTAAATGGAGTAAGCTGCAGCAACAGAAGCCATTCTCATCACACTGGAATTGAATGATACAGGTCTGGTTCTTTGTCCCAGTCAAATTTTAGACATGCTACAATATATCACAGTAGCAATTAGAATGGCATATAAGTGTACTTTGTTAGAATATGTGCCCGGATTGCCTGTTGAACATGCCAATGTCAGGATATAAATGTTTCCTTCTGCACTTACTACAGACTGTTGTTAATTATACTGTTTTTTTGCTGTGTCTGAAGTGCAAGGTATGCTTAAAAGTGTGCACTAACTACTACTAACAAATAAGTTTTGGAGGGAGTTATTTGAAATAAGGTGATTTAATATTTCTTATGACTTTACTGCTGGGGTTAGTAGGTCAGAGGGGTGGCATCGTATGTATGCAGGTATTTTTGCATAGCACTTGCTTTGAGGTGTCCATTTGGTGATCAGAGTCTTATGTTTTGACTGTGAACAAAGGGTGGAAAAAGATGATTGATTATATTAAAATTCACTGCTTATAATAATAATGTATCAGTATTAAATGTATATTTATAAAGCACCAAGAGTGTAGACCTTCACATGCCAGACTTAAGCAGCAGATATGTTGTCAGAGTTTTTTTGCTCAAAAAATGACTTCAGCCATGAATCAAGTATTACTTTTATATATGAAGTATTCATTATTGAAATCTGATAACATATTACACGCCAATATTGAAGTCTTTGGTGGAATGTAATAGACGTACCAGTACATTTTATTTGGTGTTTAAGAACTGGTAGTTTTTAAATAAAGTATTTTTAAGAAGTGCGAGTGACGGTCAGAATGGGATACACTGATGTTTCATTTTCCAAAATATTTGGTACTTAGTGAACATTTTAGTTAATTATTTAAATTTATTATATTGTTAGTGTTATATGTTATTTTACCACAAGTGAGTAAGAGACAACATTTTAGCTGACAACCTGAAATACTTAGCTATGTACACGCCATAAGGAAATTATCATTCTGTAGACACAGATAACACTGAGATCCCAACACTTTGGGGTTCTTACTTTGTGGATTTTTGTGCGGATATTTGTCTAGTTTTATTAAAGGTTTATTAAGGTGTAACTGTTATTTGTACATAAAAATATCTTTCCATGATCAGACAGGATTTGGCTTGAAATGATCAAGTTTTCCTGATTTCTTGTGATAGTGATAACTAATCAGATGTTGTCTGATGTAACCACTGTTGAAAATATAATAATAATAACAAACTTGTATAGTGCCAATATTCTCAAAAAGAATCGAGCTCAGTGGCGCACCTAGTACAGGGGTTAGGCAATCTCACAGTCAAGGTACCATGCAAAAAGTCATCAACAAATGATCGGATGCAGTGAAAACTTATGTTCACTGAACTGAATTTGAAAAAGGCCATTTGGAAACAAAAAAGATTTGTTTCTGGCTTAGAACTATTTGATAATGAAGGTAAAAAGAACCATCCAGAATAGCTGCTGGCAGCGATTGTTAGAAAAGATACAATGGTTTGTGGTTGGGCAAAATGCAAGTGAATAATAATATTTAATATTTTAGTTGAAGTGCTAATAAAATTGAAAATAGAAGTTAAAGTATCCTTGCAAAAACTTCAGTTCTCCTTGTATTGAAAGATTTAACTTATACACATTACAGCATATTAACAAAATTAAGAAATAAAGTAAGTAACATGGTCAAGATCATGGCTGAAAAAAATATCGCTTATACAGTTATATTAATATTAAATAATAATAATAATGTTTTCATTAATATGTTTTTCCTATGTTATAGGTATTTCTGTTAAATCTGAGTTGCGAAGCACAAGAAAAGATAGCCAAAATGCTGTAGTAACTGTCTCAGTGGATAGCTTTGCAGGCAACATACAGTATTCTGTATGTCGTTTGAGTGACAATGTACAATCAGGTGTCAACAAAGTCAGTGCCACTACGTTCACACCTGAGATAGGGACACTGCCTAGTGTGACTAGTGTCGCAGAGACAGGACCTTCCTTTAGACAGGCTGATAACAACAATAACAGCAACAGCAGTTACTGTAGTGACAGCACTCTGCACAGCACAGGTATGTGTTGTAATGAAATTCAGGTCTCTTCCGATGTGCACAATCCAGTGCCATCATTAGGCTTGGCAAATATATCAGTCACTGTGCCGGCATCACAGAAGGATCCCTCACCTATCATTACAAGTAAGATGGATAAGTGGTCGCCAAGTGACTGCTCACAGAATGAGAGTAAATCACACAACAGGAACTTAGGTCTGATGCCAGAGCAGTTTGTTGCCACTGTCAGTCCAAAGAAAGAAGTTTGCGTGAAGTCGGAGGATCAACAGATTCTGACTACAGAATGTCACACATCATATCATGCACACCAGAATGGTCATGATTTGTTATCACCAAGAAGTAACTATCCAGATAAGCATGTTAATCCCAGACATCCAACAGGTGAACCCAATGGACTAGCCAATCAGAGAGTGGATCCGGGCAGAGCAGGCAGTCCACAGTTTGGTCATAAGCAGGTCAGTCCAGATGTGGAAAGAAGTACTTCAAGTATTGACATCAAACGTGAGCATGACCTGATGTCCCAGATATCAGGTGATAGACCTTCAGTACCTAATGCTCCATGTTCTTGGCAACCTTCTGCTCCAGTGGATAGATATGATACATTGATACATTCCATTGCTCCGTTCTATGCTCACTTCATGTCACCACACTACCCTGTTGACCCTCGTCTACTCCCGCTGTACCCAGATAAACAGGACGCCAGTTGGCTGCAATCATCTGGTTATCTTCTTCCTGCCTCCTTGCCACGTATGCAGCTACCACCAGTGTTTGCACCATCTCAGGCACTCCCTGTTGTGACGCCAGAGCTGGTTCGATGTCCACAAGATGGTGGAACACGACCAAAGCCAGGGGAGAGTTTTGCTCAGCAGGGTAGGTTGCACAACCCAAATGAGTCGGAAAAGCTGACTAGGTGTGTGCCAGTAGGCCATGGCATTCCGACACAGCTGGATTGTGCATCATCTGGCAATGAGCAGAAAGATGTCAAGGTGGATATCACTGATGGTGGCATCAAGTCTGAGTCTCCAAGTGTCTGCAGCAGTCCTAATCATCATGATAATCATGCACACTCTGTTACTCACAAGATGACTAGAAAGGTGAGGACAAAGTCTGAAAGAGATGATGGCATTCTGACAAACTGTATCCATGGTAACATTCCAGGCAAACAACAGAACATGGCCAAGATTAAGTCGCAAAGCATGGAAAGTTTGTTCACTGGTAAAACTTGCCAGATAATGGATTCTTCTGGTCCAAAGGTCATTCCAAAGGTCAATGACAGGTCAGGGGATAGAGATCAAGGTCATGACATACTCCTTAATTGTCCAGCTTCAACATCAGGTGAATAGTTTGCTATTTGTTATTCCTGACCAAATATCTTTTTCACAAATAGTTTGTTGCCTATGTATGTTCCAATATATTACTTAGTTTCTTCTAAATCTATTTTCCAGCCACCATACCTGTGGGAATTGCATATGCACATCAAAGATCCACAAGTCAAACAGAATCAAAAGGTAGTTATTATACATTAGATGAGGAATTGAATTCATCATTTAGATAAATAACAGCTAATCATAATTTTTTAGAATATTTTGTGTTGCTCTGTGTCCTTGTTTGTAGATACTTTCAGTCTTTTACCTTAAAGTTATGGTTAACTTAAGAGTTTTATGGGAATATAAATGATGATGAATTGGCTTTATGTGTGGGTGAAATATATCTTAAATGGTCAAAGTTTATGATTTTATCTTAAAATGTGTTTCTTGTAAATATCTGTAGGTAGGATGTAATACAATTACTACAGAATTGTTTTTGTGCAGCTTTTTTGGTTTACCAAGTTCATTTAACCATGAGAGCTTAATTTAACATCTAGCTGAGAAATTGCTAAATGGGCACTTCCTCACGTAGATGTCTGACAATAATAGAGCATTTATTATAGAAGATAGAATGGCAAGATGGCCTTATATAACTTATCCTAGATATGAACTGGATTAAGTAAAAGTGTAGGGAATATTATTTGTGATTATAAGCAACACACCTTTTATATCTTTTAATATTTTTAAAGTAAAAACGTTGTTGTACAAATACCATTTTGATTTATTTAATCTTGTTTGATCCTGGATTTCTGGTGTATTTCAGAGGCAGCTGTGGATCCTGAAAACCAGAGACCAACCAATTGTTCAAACCATGATTCTGATGTGAGACAAGTTCAGCAAGTTAAGCCAACATCTGTAAATGAAGTGCAGAATTTCATAGGTATAATTGATATTAAGTGTGTGTGCATGAATGCACAATACTTGCCTGTTATAGTCTTATATTGTATCAGGAAAATGTTTACAACTAAATGAATTGATAATAGATATGTACATGTGCTGTGAGCAGCAAAATTGTGTTGTAAACCAGGGTCAGGTATACTTTGTTGAAGTCACTTTAAATAACATAGTTAGGTCAGGTATTAGTTTGCAATTTGAATGGTTTTGTTAACATTACTGACAGTTCCAAATTTATATGGCATGACTATGACATTTTTTATGAATCTCTGTGATTCCTGTAGAAAGATACCTTGCTGTATCTATTTGAAATTAACAGTAATCATATAAAAATTATCTTGGGATAATGTAAATTGATTTTTAAAAGTAAGGGAAATCTAGGAAAGCCTTAAACATGGGAAACTGTAAATATGACATGAACTTAATACAGATAGATAATTCTAGTTGCTTCAACTTTTACAGGACAGAAAACTCAGTCATTCATTCACAGTTTGCAATCATTACTATCTCAAAACAGACAAGTGTATAATGAAAATTAATAAAAGTGGACTTTGTGTTAAAAAGGATTTTCCCGGTGAAGCTTAAAGTGTACATACAATGATTGAGTTGTTCATCTTTAGTGCTGTGTTCCCTAATTATTAATTTTATGAAACCATTGAAGAAATATTAAAATAAACTGCTGCTTGGCATGTTTCTGAGAAATGACTTCAGTTGGGTTTCATTCTTGTTTGAATAATATGAAATCTATGTCTACAAATAATCAAGTAATACAGTATGGGAGAGCAGCAGCTACACACAAACTTCATTTAAACTTAGTTGGAGCAAAACTCCATTAACCACCAGTAGGCCATAATATTGTTTACTTTGACAGTGGGGTTAGCCCCTTTTTTAAATGGATCATGGGTCACTCACAATATTAATTCAAGGAGCCTATTATCAGTTACAATATAATGATGGATTACCCCTTAGGCATATGAATAAAAATTAAATACGTATTAATCTTTCTCTAATACTAGTTATATTTATGCCTTTAATGTGGTGCAAACGTATTTGATGATAATGCTTATTTTTAATCAGATGTTGTGCCCATTGTAAGTGATGTGGAGTTGGACAGTTACAACCAATCACCTTGGTTACACCGGGAGTGGTCTAGAAAGCCGATTCCAGTTCCTTCTGGATATAGGCTTGTTCAGGATAAGAAGTCGGCACAGATGTTCTTGTTGCCAGGTAGTTAAATTTGTTATGTGTAATTTAGTGTGCCATGGTGAGTGTTAGTGCTATTAATATTTGTTTGGCTAATGTTATATTTTAAGCATACTATGGTTGTGTAATTCAATGTTTTCCTTCTTAATCTGAAATAATTAATTAGGTAATTTTTTGTCAATAACATATTAAAATAAAATTGGCAAATTAGTGGCTATCCATTTGTTTGCTGTTTAGATTTAATAAATAGCTTATAAATTAACCTTGGGTTGGGTTTACAAGTACAAATAAAAAATTCTGTGAACTAAAGCTAGAGTGTGGGAAATATTTAATGACGTGGGATATATGCAATTTTAGATCTATTGTTATCATAACAGTGATTAAAATATTATTGTTATTATTATTTTAGAGTCACAACTTGATGGTGATACTTAAACTTGAAGTTTTGAATCTGTATATGCTTATGTGTTTAACTGATTTTTCATACAGAAGGCAACCTAGCTGAACCACAACAGGATGAGAAGTGTTTAGAGATTAGTGGTAATCCAGATAACAATAAGACAGTAGCCGAGAAGTACTCATTACAGAAAACAGAGGAAGTTACCATATCAACAGTAACTACAGAAACCATCACAAAATCTGTGGCAGTGAAGCATAACAATTACAACATTGTCACCCAAACTTCTGTGTTAAGCTCACAGGATGACCAAGTTAGGAACAGTGTAACTGATGATGAGTGTGATAAGTCAAGGTGTGATGTGTTGACAAGTAGTAGTCAGTCTCAGGTTTCTCAGCCACCAATGACTAGTGTTACTGGCAGAACTGTTAAGCAGGCTGTGGCTGTTAAGCCACAGACTACAACATCACAGTCATCAAGGCCAGCTGATAATACAGCAGATTGTCTCTCATCAAACAGTTCTGTTACTCTCAGAAAGTGTCCTTTGTTTGGTGTGCATAGAGCTGGATTGGATCACTATGGTAGCACTGAGAGTTGCCAGGAAAAGAAAGAAGTACTGTCTTGTGGTGAGAGACATGAGAGGATAAATGGTGTGTCACAATTGGCTCTGGTAGAGTCTCGTGGTACATCACCGATTGGCTTCAGTGATGATGTACCCTTGAAGTATTTAATTTATCGTAAACTTCAAACAGTATCAACACTTACCGACCAACCAGAACAGATCTCTTCTGCTATTCAGACTGATATTTCAGAGTCCACAATACATACACCTTTGTCGGTGATGGTGAAAGAAACTTGTGTTCAGACCTTGCCCTCTGTTGGTATGGATTTGGTTAGTGACATTCCATTGCAGGATGACACAACAGCATCAGTTTTTTCTCGGACAACATCAAATCTACTCAAAGCAGCATCATCCATCAGTTCTTCTCAAGATGATGGTAGGCATGATGGTGATGTTGGTAGTGAGGGACACCGCAACACACCACCCATACTCACTAAGATTGTAGATGCTGACCCTCTTTGCTCAAATTCTGCCAACCCAAATGTCTCCGTGAATGCTGTCCCATCTCCGGTGTATTATAATGGTACTGTTGGCATATCTCAACCCACAGATGGTTTACATCTGTTGAGTATCTTGGCCGAGCATCTGCAGAGAAACAACACATCTGAGGAAAGGCAGACCATATCACCAGACATCAACAAGAATTATAATGCTCCAAAGTCATTTTGTTTTGATGACAAGGATTTTGTTCAGAATAAGACATATTTCTTGAAGAAGACTGATGCAGACGATGATGCTGTATTCCAGCCACAGTGGACATCGAATATATTTAAGATTAATATAGGTTAGTTGTGTGTGTGTGTGTGTGTGTGTGTGTCAGGGCCTGAAAAATTGGTTGCCCAGATGCCTGGGGCAAGTATATGCCGGGCTAGTGCTGATCAGCCTTTTTGAGATGAAAATTCGCCAAATAGTTTTTTCCTGCTGCATTCCTATACTTTCAGTCTGCGATGCAAAGCTGGCTGTGAGTGCCAGCTATGCCTAAAGCCGAGATTCCATATACGTATACAATATACGTATACGTATTCCACATGCTGCATATGTGACATTGGGGTATCGATGTGTTTTGGACACCCCTCTCACCTTCTTACCAATTTTTCTTGGGAAAGCCTCTCTGGGCACTCAAATCAGATGGTTGAATCCAGAATTTTATGACCAGGTCGTTAAATTCTGGATTCAACTGTCCGTTTTGTCGCACATATAAAATCACACTTGTACATTTACATGTTTTCTATTTTTTGTCAGATTTGCATACCATGTATATGGAACCTCATATTAAGACAACACACTGCTTATTTAAATGGTGTTGCTGATTAAAAGCTGTATTGATTATAGTTTACTGGCTATGCATTCTTGGTTATTTGAAATTCTATTTATATAATGAAAGTGAAAATGGCTACCAGTAATTCAGCAAAGCAGAAATGGGCTTCACTAAATAAACATTTCTTATCAAACACTTCTCTATTTGTCGATTTTTATTGCAAATATATGTTTATATAGGCATGTGAAATATAGCAGATTTTAAGATAAATGATAATTTTGGATCAGGTGAAAATGTATTGGGCAAGTGAAAACATTTGTTGGACAAGTGCATTTCTAATCTACTTGCCAAGGGCAACTGAATTGAATTTTTCTGGCCTTGGTGTGTGTGTGTGTATGTGTGATTTCACATGGTAAATATTGTAAGATATGCATTTAACTAAAATTCAGCAGTGTAAATCTAGTGCCAACTCTTAGCTTTTATATGTGGTGTACAGTTGAAAATAATGTGCTACAGACTGCAGGTTTATTAATGTGAATTGGCTATAATATGTTTGATAAATAGATGAATGCTTTTTGTAAAACATGAACTTTACCTTAAACTTTTGATGATTAGGTAATTCCATCCCCAACACTAGACTATTCATCCAGATATTCATGAGCATGAATGTTTTTATATAAGACGTCCTTTTTATGTTATGCTTGTAGGTTGAATGATACTTAATATATTTCTTATTACTGCCAATACAATAAATTATGACATGTTTATTTTCCAAGCTTATAGAATATCAAGTCTTGGAAGTAAATTTTATAGGAACATTAAGTTATTTATAATAAATGGGATAGTGCATAGAGGACTGCAAAACTTTACATGAACTGAATCATATATCAAGTTCACTTGCATGCTTTATTGCAAAATGCTTTATGTGAAACAGGTTTGTTCTGTTTTGGAACTGTTGATCTGTTATCAATAAATGCAGAGGACAAAGGAAGGAAATATTTTTATAAGAAGTGTGCTTAGAATAAAACTGTGGTTGGTGGACATAAAATAATTTAATTAGGATATTGTACACCAATAATAAAGCAGTGTATAGAGACAATGCTAAAATTTAGAACAAAACATTTCTGAAAATAAACCATGGCTATATATTTCTAGATTAAAAATCATCCTTGCAACCATAACTGAGCTTAAAAGTGGTAATCAAGGTCCTCAGCTAAAGAGTTAATACCTCGGCAATTTCTGAACCCCTCTTCCCACATAGGAATTCCATCAGCTTTTTCCAGAATATTATTTATTACTAAATCCTATTTTATTTATAGGCTAACTGTCACACTGGTTTTGATTTTGAGTAATTGTTTTGATAAAGGCTCATTTTTTACTGAATAATTTTACATTGAGGTCATACAACAGCCATCATCATAGGATAGAAAATTGTGTGGAGGGAGGGGAGAGTCATACAGTTACTTGTATACCTGCATGTTGCATATTGGTTTCAGAGCCTGATAATATGGATGCCATGGAATTAGATTACCGAGTTAGGTTGGCCGAAATACAGCGAAAATATAAAGAAAAACAAAAACAGCTTGCTAAACTGCATCACAAAAAGAGGTAAGAACCATTGTTCTAAAACTTTTGCTGCATTATTGTCATTCTCTGGAGAAAAAAAATTGGAGGCTTCTAGTGAATATATATTACAATATTATGTTTGACAATTAGTAATGCATTCATCTAATATAAGATACAGAAGTAGAGAGAGAGAGAGAGGTGGTCAACATTTTTTGACCAGTGATATAACATAAACTACTGCGTAGACATAACTAGCCTGCAGGTTTCTCATCTAACACGATTATAATATGAACATACATGTAGTACTTTCTGTATAAAGCCTGAAACTGTGTTTCTAATGATTATTATTAGTATTTTTGCATATTAATATTTGTGTTTGTGTGTTTTAGGATATATATATATATATATATATATATATATATATATATATATATATACAGTTAATCTGTATAATCAGGTAATACCAGTATGTAAATTACCTGAAATATTCAGGTAATATGTCTATTGCTAACTGAGATGTAATACATATTACCTGAAAATTTCAGGTAATATATGTATGTACATTACCTGATTATACAGATTAATATATATATATATATATATATATATATATATATATATAATGGTGGCACTGACTCTGAACATCAACACCTAAACATCCCTTAAATCCTGTACCTTCTTAAATCTATACATAAATCTATATGCATGGAACTAAATATACAAAAATCTTCACCTCCACATATCAAAGGATATGTAGACCTATGTATATATATATATATATATATATATATATATATATATTGTGTGTGTGAGGGGGGGGATCCTCATCTGCTTGTGGGACCCAGTTGATCTGTTTATGGTATGTGACAAATGTGTCATGCCCATAAGGAAGTGGTTGTATGTAGGCTAGGAACAGAAAGCGAAAGCACATACAAAAAGTACCAGATGACACCACAACTCGCAGTAAACAATACATGCATGTGGTTCAATGATAAGTTAATAAATTTATATATATACACTAAGTAACTACTTTGATACCACAGTTTACATTCAGCAGTAATTTGCTGTAGTCCAAAAGAAACCTATTAATCAGAACATTTCGACACCACAGATGCTGACCTCAGCTTCATTCTGGGTTCAGCTTCATTCTGTGTTCAAATAACTAAACAATTCTTACCTATATCACCCATAATGAAAGACGTCTAACAGGTCCAGCATTAGAAGTTGTTGTCTAACTAAAGTGAGAAATTAGGCCTTTTATAGGTTCTTAGTGAGTCAACCAACATAACATTTTGTTGAACACATGACAAAAAAAATTGTTCTGTACACTACCTACATATAGAAGCAGCAAAGCTCAAAAAGAAAAGTTGTAATACTGCACAATGAATTATTACTGGACTTGAACAAAATATTGCACATAGGGACACATAGGGATTATAATAGCCATATATTCAATAATTTTCCCATAGGAGGGTAATCTGATTACTCATAATATGGGAAAAAACTCTGCTGGCAGCTTAATACCAAAGGAGAAAGCTGCCAGAGTAACAAACGTCTCCGGGAGTGTAAATCCATCAAGTAATATTGCATGAATTAATAGAAGGTCATTTCACAGGAAGACATAAAGTATGTGTGTAATGTGTGATATTTGTGTGTGTGTGTTGTTATTTATTGGCTAACTGAGCTGAGCAACCTCCATAGATAATGAAGTCAAGTGAAAGATGAAACATCCTTTGAATATAGTCCAGCCTGGAGTTTATACCAAGGTGCTAGAGGCCCATTTCCAACCACACTACCAGTTATGCCATGGGAATGCTCCTGTGTGTTTGTATGTGCGTGTGTGTGCGTGTATGTATAGACAATTAAGATGTTTCCCTACCTTGCTAATATCTACATAAAGTTTTTTTAATGTTACACTAAACTTTTGTGTATTTTAAGTGATGAGCAACACTCAAGTAAGCGTAAGCCAGGGCGGCCAAAGCGACGTGGCAGTCAGAAGTCATCTGTTAGTAGTAGGAGTGATGATGTCATAAGTAGCTCAGACAATGTGAGCTCAGATCAGAGCACGAAGAAAAAGTGTCACAATAAACATACAAATGAACTAGCCATTAGGAGGGAACAACAGGTAATTGTCTTGATCATCATTATATCAATACTGTTTGTCTGAAAACCTATGTTTTTATGGTGTAGTTGTGATAATATTATAATACCACAATTCACTAAGATGCAGTGAATGTGATTTTCAGAAGTTGTGTATTTGTAATATTTATAATGTTTGATAAACAGAAGACCGCTCTGAAGACAAACTCCAATAAACAAGGTACTAAGACAAAGACCAAACCCGTGATAGTAGGACAGAGTAAACCAGCTGACAAGATTTCAGATGAACCAGGTAATATTATACTGTATAGAGATAGCATTTTGTCAGGATTAAAACATCTAAGGTATACAATGAGATTAAAGCTAGCTTAAATCGATTTTATTTTCACACAACAGCATAATTTGTTGTTTATTAATTTAATTGTTTGTTAATATTTGTTATCCACATTAGTGCTAACTATTGATAGTTCACATCATTAGCAACAGTTTTAACTTTGTTAGGCCATTTTTGTTTTCAGGAAGTACATCAGGTTTAGGGTTGTTAGCAGAGTATGCCATATGTCAGGCGGAGACAGTAAACACTGAGAATGTCAGTTCTACTGATAAAGGCAGCATTACGAAGCGAAAGAAGAAACTAATAGATGGTTAGTTATGATAAATCTATTTCTTATTTGTATTAAGATGTTACACTTGTATTTTGAAATAAGACTAATATTTTCATTGGTGAATGTTATTAAAAGGGTTTGTACAGATTCCTGCAAACCCATGATTTCACAAACTATTTTCTTTGCTTATCTTGGCAAATGAGGATTTTGTCAGTAAAAGGTGTGGCTGAAAACTGATGAAAATATTTTGAGTTAAAATATATATCCCGGAAATGTTATTTATTTGTTGGAAACTTTCAGTTAATTTTTTTTTGAGCATCATTGGTTAATGTATGTGACTGGTTCTGTTATCAGGATCCAGTCAGGATGAGGATGAGGATGTTCCAGCAAAGAAACGTAAGCCTGGACGTCCCAAAAAGTTTGACGAAGAGAGTGTTACTGGTCAGTATAATTGGTCAGTGTGGTATTACATTTAGCGTATTCAGGTCAGTTATTAAAGATGTTCTGAAGATATAAAAACATCCTGACATTGAATTACCTTCAGAGAATGTTCATGTTTGGTTTTCTGTACTGCTTCTTTACCCATACATGTATATATATATAATATAATCTGTGCCAGAAAGTGTTTTACACTGACTGTCAAATAGTGGAAATAATGTAATAAAAAATAAGGAAACAGCTTGTATTCATTGGTGAATGCATTCTATATATCACTGTATTTTAATAATAATAATATAATATCATCAGACTAATGTTATCCAGGAAAAATCTACTGCAAATCTACATTGGTATTCTTGTTTTTCTTTTTTGTGTTGCTTTATAGAAACCATAGTAGCCAAAAAGCCAAAGAATCTCAGTTTCTTTTCCTATGGAAACAGCAAAGGCTATGGTTCTGCTTTCCGGAGAACACACAGCAAGACTGTATTTGGCAACAAAACTGCTTGCTTTATGTCCAAAATGACAATGCTCGGAGGAAAATCTTGTTCACTGGCAAACAAGTTTACAGCATTAGGGAGCAAGTCATCGAACACAGGAATCAAATCTAGCACGTCCAGTAAATCATCTGTTGTCGCTAGTAAGCCATCTCAGCTGACAAATAAATCTGGTTTTATTTTGAGCAAGATCTCTTCATTCTCAAACAAACCAGATGTCAGCGAGAGCAGATCTTCAGCACATTTTGGTAAAGCTGATGTTCACATGAACAAGTCGTTTGGAGTTGCCAATAAATATGAGAACCATGAGATCAAAGGTTCATCACTCCTATATAAATCTGAGGTACACAGAAGCAAGATTTCTGCAATGCCTAGCATTTCCAAACTACAAGATAGTAAGCCTTCAACCATATCAAATCAGTCTGAAGTTTCTGGCTGCAAATCTTTTGCAGTGGCACATAAGTATCACATAACAGCCAGTAAGCCTGCAATATATGACAGCTATGGCAGTATGTCTTCAGCAATATCAGGTAAATGTGACAGCCATGGCAACAAGTCTTCAGCCATATCAGGTAAATCTGACAACCATAGCAGCAAGTCTTTAGTGTCAAATAAACCTGATATCACTGGGATAAAGTGTTCTGTATCAGGTAAATCTGATGTCACAGGGATGAAGTCTTCTTCAGCATTGGGTAAATCTGATGTTGCTGGGATTAAGTCTGCTACAGCATCATGTAGACCTGACACCCATACAAGCAAGTCTGCTGCAATATCATGTAGACCTGACATCCATGCAAACAAGTTTGCTGCAACATCATGTAGACCTGACATCCATACAAGCAAGTCTGGTACAACATCTTGTAAACCTGACATTCATGTGAGCAAGTCTACTGCAACATCATGTAAACCTGACATTCATGTGAGCAAGTCTACCGCAATATCATATAGACCTGACATCCATGGGAGCAAATTTGCTGGAACATCAAGTAGACTTGATGTACATTGCAGCAAGTCTGCTGCAGCATCATCTTGTAAATCTGACAGCCATGGGAGCAAATCTTTTACCACATTATTTAAATCTGATGCCCACCGGAGCAGATCTTCTGTAGTGTCAAGTAATTCTGACAAGTCTGACATCACTGAGGACAAACCTTCAGCAGTATTGAGTAAATCTGACATCCTTGGAAGCAGGCCTTCACTGGTATCAAGTAAATCAGAGGTCCATGGAGGCAAGCTGTTTGGCACAACAAGTAAATCTGACATTCTTGGAAGCATAACATCTTTAATATTTAACAAAACAGACAGTCTAGTAGGCAAGTCTTCACTGTCATCAAGTAAACCTGACGCCACAGTTTGCAAATCTGCACCATCGAGTAAATTAGATGTCACTGGAGGTAATCCTTCTCCAGTTGTAAATAAATCTGAGGTGGCTGATTACAAATCAGAAGTGAGTAAGACTGGTAGTGTCACCAGCCAAACACCTGTTGTTACAAGTATTACAAGTGTCCAGGCTTCAAGATCATCAACAAGTAAGCCTAGCACAGTTATCAGCAAGCCTACATCAGCAACGAGTGATACAGCTATTACTAACTCCATTAAGGTATGAACAAAAAATGTATTTCGTATCATGTATTGCTTTTACCACTTATCACTTAAACAATTAATTGAATCCAGTTGGGGTATTAACTGTATATCACCTGTGTTTTCCATACATTTCACTACTAGGTGTATCAGATTCAGTATTGTTCCTGGTACATATTTATGCAAAATTCTCACAAATTCAAAATGATAGGTTCAATGTAAAAGGTAAGGTAAGTAGAAGGTAAGGCTCAAAACATTATAGTTCAGGGATGCCAGAATCACAACAATTTGTTTTTCAGTTATTTTACATTAGTATTTTTACCTTTAAAGTTTCACATACTAAACAACCCCATGGCTAGTTATTACAGGTTTGCTGCAAGTTAGGAAAATTGAAGTTCAGGAAATCTTTTAATTAGTCTGTAAAAGTTTAGATCCTGTGTAAAGGATACGGAAATTCAGAAAAAAATTCATAACGTATTAAATTATTAGCTAAAGAACTGCTATTTGATCCCATCTGGTAATCTGTCGGTGTCACTATTTATATTTATTTCCTCTAGTGAAAATACTCTAGCCACCACATTTTGGATGAATATAGTATGAAAACTGTGCTAATATCATATGGAACAGGTTTAGCTAGTACATTTTAATACTTTAATTACTCCATACTAGTAAGGATCTTGTGATCTACCTATGTCCATTAAGGTATGGGAGATATATGATATATATACTACTATATTTGCTAAAATGCACACTTTCATAGATTAATCAGTGTGATCCTCTAAGAGCCTGTAAAGGTTTCCAGTGAGTTCAAGTGAGGTGGGATAGTGTAAAATATCAATTGTATCAGATATTGATTATACCCTCCCATTTATATCTGTTTGGGTGAAGTCTATACAGCTGTTACTATGCTGTTTTATATCCAACTCAGTATAGTTCTTCAGTGCAACATTGGGTTATTGAAATATGAGATTGTTAATTTGTGGCTAATTTAGTTAAAAGCTAGGTTTTGTGCTGACCTCGGATACCATCTCAATTTTAGTCTAAAGTACCCAGCCACTCCTTAACCTTCTCATTAATGCTTTGATAATCATTTTCATGAAACATGTCACTGTCATTTTCATCAGTGTTACTACATAAATCTTCTGTTTTAGTACAACTTAGTACAAATGAACTAATGATCTGTTTCTTCCTGTAGGAAGAGACATCTGCAACAATTTGTAGTACAATCAGTTATCGTCGAAGGAGTGAACGTATATTTATTAGTGAGTCTCTCCAGACAGCTAAGGCATCAACAACCACTACTGTGTCATCAGCAACATCATTTGGAACATCCACAACATCATCTGATGATATACGTGATGATGTGTCCAATCAGTCATCTAAAACATCAAACAAACAGAGTAACCGAACAGATCATGCTAGCGCTGATCGTGAACATAATGGGAATCAGTCAGTGACTAGTCAGTGTACAAAGGCTAACAACTCACAGAAAGATGGCCAGACTGTACAGAAAGATCAGCCAAGTAATACACCAGGCAAGACTAAAGCTAACAAGGATTCGGCCAAGTCTGTGCAGGTACAAGATGTTAGTCATAAACTTAAAAAGAAGTCAACTGGTACAAAAATGGGGTCACCTGATACAGATACCAAAAATGATGCATCTGAAGGACAAGTTGAAGTTAATAAAACTGTAAGTATATATATGTGTGTGTGTGTGTGTGTGTGTGTGTGTGTGTGTGTGTGTGATATTCTTCCATGTATTGCATGCATTTGTGTATAATGTACACCACCTTTTGACTGGAAAAATATCTGCAGGAGAAACCGGGAAAATCTGCAGCTGGATGTTTATTTCCACGAATTAAATTGATCTGTCATTAAATGAGTAGTAACTGGATCAGGACACCGTGGAGACATTGTAAGACTTTTGGATGATAATTGTGGACTGAAAGAGGGAGGAATGCAGATGGGGGTCAATTTCTTAACAAAAGCTACGTCCCTGAAATGGGAACTATCTGAGCCACACACATGGTTTTGTACAAACTGTGGAATACACAGAAATAGATTAAACAACATATATACAGTATCAGTAAAACTTTAATCAGACATTTTAGTACATAATATTGTATAAGAAAGGTACGAGCAAAGTCAAAAAGTACTTAGTTTTCTTGGGAACAGGTCTGAAGAAAAAAAGTGGGAAACATTTAGTTACAGTGCATACTGCACAACCCCCAAAACAAACAAGGAAAAACTGCATACTATATATGGAAGAATATGGTACTTCTTGATGTGTCTGTACATAACTGTTTTCTTTTCTTTTAACACTGTGATAAAAGGGGATGATCACTTTGAATGAGTGAGATACCTAGTCTTAATGATACCAGAACAAAAAGGTCAATTAGTCTGGGTGTGAGTGTTTGAGTTAGTGAGTCTTAATGACACCAGCAGAAAAACGTCATTTATTAGATGTCAACTGTTGGTGAGAAGTTTGTTTTGTACATTTTTTTTTCTTCAGAAGAATGAGTCAAAGGAGAAGTCGGTGATATCAACATCAGTGAGGAGTCCTGGTGATGGGAGTGATAGTGATGATACTAGTAGTGATGGGGACAGTCTGCCTCTCAGTAAACTGATACATCATTCACCAGCTCCTGGTTTGTTACATAACCTGTTCTGTCACAGAGATATGGGATATACTGAAAGATGAAGTTAGATAGGTTGATAGAAGGAGAGCTGTAGAGACAGAATACTGCTACAGACAGAGAGGATGATAGAAAAATTGATTGCTAGAAAGATAGACAGATGGATTGTTGGGAGACAGACAACCCCCCCCCCCCACACACACACACATACACACGCACGCACACACACATTTAATTATCTAAATATACCCTTTCAAATAAACTATTATGATTATGTTCAGTAATTCAGACATTACTGTCATTGTCATGATAGTAAACAATCGATGTATCAGTTTTGTGTGCCATCTCATTTCAGAAGTCATTTCTTGCAAGTTGACCCGAAAAGACATAAAAGACAACCTCAGTGTCCTATTCTTCAAGGAAGGATTGTTTTATGAAGCCACTGTTGTTAATATTCAGCCACCAGACATGTAAGTTTTAATTGTTCAGTTTAATTATTTAAGTTATATAACATGGTGCATATTTTAACCTAGTGGAGTTTAGAATAAGTTTTCTTCATCATCTTCTTTATCTACACTTGTTTGTTTCAAGTTTCTGACTAAGATGTGTTTCAGAGAACTATTGTACTGTCATATTTCAGCTATGGCGTGTTGATTGAGGGAGAGAGGGGAAGTCGGCCACACATCTTACCAACAGAGGAGCTGCTGGAAAAGGCTGTACTTGATGTGAAGTGCATCTCCCTGAACTCCTTGCCATCAGGAACACGTGTCTGTGCCTACTGGAGTCAGCAGTTCAGTTGCTTATATCCAGGTTGCATTTCTAAAGACACCACCACTAGCAACTCTCAGATTGATCCCTCTCTGATCTGTGTTGAGTTTGACGATGGTGATTCTGGTAAAATTCCACTGGAACACATACGACTATTACCAGCAGATTTCCCATTACAAGGTTAGTATCACTTTTGGGCTGAATTCTTCTTCAATAGAAGTTTTAAAGGTGACAACAAATACAGGGTGTGATAAATAAGAAGTGTGTATTTTGGTATTCAGCATTAACTGAACAATTACAGTCATCCTGCTCTGAAATACACATCTTCCACTTATTCAATCAGTGTGAATAACAGAAACATGGAGTGCATTTCTATCATATTTACTGTAGGTAAATTCTGAAAAACTTATGCACATCATCCCTGACAGTCCAGTGTGTTTTTACCATATAATTCTGTATAATAGCAGGGTACTACTCGATGTATGCACAGCTTAAATTCTGGAAATGTAGTTCTGTATAGCTGACCCCCATAATGGGGGTGGGGGTGGTAATATTACTGAGACGACAGCCTAGGACATTAGAAGCTCAAGCCAGAAAATAAATTTCAACAACAGTTACTAGTTCAGAAACTAGTTACTTTCCTCATTTAAATTATTTGTAGGTATACTGCAATATATCATGGTAATTATTACTGCATATGCGGTTCTGTTGTTGGCCTTAATTATCAGGTAATGATGCATTATATGTTCAGACATCTTAAAGATTATTGTGTTTGTTTACTTGTTTAGATCTTGAGACAAATCCATTGATGATGATTAGTAACAGAAAACGAAGGAGCACCGGAGAAGATCTGATGGAGGTAAAGAAACATAAACTATCATCCAGCGATAGTACGGGTAGTCATATCCTAGCTGGCCAGTCTAAGACTGACAACAAATCGGTCTCAAAATCTGTCAAATCTAGAGTTTGTGAGGCCGAGAAGAAGAGAGCTGATACTGGCCCTGGTGCCAGAAACTGCAGCAAGAACGTGTCAAAGTTGAAGGTGAGCTCCAAGGTTGCTTCTTCGGTGAAAACTAGAATGGAATCATCTTTGAAGGGGAGAAGTCAGTCATCGGGCAGATCAAAGGAGAGGAGTTTGGATGTTCCTTCGCATCGTTTATCATCACACATGATGTCCTCAGCATCGGGTAAACCCTCTAGAATGGCTAGAAGTCACATGGTATGCCATGACCAATCGGATAGCTCAAATGATGACTCGGCTGCCACAAGCAGTCAATCAGGTGACAGCTCCAGTTCAACAGAGTCAGGTGATGACGATGAATATGTACCAGTGAAGAACAAATCCCAGACTCGCACATCATACAGGGATGAAAAGTCACAGAGTAAAGTGATCTCTCCAAGAAAACGTCAGCAGGAGTCCGACGACCAGAGTAAGTGTACTGCAGTTTTTGTAGAAATAAATTTTTCTGGCTTCTTAAACTACTACAGGTGTCTTCTGACTTGTTTCCTATAAACAATTATGTTTATTGTCAAAGCTTATTTAATAGTTCCAATTTTTGTTGGGTATCTTTATATTTCTATTGTATCTGTTTGTAGTGGTACCTCTACAGCAACTATGGCAATGGGTTGGCAAGGGCACAAAACGTCCTGGTATGAAAGGCAAAGCAAAGAGAGAGTACTTCAAGTCCATACAGAGAGGATCTGAGATTATAAATGTACGTTACACACAAACATTGACTCTGTATAAAAAACATTGATCACCTTAACTTGCCTTATCACTTCCTATTATATTTTTAATGGAATGATGTTTTTGTGGATAGATCAAATCATAAAGGGAAGATTTTATCTGGTAATGCTTTCTCTTACCCAAGGTATAAGAGAGTGATCACTGTTTGTTTGTTTGTTTGATCTTACAGGTTGGAGACTGTGCCGTGTTTCTATCAGCAGGACGTACTCTGCCGTATGTGGGTAGGATTGTCAGCTTATGGCAAGGTTGGGGTGGTAACATGGTAGTCAAAGTGAAGTGGTTCTACCACCCAGAGGAAACAAAAGGTGGAAAGAAACTGGCAGAAATTAGGGTCAGTAATTATCTACGTGTATTGTTGTTATTATGATTTTATCACTCACCAATTTCAAGTCTATACTGTCATAAATTCATTATGAGGTGTTTTTTTGGGGGGAGGGGTCTTATTTCATATAATGTAGGTCATACAGATGTGTTTTGAAACAGATTACCAGTAGAGGTGAATACTGGTTACTGTAATAGTTGAAAAGTTAAAAATAATAATACAGGCAATAATGGTAGCTCAAGTATACTTACCAGTTGAATGGGCAATAAAATATATCAATGGTTTTCATGTTCTAGATAAAAATTGAGCAACGTGTTTAAATTAAATCTTGGTGACAAATGTGTTTATTGTATTGTTTTTATGTTCAGGGGGCTTTGTATCAGTCACCACATGTGGATGAGAATGATGTCCAGACAATATCACACAAATGTGAGCTACTCTCCTATGTTGAGTGGAAGGCGTACAGGGCTCATAAACAGCAAGAATGTCAGCGTAAAGGCATCACGTGTGACTTTGATGATGACGTCTACTATCTGGCTGGTACCTATGATCCTACAATTGGAATGATCACTTTTCAGCCGGATGTCAAACTGTTGTGATTTTAGTCAACAGCAGGCCTGACTGATATAGTGGGCAATGTCATAATTTGATATAGTGTTTGTTGGTAATCAAGTGAATTAATGTTGATTACTTTGAGTGATATACGAATGTGTATAGTAATTTTTAGAGTAGTTGACCAACTTAAATGCCTTTCAGGGATGTGTTCCCAGTTGTATGTTTATCTCAGCTGTATTATTTATATAAAGAGATATTGTTATAATTACCACTGTAGTTGTTCATCCCACCATGTCATTTAGAGAAAACAAATGCTCTGCAGCTTTGTGTAATTGGTAGATATGTGTGTTTATTGCACCGGTGTCATGTCAGAAATACTTGGCAGTGTACATTTTATAGAAAGCACAATTTTTTATGCTTGCTGAAGCCGACGTGTGTAAATAACCACAAGAATGACTTCACTCACATTAACTCACACATACATCGTCTGGACGATGTGTGCACAATGAACGTGCAATGGCAATGACCCCTCTTCAGCGTGTGAACAAAACTGGTTTTGTTGTTCACATAATCAGATTTTAAACGTGCCTTTAATCAATGTTGTTCCTGCAGCGACACTTAAAGAGTTCCAGTTAGTTCAAGTGCCATTGTAAACCGATCAATGTTTTCACATTAAACAGTGTGTTTGCTGTACAGGGTTCTTTACTGGAATTGTTACAGTTCATTAGATGCAAGCCAACACTTATTTATTTATTCACTTTTATTGTTATCATACCTGACTACGGTAAGTCTACATGCAGCCAATCTGTATATATTTTCCTGTGCAATGCGTGGAATGCATTGAGTGACTTTTGCATGTTTGTAAATATTGGCATGAATGTGTTTGATCCTTTCTTGGCACACACAGATACACACAATGAAAAAAATCTATTCTTGCACCACTTGATGCTCGACTGAAATAGTCCCTAATGGACTATTAAAACTAGTCCCAAAGTAGTCTGCAAGGACTGATATTAGTTTAACATTTAGTATATGTATACGAAACGCTGGTGACTTTTATTTGATTGCGTGTAATATATTCCTTTATAAACACCATTGCTTTTTAGTGTATACATTATGTGTTCAGTTTGGAAATCTGATAGCATTTTATTTATGTATACAACATTTGACATGTTTATTCCATGATCTATTATTTTGTTGTTTTATCACTTAGTGGTTTAGAAATGTTTCATTATTTGTAAATCAATGTGTAAATAAATGCTTGATTTTCTCACAGTGTACACAAAGACACAAACATGCATGTACAATATATATATATATATATATATATATAGATGTACATTGATCATAGAATCAAAGCATGCACAAGAATGTATGGTGTGGCATCCCTGTTCAGATGTTTATGTCATTAAATTATTTTTGTTCCGAGAATGTCACTAATCACACAAAGTTATTGTGCTCATTTCAGAAGTACCTCGGCCACTTGAGCATTTGTTGTTGACTTTCTGGTTTTGTGTATGTATGTTTTTGTAATCGTGTGTGAAATTAGGCCTGCAAATAAATGTTTATCTATAGCTATTTAGTTTGTGTGTGCGCACGCGCACACACACTGCAAATTTTGTTGCTCTTGTTGTTTATAATTAGTTTTGTATTTTAAGTCGCACAGGTACATTATACTTCAGCAGTGTGTGTGTGTGTGTGAGACAAGTATGGTTTGGTGGAACCAAATGTATATAGCTGTTTAAAAGCTGGCTTTTGTGGTTTTTGCACTGAACATTTGTAGAAATCAAAATCCTTAGTATTGAGAGCATTATACACAGATCTGGTATTTTTGGTGGGATATTGGTTAATTCACTTACTGAAAAGCCCGCTCTAGTAAATCCATTATAAAGTGCTGTTGCAATATGTTGGGGGTCTGAAGTGAACATCCTCCCATATGTTTTGGCTAAAATGGTATGTATTTGCCGAGTATTACAGATCATTTAATCATGCTTGTTTTTAGAGTATCTACAAGGATAGAAATGTTTACTTTATTTTATATTGTTGTGTTTATGTTGTCATGAAAACCTATTTCTCTAGATAAGAATGTTGATTTGTCTTTAAATAAAATGGCTGTGATATGTCATGACTGAGACAAGCACTCATTATGACATAGTTATAACATTAATGGTGTCGGCGTCTTTGTTCAGAAACTTCTCACCTGATTTCATAGATGTATACTGTACTTTATATCAGCAAAATACCAACATGATTAAGATTGTAAAATGTTACTACAAACAAAGAGTACTGTTAGAAATGTTAAACATATACATATGTTAAACCATATCTCTGTCAGAACTTTCTAAAAATAGTCCTCCCATGAAATTAGTCCTTAGTGTTTGCTGATAGTTACCACCATTTTTCATAATGTATCTTTTCATTGGAGAGCCCAGCCACGTTAAGGTATGTTATAATTGTCTCGATCATGGAACTTGGGCCACAGATGTAACTTTCTCTGTTAATGACATGATCCGCAGAGTTGGCCAGTAGCAAGTGAATACCCTCTTGTGTGATCCGACCAGCTGGAAATAGTGGTAAAAATAATATCCGTCATACAGGATGACACACCACATGTAAAACAGTTAGATGTTTGCTAGTCAAATCCAAATTAATCTATATCCTAAAAATCTTTTAAGTGCAACAAGTTTGCTTCGGAGCCGAGATTTAGCACTGCCAAAAAAACTACCATTTTGTTAAGGTTAAGATCTTTACAGTCTTCCAAATAATTATCAGAGAGAATTTTGGTGGAAAGCATAATATTTCTAGTTGTCTGTTGTTAGGTGCATAATCTACAGGAACGTGTCACGTCAACTAGCAACTACATGGAATATCAATACGAACACGGCCAAATAGATTTTTAAAATTAAGACAGCCACTAGTTCACAGTTTGTTATAATAATAAAACCCATAATAAGTAACATATTGAGACAGAATATGTTGTGTAAATGTTTAATAAGAACTCGGCTTATAACATTCATTGGCACAACAAGCTCACCATGGAATGTAACATTACTGGCTTCTTGTTCACCACCACTACTGGTATCTGGCACAGTCTGTCGTGTAATGAAATAATGAATCTTAACTGTGGACTTGTGTCTGTTCGCCATCTTATCCATTACATCCTGAATTTGTAAAGATTAGAAATAACTAACTATTAGCTACAGACAATGAGTTTAACCACTGAATGGAATTTGCAGAAAATAAAGACGAAATCATTTGATTGCAAATTAACAATGTCATTTTTATACAAAACCAAATTTCAGATATACTAACTAAAATATTGTTGTTATTAATAAGAGCAAAAGGGTGCTATGATTTACTAAATGCTCTGTATAAGCAGGCTAAAATAGATTAAAATAAGTTTCATAATTATGTATTAGATGATGATGATTGATTGATGTTTTACGGCCACTTTTGTGCACACAGTAGGCTAAACGGGCCGAGTGACCTCCAAAGGTAATGAGACGAAGTGAAAGACGAAACAACCACGCCGGGATTCGAACACGGGTGGTAGTGATCTGTGGTCCAACACGCTACCGCTAGACCACGGAGGCGCCCCTCATAATTATGTATTAATCATCCCAGTACAGCTTTAAAGGAACAGTTCACCTCCATTTTAAATTTTCAGGACTAATACAGGTACATACATGTATGTTCACAAATATCATAAATGATGTCAAAATGTGAAAACGATCGCCGACATATTAAATGATCCAGTTCAAAGTGCTCATTAATCGACTATTAATGACCTTTGCATGCTGCCATTTTTTAGATAGATACAGACCGGAAGCTCCTGAATGCTGACGTCACTTGAACCAAGCAATTTGACTGGAAGTCTGTATAACCCATGTAACCCCATGTAAATGAGTGTTAGCCAAGAATAATTCCAGAACAAAACATCTCACTGAATTTACATCATCACTGACATTCAGCCATATCAGTTTGAGCCAGAAGAACCATTACAAGATGAAGATGATTCTGGCTGTTTCGAAAAAAGCAGAATCATCGAAGAAAGCACGAGGAAATCCAGGAACACTAACTGGTGTCTATGTGAACTCTATGGCCCAGGTGACGTCAGAGCACTTGACTTTTCGCATTCGAATCTGCCATCCGGTCCTTATAGCTTGAAATCAGGTATAGTTTGACAATGGTTGTTCTGGTAGCAAAATAAATGCAGAAGCAAAGAATTTGTGAAGTCAATCGACCACAAGTTACACCGAAGCAAACCTTTCCTGAACTAGGCCATTAAATATTGGAGATTGGCAAGTCACCAATGTTTTACGCAATATTTTGAAGTATCTATTTATAAACTACAAGGCAATCTGTTTCTTTGGTTGTACATGGCGTTTAAACAAATTTGCAAACATTTTTAATTTTAGCGTTAAGATAGTCCTGGTTATAAATGGAGGCTTATGCATGAACAATATTTCAAAATAATTTCTCAGAGGTAATGAGAGTTGGGAATATTAAACATGTAATGACAACAGTTTATCCAATCAATAACCTAATAATAATCATTATCACTGGCTTATCCAGACTTAATTCCATTCATGTGTGTTAACAACACACACACACATGTATATATATATATATATATATAATGAATGTTTACAGGAAGAGGTAACACACACATATATATATATATATATATACTGAAGTGAAGTAGTTATTCTAAAACAAAAGGTAAGAAACAAAAACCAGAAATAATAACAATGCACATCAGAAAGCATTTTGTAAATATCTTAAAAGTTACTTCTTTACATTAGTTTATATACGATAATTGTAAACGGACCACCCCCCCTCTCTCTCAACGATTTATCAACCTGTGTGTTAATTCATCTTGATTAAGGTAATATGTGCATTATTACACTTGTAATTATTATGGATGCTGACCTTAAAGATGAGTTCTTCCATAGACCTAGCAGAGTATATCACCGTGATCAGAATATTTCTGGATGATTCATGATCCTGAAGTAGTCTTGTTGCATACAACAACATCGAGATGATAGGATTGATACCTATACCTCCAGCAATTAGTATCACGTGCAGTGGAGTAGAAGGATTTAGCTCCAGAAAGAAATCACCATTTACACGAACTTTGACTTTGCTCCCAACTTGACACTAGAAAAATACCATACATATATCTCTCATACACAAACACACACACATAAACACACACACAATATATATATATATATATATATATATATATATTGTATATATATATATATATATATATATATATATATATTTACAGATGTATATAGCAAGTATAAACTAGAGTACTGCCACTGTATTCTTACCTGTGTGTGAACCCACTGTGAAGTAGGATGATCACTATTTAGTACAGCCAGCTCCATCTTTCTCTCATCCACCAACATTTGAGGACTGCTGCACATTGAGAACCCAGTCAATGCACTCACACCAGGAACATGAAAGTCTACACTGTACCAAAATAAGAACAGTTCTAAACACAAACCAGGGACATAACAACATTTCTAATTTAAAAATATATATCTGGTAAATAATTAATTGCTACTATTATTTCAATTAACCAGAATGATAATAATAAAAATAATAACTGCATTCATCATCTACAGTGTTAATTCATATATTATTATAGTCTATAACTACTTTATTGTTCATGATATTGTATAAATAAAATCATGTTTTGTCTTACAACTGTCCAGCTTTAAATGTCAAGTCTTTGTTATAAACGTTTAGTGTGAGATGCTTAATTCTTGGTGACAAGTCTCTCATTTCACATATCGTCACTTCCGATGTATCCTGAAATGGAGAGAAATGTTTTGTAAATTTTCCATAAAATTGGTGTTATGTCCTTCCTTTCTAATAACACACAGAGAGAGAGAGAGAGAGAGAGAGAGAGAGAGAGAGAGGAAGAGAAATATATCAATCTTCTATTATAGCATATTTAAAAGTTAGATTTTTCTTGTTATGCTTACCTTTCCAAATCATTGACTGAATCATAAATATCACATCTCAGTCCAGAGTGTGTGTGTATGTGTGTGTGTGTGTATGTGTGTGTGTGTGATAATTACATCATATTTTGTAAGAAATGGACCAATTAAACCTATGATTATACCAAGTTAATGGGCAAATAAATTAATTGAAAATGACAGGTCAAAAGTTTAGACCATTATAATAACCCAATACACTGCTTGACAGTTGAGTTATTTATCCTCGACACTGGTCAGGCCTAATACATGTGGCTGAGGGGTGACTGCCAAGGGAAACATCCCTCAAACTCAGGTACAAGTCAGATTCGACCTGGAAGCTCATAGCATAATGCTCTAATTATTGTGCCATCAGAATGCCCCATCTGCTTGATAGAATGGTTCTACTAAGATACTGGTACCATAATTGAGATATTGATTTGAGTTTATTTAGAAATCCTGTACATAAAAATACAATACATAGAATACAATATTGTAACATTAGGTACATAAGAAATTCCGAGGATAACACAAAAAGTCTGTATAACTATAAGGTATTTTACATGAAAACCGAAACTCCAATAAATAAATAATTAATAAAAATGTTCAAAATATGCCATGTATCACTGAGGTGCTAATCTGACTCATCAGATGGCAGCACTGCAACTGTTTGAAACTAAACAGTTCAGTTTATGGTCAAGTTGCTAAACAGAAGCATCTATTTTATACTTTTCATGGTATATTGTAATTATTACAGTGAATGAAAATAAATATTTATTAGAAATATGGAGTAAATACAAGCTAACTATAAATATAAGTGAGTAAATAATCCATATTTAATAACGAATATATGTTATGTTTATTATTGTTTACCTTACTGTTGACATCTGGTACATCTTTATGTACTTGAGCTTTGGTACTTGTCATTGTTCTACAGAACTGATTATAACTGTGAAAAACAGAAAGAAAGAAAATTAAATACATGCACGAACTAGGACAAATGATCCAAGCAATATCTCAATATAATGATATGAAAGATGAAACATCCTTTAAACAGTGCCTCCTAGCGATCTGTGGCCAGCAGATTTACCAATCTAGCCATGGAGATACTATTGAAAAAATGTTTCAGAAAATACAATCCTCTCAGTTAAATGGATGTTCAGAATCAATCTAGTATGAAATGATGGTAACTGGTGAAACCCCACTCGGTCAAGACCCCCTCCAGTTAACCCCTTCCGGTAAAAAACCCCTTTTTAGAAAGTTTCTTGTAACTTATTTTATAGAAAATACCAAGAAAATATTCAAATAATTGATATCAAAGATATAAAATATTGGGGAGTTTATATGTGCTTGTATATGATATTATTTAGTTGCATAGAATTTCATACACTTGCATAGGTCACAGTTCATTATGTTACCAGCAACAATTAGATCACATTTAGATCTACTTCCATCTCATGCAGGGTATCCTCCATTGACCTAACACCATCTCGGCGGCCTGCACATAAATTCATGAGCTTGGATTGTAGTTTGACAGTGTTACAGCATACACGTTTTTCTTGGGGATCACCCCTGTTGTCTCGCAGTAACAGTGTGGATGCCATTACCTGGTCTTTTCAAAGACTGACTATGGCACGCCAGATGGTTGGGAGAGCATGTCCAATAAGTTTGGCAACAGCATTATTCCAGCCTTCACATATGTTGTTGGTTCGAGATCCAATCAACAGTGTGATCTCATGAACATTCCATAGTTCTGGAGCAAAGGTTGGAGGCAATCGACGCATCTTGATGAGAGGAACAGTCCCACCTGATTGTGTTGGTAGATGAATACGGCGAAACTGACCAGAGATATATGTGCTGTCAAATTAGTTGATTAGCGGTTATATTGGTCAAACTTTTCACTAGGTCATTTTAATTGATAATGATATTATATGTCTAATATTGTCATATTGTATATGTTTTATGTGGTTTTTATGTTATTATTGTATATATGTGTATTTCTCCACTCTGTGGAGGTTGAACAAAGTAAATATATTATTCTATTGTTTAAGGCTTCCCAATTACATTAATATCTTCAGTGACTCTAAGATTAAACATAAGAGTTTTTTGACCATTTGACTATATATCACTGGGAGTTTTGACTGAAGGGGGTTTTGACCGGAGGGGGGTTTTCACCTAGATTCTGAAATAACAGTAAAATGCCTCCACATCAGGCATGGTGTAGTCATAATTATAATCAATTGTAATCGAATACAGGATACAGGATCTTAAGTAATCATAATCATAACCACAATTTCCAGATGCAATGTAGTTGTAACCATAATCAATTATATTGTAAAAACACTGGACTTTTATACAAAATTATAGAAGTAAATGTTATTGATCTGGTGATGTGATGTGTATAAATCTCATAATTCACTATAACAAGCAAGGAGTTCACAGTCAACTCATTCTTCAAAACAGTTTGAATAAAACATTATTGTAATTGATTTTATTAAACATGTTTGAATAAAATTAAACTTGTTATTTATTGCTCACATTCTCTTTCGTGACAAAGCATCTGGCATCTATCCTGAACAATGGTAAATTTGTGTTGATTTGGATTATGGCCAGTCCTCAGTTACACCTTACACCCACATATCACCAGTCCCAGGAGTGACCATAACACTCATGTTTTAATCTTGAGCTCTCTCTCTCTTTTTGTGTGTGTTGAATAAAGTGACTTCTGATGAATCTGCATCACCCAAGCCAGGGTTCAGAATATTTCTTTTATAATAGGAAATAAATAAATTATTGTAAACACCCGTTTTTAATGCATTATTAATTTTTAATTAGACAATCTGGTTGCATATATTTAATTACGTGTAAATAATGGGACAGCTCATCTAACGGATTCTAATTTCAGTTTTTCCTTAGAATCTCCAAGTTAATCTCTCTTTCAGATATAGATCTACACATAATCACTTGACTCCTTTAATAGAATCCATTTTCACATGTATTTAGCCACCAAGTGGATATATATTTTAACTTATATCCCCTAATAATTACATATAGATCTAGTTGATAAAGCCAAACTCAGTTTGAAACTCAAAACTGTACTAGATGTCTATCTAAATTTGTGACATTCGAATGAGATATTAGTAGTTGGTGACAGTGACAGAGAGTGTGACACTGTCTGTCAGTGTCGCAGGGGGCTTACATCATAATACATGCAGTAGCATTCAGTTAAGTTATTGGATACATAGTTGTAACTATACAATACACTTTAAACTTTACAGTTAGAATTAATGAGACCAGTCTTAACCTTTATGAACTTTACATCTAGATCTAGTTTTCGTTGTCTTGTTTAAGTTGTTATCAGTTATGACACTTGTTTAGACTTATGTCATAAGTTATGAAGTTATGTTGGGTTAGAATAAACCTTATACGTATAGAAGACTCATTCGCAATTGTCATTCGGCGTAAAGAAATAAGAATAATAGATTAAATTGATACTTCTGTAATAATATCAAAATTTTTGTAAGTGACATACCATATAGTACACTTTTTATTTGTTGTATATAACCGCAGAAGTCTTAACAGAGCCAATTTGTTTATGATCATGACTCCTCTCATGTGATCGGTAATAAGACAATTCGTACCCAAGACTACTCGTACCCTTTAGCTTATTGGATAGCTTCAATTAGATCTAATTTTGATAGATTCCATTTTGTAGCACTGAAAACCAGCGTGATTGTGGAGTGATTAATGAAACTCCATTTATTGCAATTACGTGAAACTGTGCCAATATTTCTATAAAAACCTCGCTAGCCGACGCCATTCTCCAGAACCACAACTCTGGTTTGTCTTCAATCCAAGCATTAAATAATATTGTGCTATTCTTCCCAAACTTCCCCCAGATCACACTAGCTGAGCTGCATGCAGTCAAAGCTGCACAAAAATTAACCTGGACATCGAAACAGCCTCATAGAGTCATCGCCCATTCGGACTTTATGGGAGCTTTAGCTTAGTCTCATCTCCATAGCTAACTTCAACATTTAACCTGAAATCTTCATTAAAATTTACCTCACGGCATCAACCCTCAACCAGCGCGAAATCCAAGTAATATCCTTCACTGGGTTCCAAGAAACATTGAGGGAAATGACTGAGCTCAGAAACTAGCGAACTAAATGACGGGCTTGAAGTCGTCGAACATGCTGAACATAACCCTAGCACATTCAACCATCTCATGAGCATATCCATTTTCAACCAACTCGAATCGACTCCTACACAGACCACAGACCATCATCCAAATATACTAGTACCAGACCACAACGATATCAGGACATAACTTCCTTAACAATAATAGGCTTTCCGACATCGAACTCAGACAACTACGTTTCTGGACACACACACGAAGCGTCGCCGTTCGTCAACCCTAAAACTCGTCCCTCACTGCTAATAAACCCTCAACCCCCACGCATTATCTGCTCAACTGTCCTGCCCATCCGATGTACCGAAGAAAACAAACCAAAAAAAAACTCCCTGAAAACTCCCAATTCACCGTCACCTAGTAGCATTGATTACGAGTAAAACAAGATTTCACCAGACATCATCATCATCATCATCATCATCCCAATTCTCCTAAAAGACCCCTATAGACACCAACACGTCACAACAACACAACAAAAATCAACAACAGGTGGTTGCGCCGAATAGGCGACAGCCATAGGTCTCTGCCACAAATTTCAACAACAACGACTTCAGTTATTCTCTGATAATCAATTATTATATATTGCTGCCCTTATCGGTGGGCGCAGACAGTCTCGCGCAAAATTAAGTCTCGGCTTATAACCTTCCTACATGAAGTATTACGACAACTAGAATGTAACTTGTTGAAGTTTGGGGTAGAGACCCCTGGCACAGCCATGGACAACTACAATTATGTGTACGAGCGTTTATCTAGTGCCCTGTCATTTCTACCAAGTGACCATAGCATCATTTATATGCAGATGACACTTAAGTATACACATCTTTAACTACAGTAGACACAGATCTTTCTCTTACACAACTAGGTGACTGTCTCAGTGATATATATGGCTGGATGGCAAACAATAGACTTAGGCTCAACGCGTAATCTTTGTGTTACATTTGATAGTGATTTTAATTTCAGAAAACATGTTTCTCTGACGTGTCTCTCCTGCTTCAACCATATTCGTGACCTTCGCCGTATTCGTCGCTATATTTCTCTTTCAGTCGCCAAAACCATTGCTACAACTCTCTTCTTTATAACATTGCATCTAAGGATATTGCGAAACTTCAGTGTGTTCAGAACTGCTTAGCTAGGGACGTCACACGGTCTCCTCCGTTTTCTCATTCTGTGCCACCTCCGAAATCAATTCATTAGCTCCTTGTTCAATCTCGCATCATTTTTCATATTCTGTACTACTGGCTACAAAACCTTTTTCCCGGAGAATCTTCGTATCTATTTTCCATGTTTTCTCTAGCAACCAATCCCAGATAGCTCTATATTCATCTCATTTTTACTTGCTGTTTGTTCCCAGGATTACAATTAATGCTAACACTCGTGCTTTTTCAGTTGTTGTCCCTACTTTTTGGAACAAACTCTTTGAACATGTTAAGTCATCAAATAACATAGTTTCTTTCTGTCACCATTTGTAAACTCATCTTTCCAGACTTGCTTATCTCTTCTACGTTTCCTAGATTTCCACTGCATCCGATCATTTGTTGATGAATTTTGCATAGACCTTGACTAAAAGATTGCCAAACCCTTGTGCTAGGTGCACCACTGAGCTCGATTTTGGCGCTATAGAAGCTTGTTTATATTATTATTATTATTATTATTATTATTATTATTATTATTATTATTATTATTATTATTGCATGAACAAGACCAGACGTTAAAATAAATTACTATTTCGATTCCGGATTCGATATATCAGTGTGTGTGCGTGCGTGCGCGCGCGTGCTCTCGCGGCTACGTGTGATTTATTACCAATATATAGATAGCCAAGTAAAGGAATTTAGATTGGGGAATACAGGTTTTATTATATACTGAAGTTTATTAAACAGTTTAATGGCAATCAAATTTTCACCCGATGATGCATAGTGACCTTCATGAGCTCCTTATATTTCACGGCCATTGATCGTGAACCAAAACAAATCAAAAGCTCACAACAAGATCGAACTGTAAGATTATAATAACAATTAGACATACCTCTAGTTGATTCAGAGTACATCGAACTATAATTGTTTCTAGACTTATAATAAATCGATAGAAGTGTCGGAAGTGCACCAATCACATTTTAAGATAAATTGATGGAGTTGTGATGTGTAAAGATGTTAAATAAAACTCATTGACGCTATGAACGCGGATCCTTGTGCGATATTGATATATGTGGTCTAGCTGGATAGGATTATTGTTTTTGTTAAAACTATGTCGCGTCATAGTGACGTATCATTTGAAATGTGCGAACATTTGGGTGAATGCTATCTTATTTAAGGCAATATTTTATATTTGTGCATCGTACCAGTAACTTGTTATTATTTTGTAAAGTTGATTCAGAGTACATCGAACTATGATTGTTTCTAGACTTATAATAAATCGATAGAAGTGTCGGAAGTGCACCAATCACATTTTAAGATAAAGTGATATAGTCCTTGAACCAACATTCTTGACACAACCCCAAAACATGTCTTGGGATATTGATTTACTCCCAGCGTCTACACTTCAAGAAATAAACTAACATTTGTTCTACCGAGATGATAAGAAGGTAGAATGTCTTTAGACTTACCTGATGAGAAGTGTATTCGTCTATATACACGTTCAAGATTAGAATGAGAACGAACCCGTTACTACTCATCCGATCAGTTCATTGTTATCAGTTAGTTATCAATAAAGTACTTGAAGCAAGAGGTCATAAAATGTCGTGTTATCATTCTCAATATATTGTTATTATCCTTCGTCGTGATAGTTTATTTATTTATCTCGTAGGACAAAGGCCGAATTATTCACTTACTGATGTGTGTATGGAAAGTTGGTATCATTTTTTTAATATCATGACGTCCATATTTCTTGGATTTGCATTATAACTTTCCGCCAGCGCGATGATTTTAGCATCCTCAAACCCGCACCGTGTTACGTCAGGGTGGGAGATTTTCCTCGTGGCCATGGTATATCGGAGGTTCGGACTAGAGCCATTAGTTATCGGTTCCAAAATGTAAATTTGTTTGAAATATTAAAGAACAGATTATATGTATCTTCCTCATTGAATAAACAAGCTTTGTGAGATACATTATCTGAAACCATTACCACCACCACCACCACTACTACTACTGCAATACTTATAATAAAATAATACTTATAATAGTACATAATAATACTATTTTATATAGCGCCATATTCCACTTGAATTGATCTAAGCTGATTCGCATTTAGAACAGAATTAAGTTCTAAGTTCACATAACACAAATATATTTTATACATAATTATATTGATAAATAAGTGGGCTTTAAGAACATTACAAAATATTACTTGCTGCAAGTTCAATATGGTTTGGGAACTTATTCCACAGCCTAGGAGCTGATTTGTTTCCGTTGATCAAAAGTGAACAACACTTCTCAATGGTATATACTTTTGGACCAGATCACTTGGATACAGTGGTGCTGTTCCACTCAATATTTTAAATGTCTGAAATAGGACCTTTTTATAGCTGGAACAAAACTGGCGTTATATATATTCCTCTTTCAGGTGAGTGTCAATCACCATGAGATACCAATGGGATTTAATGTTATGCCGTTTAATAATTTCAACAACTGGTTTAGTACGCATACTGTAACTCTTTAGTCCTAAAACGGATCTCTGTGGTACAGCAAAATGAAGACCCACATCTGGTGATGTTTTATCCGCGACTGCAACACACCGAGTTATATCTATGAGGTACGACTTCATCCAGCTTTAGGCCTTTTCCTTGATCCGAAAGGAAATTTCTAAAAGATTCAATTATTGAGTGATCGATTACATCAAAAGTTGCAAATAAATCAAGCATAATTAATTCAGTCATGGATCCTTCAACAATTCCTTCTACATTTTCTATAATCTTAGAGATGAAAGGAAGGTTAGAAATAGGACGACAACTCTTCATATTTTCCTTATCCAACCCATATATCTTAAGCAGCGGGGTTATAATGCCTGTTTCAAACACAACGGCACCACTGACACAGCCATTAGCCTATGGACAATAGGGTTTTCAGTGACAGAAGATTACCCAAACATTTCTTCAAAAGCCAATTGGATTGGATCCAAGTCACATGACTTGTTCGGAGACTTGGTGAATATCTCCTTGACCTCAACGTCAGATGCTGGTCGAAACATTTCAAGCATTTTATTTGGGGAATGAGAAATGATCTTATTCCTGATGATTGTTGTTTTCCTCGTGAATAAATTGCTGAACTTGTCCGCCAGGAGTTCAGCATAAGCAAAATGTGGAAGATTTACATTTGAAATTTACATTTGGGTTACTTTCCATCAAGTTCATAGTCGATTTGAAGAGTTTCTGTTGGTCTTTTCCACATCCCTCTATCTGTGTGGAATAGAATCACCTTTTCTCCTCGAATAATAGCGTATTCTTTTTTTACAGAGATCCTTGTATATTTCACATAACTACCGTTAGGAAGTTCGACGCCAGGTTCTCTGCTTTCCTCCGAATTTTCTTGGCAAATCTAAGCTGACCAGAGTACCAGTTGAAGAGTTCCCGGTCTCGGCGTTATGTTGTTGTTTTTTTTAAAGAAGGAGCATGGTGATTAATGATAGATACTTTTGTACACCTTTCTTACAGACTTCTACCAGCTCATCAACTGATCCCTCTCATTTATATATGTGTTGATACGAAAGTAAATCCTCCATAAATTATTTAATAGTTATGCCACGACAATTACTGTAAAACAAGGTTCACATACAGAAGGAACTCCTGGAATAGTGGACCCGATTATCTAGACATGACCAAATGTAATGTGTGACATCCTTTGTGAGCTGCACTATTAAAATGCTGAGTCTAATATACTTTCAAAACTGTGAGCCTCAACATCAGACTTATTATCCGCATAGAAATTTAAATCACCAATTATTATAACATGACATACGTTTTTAGATCATTCATTAAACAATAATGAGTTTCTAAAGCGATTTTATTTATAGTGAAGGGGACGATATATAATAGACTGTACAATAAATATAGGTAAGGTTACGGTTAAATATATTAAGTTTTCAAAATGGGTATATATATATCCATCATCTCTGAATTACTGAAGGAACAGCCAGTCCGGATTTGTAGAGAATGCCACTTTTTCGAGAGATGATTAAAAGCATAACCCACAGAAACCAACTTATTTATGGTGAGCCGAACAGTGTCAGTTCTAAGCCACGTTTCAGTAAACGCTAACACATCGATACCTTGCGATACAACATAATCAACCACAGGTATGTCTTTATTCCTCAAGGATTGAACATTCAGACCCACTATACTGATATAGGGACCCCAACCTTCTGATCATCATGTAAGGAGTTTATAACATACAGGTTACGATTAATATTCCCAGGTAAATTGATAGTCTGTCTGTGATGAGGTACTACTACTAATATTACTAGTACTGTTTATAATACTATTACAATCAGGATTGTGTTTAAATGCAAAGATCAATTAAAAAGGGAACTTGTTAATTATATTTGACCTATCTTAAAATCTCTAATTAAATTACTTATATTAGAGCTGACGGCTTTATGCTATAATATTATAATAGTATGTATTTATTTTTTCTGAAATCGTTTTAATGATATTTTGTGCAAGTCACACTTATCAATATCAAATTCTGATGAGATTTTCCCACTCTTAACAAAATTATAATTGATCACGATTTCATAGTTATAACCTTTAAGAGGCACAATTACAATATTTTTTACATTTCAGTTATAATTACATCTCAATTGTACTTAATTACACCTTGAGAATTACAATGGAGTTCGACCTCGATTACTACCGCGACAGCTGCCTAAAATCATAACGTTTTGATTTTATAAAATTGTTGAAAAATTCAATTAACATAATAGTTTTTGAGTGTGTGTAGTGTATATCTAATACTCCCATTATAGTTACACTAAATACCAATTACAGTCCACAAATCTATATCAAGAGCAAACCATGACATATCCAAACGACTGCCATTTTTAACATGTCACATTGGATTTACAGCTAACAGCAGGAACATTCCCTTATCCACAGCTTAGTAGAAATACACCCGTCAAGAGCTCTCCTTTTGACATTAAGACGATATAAAGATTCTTCTACAATTTTGTTCCAATTACTAATCTTTGCACATAATACTGCCGAAAGATAAACTGGAAAAGCAACATTCTCTGTCATGGCAGTATTGTTGTATATGAAAGGCACTTTTGACGAGCTGTGTTGTAGTCCATAACATTTTATCACACCGAATATACTCTCGTTAACTTGTATTATATTTCACGAGCTGCGAGGGATGGAAACGTATTTAAAATCGTAGTTGCGTGTGTATGTAACGGTAGTGGTCGGTGTGACGAACTAGACACACTCCCGTTAGATACCGAACAGAAGCGAAATGCATAATACACAAGTTTTCGCCGATTGACTCGGTTACGTAGATTTCAACCAAAAGGGCAAGGCGCCGGCGGGGTCCAGTTTCACGAAATGCCGTCGTTTCACAACCACTCAGTCGTGATCACAAATAATGGATTCAAATGATAATTATCCTGTTAAAAAGGGGTACAAGAATATTTAGTCGGATAGGTTGATAATCTAAAAATCCAGTTTATACATTAAGACTGCCAATTATACGTATATCGGTATTATATGTAATAGTCAACAAAGGGCATGTGATCATCTGAAAGTTTGTGTTTTAACGATTTAACATTTGTTTTCGGGGGGGGGGAATTGACCTTGTTCATCATTTTAACAATACGTGTATATATATATACAAACTCTATCGAGTCGTCTTCATTTTGTTCTATCGTTTAAGTACATAAAATCAGATTAAGACGAATAATAAGATATTTCGAAGAAACATGGGACGAAATTAAAATAAGCATCACAGGATAGACGGATCTTTGTTTACATAATTTTATATACGCATATTCGCTTTTAATTAATCTCCCGTCACTGGGCTAAAATTTTGATCACTCGCTTGTTGATCTTCTTCTACGGTCAACAGATAAGACAATAAATGTCCACGTTTGTCCTCAGACATTTGAGCAACAAACATGATAAACGCGATGAATGATGTGAAAGGAAAGTCGATCTATTTCAATAAATAATTTTTCTTTAAATCCAACAACAACAACAACATTAAACTAGACTCTTGGTGACTCGCTGGGTACAGTATCGGAGTCAAATATAAGAAATGTGCGGTTCGATTCGACCGAGTTCCTACCAATCTACACCGTCACCAATAAGCCGGTGATTGCTACAACATCAATGGCCGAATTCCGAAGGTGGGTTTTTGAATATGATCCGAAGAAAAAGACAAACTGCAGCCAATCTATACCCGGTAGTTACACAGTGTGTCGGCGGATAAAAGTGAAGTATTCCTTAAGAGGGAGTGAATTCTTTATTTAACATCGGCGCCGAGTCATACCTGGGACGTGTGGCCGAGAGGTGACTCGTGATAGAAACAACCCACCCCCGGGTAGAGGTGAGCGTACTAATTCATCTAAGTAAACAAAATCTCTTTCAAAACCTGTTTACGGTACATTTCTATGGAAGTACTGGACTATCGTGATCATCAGTGACGGTCGACACCAATAATCTACCTGTAATAGGCGCTAATCATTCTTAAGATAAGAATATTTGTATCGGGATTACATACAACACCAAACTACAGAGAATTCGACATTTCCTAATCGATGAGTACTATATATTAAACTAATTACAGAAACAAACAGACTAAAACAATACGACAAAAAGTGGACAAAGATTAATTATGGCAATAAGTCGCTATCGTTTATTAAACATCTCAAAGATTCGCAGCAATTATTATACAACCTGGCTTACGTTCGTTTACCATACTTCGTAAACGACGTAACAACAATAATAATAATAATATGTTAATAGGTGGGTGTAAAAAATTCTCTACAAACTCGTTCGTTATATAAAACGCGCACGCACATACACACACGTATACACAGCATATCTAAGTATAATGTTGCTGTGAGATATAAGAGCCAGTATAAATGCAGAATACTGTAGTAAGGGAAACCTTTATGATGATAACACAACCCCCACACCATACGCGCACGGCCCAATGTAGTCGGGTCATGAAGATAAAGACAGGTGAAGAAGATACTGGACACATACACACACAATTGTCTTTCTTGACTGACTGACCAGTGCCATCATTCATACTCAAAATATTGCTTTAAGCGCGAGTACGTTTCTGGCAGCCAGATACAGACAGGAGCGGAGTGACAAGACATGTTGGTGTAGGTATGTCGCGTGGTTCGAGCTAAATTTGTACCAATCACTCGTTGAGCCATCTCAGTATCAGATAAATTAAACAAACACCAAGTGTACATCACTGTCCAATACGTTATGACCGAAGTGGTTATCCAATCAGCGACACAGCCGTAAAATCAACACATTAGGAAGAACCACCAGTCACCTAGACGGAGCCAGATCCGAACTAAGCATATACAGATGTCACACGAGAGTCGGTAAGCCGGAAATTACCGAAACATGTTTCGCTTAAATGACCAAATAAACACACCATCTTGCTGCCGACTCATCAGCAATGACAAACACTACACAAACAACTACCTATATCACGTGTCGATCAGAAAGGCGATGTTTTGCCTTTAGCCCAAAATACACGATGGCAACACCAGTTCTACATGCTCGGATGCGTCATTCATGGTTGGGGGGGGGGTGGAAACAAACCCGCTCATATCGTAACCCACGCACATGGCACGAGTCTCGTCTGAGAAGGCGATACAAGATAAACAACTCAGAATTCAAGTATTACATTTAGATCGTCCACGAAGCGACGACTCGCAAACCGGACAGCTGATTATTGTTATTATTATTCATGCAATAAAGAAGATCCGATTAGAACAGATGAATATTCAAGACAAAATGAGTACAAGAAGCGGACAGTATGTAAACAACAAAACACAACTAAAATATAAGCTGGTAACTACAGCCGAGTTGTGGGTTTTGTTATAAGTAGTAACAGATGACGGCAGTATAGAGAGAGATCGCAGAACAGCTAACAATATCCGAATCTCGTCAGGTCTACGATGAGCAAGTTATCACCAATGTTTACCTCAATGAGGGTTAACGGATGGGAAGGGATATTCTGCATTTTCATTTCATAACTGTAAATAGCGTATGTGTGTGTGTTTGTAAGTGAGTGAGTGAGTAAGTGAGTGAAAGCTAATGCCATGTTTACAATAACCATACACATAGTGTATACATTTTTATAGCCACATGATATCCCCAACATATGTCAACAGATCTTGATCGACACACACACACACACACACACAAACAAACAAACACTTGCGTACGATCAGTAGAGCAATATAAAAAAAAGTGACATGCACAGCTAACTCGAGTTAATTAGTCCCTACACAGGAGCGGACATCACAGTCTACCATTACGCTGAGTAACAGTAAAGGTAACAACTAGTATTGCTTTAAGTAATAAATAAACTAACCAATATACACTGGAGCAATTACCGATTAATAACAACGTGCTCGATATTGTGAAAGCTATGGGCTCAGAACATACGCGCTTATAGTACTGTATATGTGTAACAGATGATCTGTTGAAACAGACCTCAACATCTGGTAGAAAACACCACCAAAAGAGAGAGAGAGAGAAATCTAACATCATCCCTCCTCCCAACTCAGCTTTACCTTAGGTAATATCACCACACAAACAGAGACTTTGGTGGCTGTTTGGTATGAAAACATCTGTTGACTAATAACTGGCCGTCGTCGTTACAAACGAGACAGTGAATTCCCTTCCGCTGAGCGAATAATAACATCAATATAATTAGCAAGAACAGAACGAGATTCTCTAACGAACAGTACACAGGCCGTTCGTTACCTACCCGTCTAATCAACATCAACATTTAAAACGATCGATCAACAGAGGAAATGACCTCATCGCACACGTGACAATCGGTTAAAACTACTACGACGAAATCAACATCGTATAAAGTCCGTAACGAAATCGCATCATTACTTTGATTTTTAAATAGTTTTACCTTCATTAAACAAACAGCCCCGCATCAGATACGCCATCAGAAATGGTGTCTTTATGGCGTACCCCCCCCCCCCCCCACTATATGTACGACAAGCGGTACGGGAACAAATCTGTAGATTATAACAAACTGGTTTTGGCCATTTTTGAAAATATCACAATAGTAGAGCAGCTTGATAAAATACAACGAAACAGCTACAATTGTAAATGCTTTCCAAACAGTACACCACGGCTATATCGATTACACTATGGTGCACCAATCATTATTAACAGAAACATAAATATATGCATGCAGCAATAAGGCAGATACAGTTATTTCTGCATCTCGTAACTCACACATTACACACGGAACAAAAACCAGAAGATCTCTAAACGACAAAACGTAACAATTGTAATAATTTCATTTTTTTTCTGTTAGATTCCATTAATACAAATCTAAAATAAATCAACCCATTTATAGCAGAAGATTAATGTTAAATACAGACCAGCAACAGAAAAACAACCGTTTGTTACATTCTGTCAGGTTGTTGTTGTTGTTTCTGAGTTGAGTCATCTAGTTTCGGTGCTCAACACCAAAGGGACTGATGGCCTATAGGTGATTCCCGAAGGAAACAAAATCCGCAAACACAGGTATGAGCAAGATTTGAACCAACAACCTGGAGGTTTGCAGCACAATGCACTAACCACTATGGCACCAAAGTACCCCACATTATGTGAAGCAGTTTAACCATATTTATGTTAGAATCAACAGCAGTATCAGTCGTATACAGTTCGCTTTTGTAAAACACACAAACAGGCTTAGTCATTAACCAGGAAGCAGTTGGTAAATGCCTTGATAATTAGTGGCCAGTTTTTGGTGACACGAGTTAAGTCATTTAGAAAGTACAAACTTCAAACTAGGAACTAAAATAAATAACAACATTAATATTGGGCTCGCAGCTAAGTACATCAACAACTCATCAAGTACATTTAACAAAGCACCAGAGGTTAGACGAACCTCTTTGTTATTGTCTCTATGTAGGTGTGTCTGTGTGTGCGTGTATATGTGAGATGATGTGATCTGTATTGCTTATGTCACTTCCAAGTCTAACATGGCATCAAGTTCATCAGTTAGATCCTGTAACATGTTATCAATGTCACTGAGGACATCCCCACTGTCAATCCTCTCAGCACTGAAACAAACAAACAAACAAGTTTAAATAAATAAAATTCCAACAATAGCATAGGATTAAATTAACACACTGTAAACACATTATAAAGGCACTACTTTGTTTTATGAACTGTGAACAGAGCCTCACCGTGAACTGATCCAGTACAACACACTTCTGATCAGTACACAAATATGAATCAGTTGGTCTTCAGTGACATGACTTTAATATATGGGAATGTGTAAAATGATGTTGATTGAATACAGATCATCTGAATGAAACGAATCCTGGCTCAAACATTTCTTTTATTGTTCACACAGACAAACATTCATTACTGGTGATGTTATATCCCTGGGGAGTGGTATGTATTGATCAGTCTTCCACTGACACCATTGTTAGCCTATGTACAATTAAACATTTTTAATGCTGTCTAGTGTTTGATATGGGGTTTATCTTGGACTAAGTGCATACAGGTTTGCCACATCTGACACAGAGAGCCCATGCCAAGCATTTACAAACGTTTTAGGAGCACTTACTTGTATTAATAAGTAAGTCTTAAAAGAAATACACCAGCAGAATTGTTTTAGTGAAGGCTCCTTTTAATCACCCTTCAAAACACACATTAGGACAGAATGGGCTAATTTAAAACTTTAAACCCACAACTGGCTTCTGTGCGTGTGTGTGTGTGCGCACACATATCCAGACAGACTACACAATTAAGTCAATAGTAATATGGTCATACACTGGTGAATATAAATCACTAATATAAATTTATTGTTATACATTAGTTTATAATACTTTTGAAGAAATTTAATAGAAGAACGAGTGCCTTGTTGGGGAAAATATTACACAATACATGAATTTAATTATTAAAATAGTCTTTGTAGATATTACATTATGTTATCAGATATGATTTCAAAGAATGGGATCTGGAAAGTTTAATGTTAACACTGTGACAGAATAAATTTGTATATTTCAAATAAAAAAACCATCTGATGACCACAGAATATAGTTCTGAAGAAAATTTATGAGCATAAAATGGATGGAATTATTTTTCAATCATGTCTTTATGAAAAAAAAGGGTACAGGGTTGACAGTTACTTAATCTATTTAACACACCACAGGAATGGGTACCTTGGTTCAATTAGAACCCTGGAGATAATGTCTCCATTTTTGTTTGTCAGTGCAGTATTTAATATTTCAGACAGATATACTAAAAGAATAAACAACTGATATTTAATTACATCTAAGAAGGAAAAGAAGTAGACTAGAAAAATAAATACACTGTCCATGGATAAACCTAAAGGTAGTTTAAATTTTACACACATTAAAGCTATGTCAAGGTTAATTTGGCTAAATTATGTTTATCGCATTAAAGACATGTCTCGTAGAATTTCTTTGCTTTACCTCACATAACAAAATCGTAGATCTATTGTTCTTTTGTAACAAACTAATTTTTACTTAGCATATATATCTTAAAGAGTGTAGTAACATTTTACATAGACATAGTAAAAGGATGAGCAAAATTTTTACAGAAGAATGAATCATTCAAGGTGACAACTGTCTGATATTAGTATGTGATATTCCTATGACTTCTGAGTCATATATATATATATATATATATATGGAAGATTCAAATCATATAATTTTTCTAAAAATCAGGGTATACCTCAAAGCAAATGGATCATCTTACATCACCAAAATTTTAAAATAATGACGTCCTTGAAGATAATATATATATATATATATATAAAATATATATCCTTCTGATAGAAAGCTAAATTATATCAATAAACATTTATTTATGATATTTTGGATGGGTAACAAAATGGGCTGTATGGCAAAATGACACTTAGAATATGAATAATAATACTCAAAAAGCTACTGTTTTGGAGAATGTCATTATTTTCAGAAACTTTGTAACAAGTTTTTAGGAATTCTGTTAGTTAAGCATTGAGATAAATTGATCTTACACAAAAACCCATAATTTGTGAGGAACCTGAAGTCTCTGGAGTTAGAAATATGTAAATACTGTTTTGTTCGAAGGTGCGATACAAAACAGGAAAACATATGGGTGTTATGTTGAAATAATGCATGCAAATTCACTCCCAATTTTTTTATATTATTTTGTTTTAAATGTACAAAATCTGGACAGGATATAAGTAGTTCTAGGTTAAAGAATCCCAAATTCAAGGACTTTCAATGATATGTATAAACAGTCTACAATTTTGGCTGAATAAATCTTGACATTTCTAAACTTTTAGACAACAGTAAACAACATCTATAATCATAATTGCTGTAGTTGAAGCACTGCCAAGCCTAACTATTTCTGCCACAGTGCTGTATTTCCTTGTAACACATCAAAATGTTTACCTTAAAGCAACATTTCGTGCTTTATTCCTTGGGCTGACTGGTGGTGGTACCTTCTTCTGTGGACCTACAACAATAGTATGCCAAAGCAGCCATATTAAATCTTATGCACCGAAGGTCAGAGAACCTGTTTTTTAAATCACAACATTCATCAATCGTGGTGGTATATCTCAAAATATTAAATGTTAATTTCTGCCAACTGCTCTGTCCATAAAATTTATATCTACTTACCATTATGACGAATTGTATCAACATGGTTTTGGCTGTTGACACTACTGTTTCTCTTAATGGTGCTCGTACCATCATCAAACACACTCAAGTTCAAATTAACATTCGCTGCACCAGTACCACCACCATCACCATCCTCGCTACTGTTCACAGACACAATAGAAGTCTTACTGTTCGGATTTCTCTGTTTGATCGTTCCGACATTTTCATTGGCAAATGGTAGCGTGTTTGTGTCTATGGCACCCGAGCTCGATGAACGTTCCAACGTGGGAGAGCTACTGGTACTATGTACACGTTCTGAATCACACCGATCCTTTTCGTAAGACTTATCGTGCCGCCAGTCAGGATTTTGGCCATCTAGATCCTGATTGCTCGCTGCAACTGCTGCCGGATCCAGACTACTGGTGGAGGCACCCTGCTCCAGCTGCTGAATGACAGTAGTCAGTGGGCCATCAATATCTGAAGACATATAATCACCCACCATATTACTGTATGAGGCCGGTTTACTGGCTGAACCATTGTTCACTATCGCAGTTCCCGTACTACTCAGTCTCTCGGCCAAATCACTCTCCTGTGGTTCAAGTGATCTGTTATCAATGGCTGAAGCAGAACCACTGAAGGCTGGCTTCACCACATTTTGAGGTAATTCATTAGTCCGCTGAGAATCTTGAACATCAGCAGCATTTTTATCATCTGCATGAAGCTCAAGTACCTGTCCAACTTTGTTCATGTTGCACTTCATCGAGTTGGTACGTTTTGGAGGAGGTGGTGGAGGTATCTTCTTGCCAGTAGGTTTGCTGCACGGCATCTCCTGCTCCTGTCCATTGATAGGGCTCTGATTTGTGTCAGCGTTAACACCAAATGATCCATACAGTGGTGTCACATGCTCTATGGTGCTGTGTTTAGCCATTTTACGAGGTAATGTGCTACAAGAGTAAGCCAGACTACCGTAAGATCTCTCCATCACCATATTACTACCATCAAAAGTGATGCCATCAGCAAGACCTTCCTGCTTCATTTTGGCCATTATCTTTGCTACAGGTTTTGGCTTTGGAGCAATGCGAGGACTGATTTTTGCTGAAGGTCGTCGTATGGTTGCTGTGTCCTCATTCTCTTCCACCAAAACAGGATGCTCGCTTGAGGATGGCATATTAGAACCAATGGCTGCATGTTCTCGTGTATCATAGAATGTGTAAGGTGGCGGCGGCGGTTCATTGGCAGGTCTCGCACAGCCACCTGTATGAGGCATCATGGTAGTTCTTGGCAGTTGGATTGGCACCAATTCCTGGTCACGCTGTACACGTCTTGGATTTGGTGAGGGCCATGATTTGCCCATGACCTCACCATGGTGTCCTCCTGACCCCTGGGATTTTTCTTCCTCCTTTGGTTGCTGGAATGTAGTTAATTCGAGCGGGCCACTCGAAGGGTAAAGATTATCGCCAGATGTCGATCTCTGTAAACAGCGTGCAGCTCTGTAACCAGAAGAACTCACTCCTAGCCATTTGGCTCCAGGATATGCAGAAGGTCCAAGAACATCCTGAGTGGGTTTACACTCTAGACTTGACAAACGTTTTCTGTTTGACTGAATACGTTTAAGGCGTTCAATGGCTACCTGGATTTTCTTCTGGTGGCCTACAAGCATAAAAATGATATTCTAATCAAATGGAATAATAATAATATGTAGCCTTAAAAATGTCCTTCTAATAGGAACCATCAAAACCATTGTAAGGTATCCAAAACATAGCAAGTAATGGTTTAACAGCGGACTGAGCAAGTAAGCAAATTTCAGTTAGTCTTGATATCAGTCACATCCCAGACATGACAGCCAGTGGGATCATCCTAAAGAGAGATGAATGGAACAAAAATGGAAGATCTCACAGGTAACAATGGGATTCAAACCTGCACCTGGAGGGATGCAATATAGAGTGTTACTAACTTTTCCACAGGAGCCCTCTCATTTGAAGGTAGATAGTAACCAATGACAAAATATAAATAAACACATTTTAATAACAGGTTTTTTTATTTTCATACAGTGGAGGTAGCTACACTAACAACACAAAATTACATTCCATCATTACTAAGTGTTTATAAATGTTATTAAGTAATCGGCTTGGAAAGTAGTTGCGCAAACACATTTTGCCAGATTTTAAATATACAAAGCTACCATTGCTATTTATTATTAAGAGAGTACTTTGCTGATTGAGCCTATAGATGTGTTAACTTGGAAAACAGCTGATAGCGCTATATCTATCTATGTGCGATCTCCACCATTGCTTGGAACTGAAGCACTATTTTGTGAACAGCCATCACTTTGCGCGACTCAGCTATAAGTGAGAACACAATCTGAGAACAATACCATGCAGAATAAGTTATTAATATTTTGGAGGGTTTGTAGCAGGTAAAATGAGTATAGTTCCTCTTCTGAGCACATTATAGAGTTCTTAGATTGCTAGATTTGGATTATAAAATAAACTAACAAGAGAAATTATCCAGAAAAGTATTACAAATATTATGGAATAAACTAAAGACTATGTCTGTCCAAGCACAAATTTTCTAATACACTCAGCATCAGGTTTATAATGTAAGATCCTGGGACAACATATTTAGCAGAAATTATTTGTGAATGTAAATTTAAATGTTTGGTTGTACACCATTCTCTAAAATATTGACCTGCAGATGAAAGTGAAAGGATTTCTGCAGCAACATCAATACAATCAATTGAACATTTACATGTTCCTTATTTAGTCTTTTTTGGACTAAAACCAAAGAAAATTCATGATCGTCTGCTGCTTCAATTTTAGTCCTCAAAAATCAACAAACGAAATCAGATTTTCTAAGTAGGCATTGTTAAATCTACATTACATATATTTTAGCTTGAAACGATTACAAAAAACAGACATTAAGTAAATGAATATCGAGGTTTTTAACACAGTCATGGAAAAGAAAATAGAAATTCTATATAATAGGATTTCTGACTCAGTGATTGACTCTGTCTAACAATAAAGGCTTTTACTAACAAAGTAATATATTGTTATTGTAAGTTTTCCTAAACGTTTCTAACAACACTAGGAACAACTATCAGTAGAAAAATAAGCCACGATCCAGTTGTCAAATTATAGGAGTGACATTCTAGATTTAGGCCACTCTGGGAAGCCATTTCACCTGTCAAAATATCAAAAATACATTTGTGCTAGAAAACATGTAATTAACACTGAATGCATACCGAGTTTTGTGATGCCAATTTCCTCGAGATCTTCACACTCGATATCGAGGACATCATCAATAGTGGCACACTCCCGCTGCAAACACTGATAGTACTCCTGAAGTCCCAGCAGATGGAGCCACTCGCCAATATCAACCTAGAATTGAGCCAATTGTTAATTAAACACGTCATACACCTTGTAATGGAATACAAATCCACAACTGACTACACATTAACATCTAATACTTTCTCATCAAATTATACCGATGATGCCATTTTGGTTAACATAAGAATACAGCTTAAAAAAGCTCCACCTGTTCTACACCAGCTGAACAAATTGCTGACACAACTAAAGGTACTTGGTAAAAAAAACACAGACATGTTGATAATACTGAAGGAGTTCTATCCCTGCTTTAACACTGAGGATTCTACCCCCTGCTTTAATCTTCAAAATGCTAAACATTTTTGTAGGGCCTGATACTAGGTAGTTTCTACCCCAGTCACAGTTGAAACACATGGAAATCAGTTAGCAGAATCTGGTTATTATGGATCTGATTAACATTTTTTTAAATGAAAGTTGCAGATTAATATATAATATATATATATATATATATATATATATATGTTTGTAGTTGTATACTGTGAACACAAATGCACAGACAGACAGACAGACAGACAGACAGACAGACAGACAGACAGACAGACAGACAGACAGACAGACAGACAGACAGACAGACAGACAGACAGACAGACAGACAGACAGACAGACAGGCAGGCAGGCAGGCAGGCAGGCAGGCAGGCAGGCAGGCAGGCAGGCAGACAGACAGAGTCACACAGACAGACAGACACAGAGTCACACAGACACAGAGTCACACAGACACAGAGAGAGTTGTGGTTGTCAAACCATTTTTTTAATGACCAACATACAAAAAGTAAAATGGCTAAGTACTTACTGGCTTGTAGTCAGGAAAGCCATCTTGTATATAAAGTTTATTAATCTCTTGTTTTAGCTGCTTCCTGTGTTTAGGATTACTAATGCCAATAGCTGACAGATCCTGAAAGAAAAATTAACAAATAAAACAATGTAATTCTTACAGTACAGTACACATGTTATTAATCATGTAGATATTAAATTTCACACCATTAGCTACTCAGTAAATATACTTTTAATGTTAATTGTTAAGAGTTTTTCATAGATGAGTGTGTCAACATCTGGTGAATGCAAAAGCAAATACAACAATATTTCCACAAAATTACTATACATTGTTTTTAATCATTCAAGTCTGAGAAATAACATTATAGATTTGTGAATATTTATTTTAAAAAACAGACTAATGTCATAATCCATGTTGTGGTCATTAACTGTTTATTATGATCATTGTTAACAGATTATCTGCTTCCTAATTTATTCCAATGATGTCTACAATTCTGAAAGGATGCTGTATGAACTTTGAAGAGTGTGTGTGTGTGTGTGTGTGTGTGTGTGTGATTATATAAAGTACCATTACAATACTTCTTTGCTATGGTTTCCATGTTAACAGCTTGAGCCAGTATTTATATTTACAGATTTTAATATTCAGTGGTCTTATGACTGCAAAAAGCTTGAATATTATGTGTATCTACAGCACGAAGTTGATATCATCTGGCAGTTAGTATTTTGAAAGAGAGTGTGTGTGTGTGTGTGTGTGTGTGTGTGTGCATGAAGGGGTTGGTGGAGAGCATCAACATAAATGCATGTATGTTACGGTAAGTGACCAAATAACAAATGAACAGTCCACAGATCAAACATGACCATTAATAACTTTTTAATTACTTCATATAAACAAGGTCCCTATGTGTATGTCCAGGTTATAACACAGGTACTTCACCGAACACATCCAAAAACCGATCGGCACATTAATTATTTTCAATGGCCAATGAAAACCGTCAAACATCTGTTCCCATTACTCAAACTATACTATTTCTGAGACTCCTCCGGCTACTGCGCATTTCAGTACCACATCCATTTTTTGGGGTTTTGTTTCATCTAACAAACTAAGATTAAATCCACTAACCTACTAAGACAGGTCAACCACAGTATCAGTAGTGACTAGAATGCTACGCTTCAGGTATGGCTCATCTTGAATTAAGTACTTTGGAATAAACTGCGAAACAAACTCTAGCAAACAGCTTTATGTGATCAAATAGTACATTAACAGCCTGGTCAGTGTATCAAAATAAATATGCTCCTGTCCTATGCTATCACCAATCATTTCATAAATCATTCCTAACTAGAAGTCTGTTTATGTCTAATAAACATGTTAACTGTTTACTAATGAAGTTACATCTCTTGAATGCGGAGGTCCCAGAAGCAAACGTCCCTATCAGTGGAGACCACTGGACAGTATTTATAATAAAAACAATCACAGATCATCCCAACCACACCAATAACAACTGATAACGTATCAACAATTATGGTGAGATTAGTCGTAGTGTGAACACAAAAATTAGCTCAGTTATTAATATAAACAACCAATTAGAGTGCGATAAAGAAACAAAGTTTTAATTGAACTTCATTTATTTCTCTACAACAGTAGGAGAGCCTCAGTATCAGGAGGTTGAGTGGTGGAACAGAATCTAAAAGAATCTGGGTTTGAATCTGCCTACAGTCTATCTACTGATATCTAGGTCACTGGCAGTAAGAGTATCTGTTTAAAACATACTGATTACTATGATACTCCATGAGGAGCATCGTAATAAAGCGTTTATGATACTGGGTGACTATAATCCCTACTAGTTCTGAAGTCAGTCGAGTATTAGCAGTGGATTCAGACTAGTAGATGATTAATTCAGGACAAATGTCACCTGCCATTTCCACAAAGATACGCCGCATATTTTCATCAACTACCAAAACAAATATAGTGAACAGTGACCACAGGTAACCCAAGATGATCACATACCTGTGGTGTCATGTGAGCAATCGTTGGCATATCATATCCTGCCTGTATAAACAAGTCATAATATTCGTCAAAATGTAAATCAGCCAACCACGTATGCAAGATCTCGGCATCCTGAAAACAACATCAAAAGTTATATGTAAGCACAACAAATATTATCCAGTTGAGAGCATATACAGTAATCCTAATGTTAGTTCAGTAGTACAAATATTTCTGCGGACCATTGATAAAACACCACTGTGACTTGTCTAATAGGCTAAATGATAAAAAAAAGTTTTTTTCGAAATGGAGCAGTGTTAAGAAAAATATCAATCATTTCACCAGACTGAAATGTATCTGTGTGCTTATGTATGTGTGAGTAAAGCATGTGTGTTCAGTGTGTGAATTTCACAAACATGTATTTGTGTATTTCTTGCTAGTCCGCAAAAACTATTCACACAAACACACAGAGAGAGAGGGAGAGAGAGAGAAACAAACAACCCATAGAGAATCACTCCCAACTTACGGCCAGTCCTGATTGGAAGAGTTCATGAACATTAACAGCACTGGAGTATCCACTTTCCTCCAGACGATCCAGACTGCCTACGCTTGAACTAGAGTTACTACAATAACTTTTGTGCGAGTGTCCAGACTCATAACTTACACCTGACAGACGATGCTGCTGCTGCTGCTGAGTTACCTGGTGAAATAAACACACCTCAGAGAGATTAGATAAGTGTAACATTTATTTGTGAGCCACACTTTTCTGCGCTATTATGTTATTAAAATGCAGCTCAGATATCTAGATTTCTCTCAATGACTCAACCAACTGGAGCTGGCAAGTCAGGACTGTCACAGCGAGTGTAAAACACACATGCACACGATGACAGTGGTATGCATATTCTCGCAAGAAATGCAAAACATTAAGCTGAGCCACATATACGAGAAAAAAGAACATTAAAACATTATCACTGACAACAATAAACGTCTGAGGTTTTACATGATCTATATGGCTCAATAAGAGCTAGTTTTAGTTCAGGTTTTCATCTTTCTTTGCCACCCAATGTAAATATGACAAGTGTCTGAAGAGAGAGAGCTAAAATTAACAGCTATTATAAGGTGCAGACTGAGTTGAGTAACATAGCTAAAAGATTAGTTCAGTTGCGACCTATGAAGGACGGCTCATGACAGGAGTATCACAACGAGAGAGGCAGCTGAAATGAGTAACCATTATTGAAGATGGCAGGTAAATGAAAAATACCAATAGACACATGTATTGATTACGCCATAAGAAGATGGGAGGCTGGTAATAGGATTGAATAGTGAAATAACCACCATTAGTAGGGAGACAGGTGTAATGACTGCTACAATAATAGAGAAACCCAAAGAAGAACCATTAATTTAAGGAATCATCTGACAATGAGTGACATGATTCAAAGCATATTTACGATAAATAAGGAATATGAAGCAATTGCTGAACTTATTAACATGCCTGCTGACAGCTGATGCAAGAACCCAGCTTATCTTCATGGTAACTACATTTAATGTATCCAGCTTTTACATGAATATTATGACAATGGCCAAGAATGGCCATATTACCTGCAGCATGACCCATCTGTTGAAACTACTACTGCATATACAGTAATGCCTTATTAATATCACGACCACATGGCCATATACTGCACCAAGAATACAAGTCTGGTATGTCTGTTTATATTACACGCATGACAACGTACACAGGTTTCTAGATGAATACAACTATTGGCATCCTATGGATCAACCCCATGTTGTCTAACCAACAAAGATACATCAATGTTGACCAATATTACACTGTGAGAGATCCAGATCAATCCTGATAACGCCCGAATTCCCCCATTATAAGGTCAACTAATGTAAAGATTTTCCGACCCCCAAAATGTCCTTCTGTAGCCAGCTTACAATGGTAGATAGAGTTTCAGATGATAAGCAAAGATTACCCACCAGACAGCTACTGGTTGTGCTGCCTGTACTATTCCTGTTGCTGTTTGCTGGACTGTGTTGGCCTGATATCGCAGACTGCTGAAAACTATCCATACATCTCCCTACCCACTCATCTGTCCGATCCGTGGTTGGTGAGTTTACGCTCAAGTGTCTTACTGCCAGGCTACACTGTAAGTACAGAAAGGGTAAAACATCAGCCATGACACAGATACACATACAACACACACACACACAGAGACAAGCTTAGGCAGATATCAATAAGACGTGGCATCCGAAATCTGACCAACTATTAACATAAGAGCCACAGCGAGGGCTGCTGGACAAAAACTACACAACTCTCCGAAATGAGTGTTCTCATTCCAAAAAGAGCACTCCACCATCAACATGAATGGCACTACAGCATCGACTACAGACAGAATCCACATACAGAGAAAAAGAGAAGCTGTAAGATACATCAAAACTGGATCACAGAAGTACATTTAGCCAGATCACCGATAGCTGTCCTTTGGGGACCTGGCTGTCGCCTAAGCCGCAGTATACAAGATACAACAGTTATAGCTGGTGATCATCTTCGACAAACCGCTGACTGAGCAGCGTTTGTTTATATGACGTCATAATATAAACATCAGCCGGTAGATATCCCGAAGTAAACATCAACGCTCACACATTGTCATCCTGATACTTAAACTGCTCGGCCTTAAATCTTAAATCTGGGTAAAACGTGTACTTTTAGTAGCCCGCTCACGGCTAGAATGTTCCACCTATAAATATCGCTCCATTTAAACCACGTCTCTGTAGGGTGACAGCAAAACATTTGATTTCATAGCATTAAAATGATGCACAGCAAGTACTTGTTAGGATCACTATTACCAAACATGTATGGTACAGACCAATTTGAGAGAAGGGGGAGGGGGGAGGTTGGACCCGGCGGATTAATTCTGGCCACTAGGATAGAGTGATGAATCGATGTATTTGATGACGACGACGGTCCTAGTCTGATGGCTTGACCCTCTCAAAATATATTACTTTTATTGCTCACAAGGCGCCGGCAGACAACGCAGTAACGACTAATGATTTAATCTAATGAGACTTCATCAGGGCAGAAATACACCCCCCACCCCTGCCACATGAAGCCCAGGGGAATAAGAGGGCCAGCGCCTGGGTCTGGGAATAAACACAAGAGACAGTCACCAATCATCTTTTGACGGTGGTTCGTTACGTAAAGATAACACCATCGTTGGCCACAAGTGAGCCTAATATGGCCATATTAATAACAGTAGAAGTTACAAGTCGCACAGTTACACAGATAGTATCGGCAGTATGCAATATGAGCACTCATCCAGCACACACACACACACACACACACACACCGTGCATGTGTTTTAATACCGATTTATATGACATGATACAATCACGCTAGTTGTATACTTTCTTGTGCAAAGCTCTGATATTGGGCAAAGTTTCCGCCCTAAACTGTCAATGCTAAGCCCATGACTATTATCAGCTAAAATGGGGCAACATTCTCTACATAAACAAGAAATATATTCATAGCAAATATTAAAAGACCAATGTAATGAATAGACAACAGCGTCAAATTGTCATTATTATTATTATTATTATTATTAGCAGCAGCAACATATCAAACTATAAAGCATTTTCTTCCAATGTTTTGATAATGATATGGTTTTACTATTGCTATAGCTCCATTCCCCATAACTACTGATGTACTTAATTTCAACAAAATATTCAGCTGATAAGCCATCAAAGATACTGCTTGAAAGCTGATCAGATTTGATGATAGAGATAAATTAACAATAGAGCTAAATCAGTTAACAGCTACAGGATAGGGTAGCTTTGTAAATGGCGTCTGCGGACATTCTTCGTGTAATCCCTTGCATATGCTGTTGTAAATAATACTGATTTTCTCATTAGCAAGATAATTATATTAATATACTTGACCAACAGGACATGATTAAAATAAGATATATGTGTGTGCGCGGGTGCGCATATGCACAGAGGGTTAATATAATATGCCACGACTCCGCAGTCAGCACATACAAACCAGTATGTACAGTGAGCGTTTCCCCCCAATTTCAACCCATTTTTGATAATAGTAAGGTAAGCATGTCACTATAACAGCCAAGTAATAAACATTAAACAGTTCAAACTTGTATCGGGCTATATAAAATGATTTATCATACACAGACTTCTTGGAAGTTAAAATATATTCTTCTCACTGGTTGATTCCAATGCTATCAATGTTGATCATTTATTGATTACTCATCCATGTTTGTACGTAGACTTGTTGGAATATCCATTCTTTATGCTCTGCTATTTCTAGACATTTACTCATAAAATATATATTTGTTTAAAAACTGAATCACATTTTTTTTCTCGTCAGAAATCAGGTAACCTGCACCACCTATTCATGAACAACAGCTATACCAAAACCCCGGTAAATAACGTTAAGTAGCTTTATGTAGGACGTGCAGTAATTTTGTGTAGGATGTGTGGAAGTTATGTTTACTTACTTATGGTACCTGGGTTTTGGAAGATGTTAACATTCATGACACTGGAAAGGGTATAAGTTTATGGCTTCACCTTGTGGACAATAATCGCTATGAAACCGGATCACTATTTCATTCAATGATCATGGATTACTGTTCTGATCTTCATTCCAACCACACACGCCCGAGCGCGCGCTCGCACATACCGTTACATCGCAATATCTCTTACTGTCTCTATTACCCTAGGTACAACTATAGCTCTAGCCCAACACAGGACATACAAAACCAACATTTACAAATTTCCCTTGGTAACCCTTACACACACCAAAGAAATAATTCACAAATCACCGTACTCTTCATGCTTAGCAATCATTTCGGTTTTCCTGAGATCCCTCCCCCACTCCACCCCGCTAGGATTATGGTAACAGTAGGATTAAACCAATCAGTTGCCTTCATATTTAGTCAACACAAGCTACAGCCAACTATCTACAGCGTCTGCCAGTCTAAAACAGACCTCTGTACATCAGGCAACAAGAGATTGGCCATCTTCTGGTTGTCGGCAATAAAACTCGGAACAAAACAAAAACCATCCTATACACAGACTAACGTCCATGTTTGTAGATAGCGGCAGTATGAACTTGTGTGTGTGTGTGTGTGTGGGACAGAGGAGGCGCCTGAGGTACACCACTCTATAACACAAACAATATGATTACAATGATTAGGTGCATACTGGCAATGCGGCCAAGGAATATCTCTACATTGAACAACAACAAAACAACAACACCAACAACAATGAAGCTGCTCTTCTGCCGCATTTATTTCAACTATTTCATCTAGTCTTTGTATTGGAGACTGCCAGCGAGCCACCCGCCCACTCTATAAACAAGTCTCGTGATCAGATTGGCCAACATGATGTAGTCGATGCCCAAATAAACTTCTCAAACAGCCGTACCTGTATGTAGCCACACCTCGCTGGGATTAGTGGTCTATTTTGGCGCTGTTTATACAGCATTGGTCACAAATCTTGGACCACAGATAGGCCCTAACATATCGGCATCTGACTCTACATCAACCAATTAGATCGCCATCACTGGCATCATCACTTCCAGTTATATTCCCATTAGACTGGTGTCTTTGCAGATGTATCAAATCACGCACGCACCAGTGATAGCCAGAGTACATAATGATTTGGACAAACAAAGCCAGTACCGAGGATTCCTCAGGCTCATACTACAAATCCCCAAATCCCCCAAACAAGATTAAAACCTTTTATTCCAGTAGTTCAGTGGTATAATTAATTTAACCGCTGTCAGAAACACACACACACACACACACACACACAGTGTGCGCCCGAGTTCTCTCTCTTACTCTCTCAGCTGTTTGTGTTTTATACAATTACAACCAGACTCGTTGTTACTACAGCTGCCATTACTACTACTAAGTACATTCGGCCTTCCAAACCTAACTACACCAGAACAGCCACACAGAGATCTGCCGCCGCCCGGAGTGTAAAAAATGACTAGATGTTGGCCCCACAACTGATTGGCCGGCCAGTGGTTTTAGACGGCTTCTAGACCGAAGATGTATCACCGAGATCGCTGAACAAGCTGCCGTAATGCTATATCTCTACATTAATGTGGAGCTAGTGAGAAAAAACCGCGGGCAGGACTCGCCAAGGTTAGGAGAACTTTATCTCTGATATACATCAAGAGAAAAACTTGCCACAAATGGAACTGTTTGAATTGTCGGTGACTCCGCAGCATTAAATGCACTTAAGCCAGTATTATCTAGCCCAAGACAAAATACATAAATCCCAGGGAGTTTAAAATGGTTGGTATTTATGGGTGTTGAGCTGGGACATATATAAAGCCCCCCCCCGGATGTTTACTGGATCTCTAGTGATAAGAATCGCCACACAGAAAAGATGAGCGTCAGTTAATAACCAAGCAGAATTGACCAAACCTAGAAATAATACTAAAATATACAAAAGTCACTCCTTACCAAAGAAAGGGCCTTTCTCTGCCAGCAGAACAAAGGGCATCCAGTGCAGATAACACCGTAGCCCCGGTTGCGTGTACTGATTGCACGGTAACACCATCCAGACAATTAAGCAAACAATTACCATTATATTACTCTTCAACTCTGTACAGAAGACATTGGAAGAAATGAGCAGAGCAGTTTTATCTTGATAAATAGTAGCTACCAGGAATGAATTACAACCAAACAAACCTGGTGAACTACCTATACTTTACCTTAATTGATACAGAAACAATTCATTAACTATTGGTGAAATACATTCTTTAGGAATTTCTACCATTCTTATATCTAGTCTCTTTTTCCATGCGCATATAACAGTATAAAGCTATGCAGTGTGAACCCCAAAGATGAGTCAAAACACTGATAATTTATATGGCAGGTAAGAACACAGCCTCACAATGTAAACATATCAATGTAGAAACAAGTCCAGCTTACAGTTTTATAATTTACTGTCGTGGTTACTTATAGGACTAGATGAGCAAGTATTTTGTGCTGCCTCAATCACATCTGGGACATATGGGCAAGGAACTAGTCCACAGGGAATTCAGATGTTGGGAGTATAGCTTTTTACTGCAGGAATCTAACAGACATGTGTCTTACCACCGAGGTCTGCAGCACAGTTCAAAACCAACCACACTATGAGAGTGCTCTGTAGGGCTTAATGCCTCAGTCATACTGCGGTGAAAAACATAGTAAGAGGTTCCCAGTTTAATTAAACCGCGTGTCTTTCATGTGTTTGCTCAATAGTTGACTAAGCAACGAATGACCACACAGTTAGATGGGAGGGATTATCCAGGATTATGTACTTAAAACATAGCAACAAGAAATAATATGCTCACCACAGAATGAATGGATTATGGTGCAGAAGTCTAAGTCCACATACTGGTGTAGGCGTAAAAAGCAATTACCTTTAACATTAACACACACAAAAGACCGCAGTATATTATTAACAATATTTTTGACACAAGAAATATGTACATACCTGTGACATAGGAAGCTTTGAATAGGGTGGCTGTGGAGAAATAGCACCATCTCTGTCTGTACCTGAAATCATATTGTATCCAAATTACACTGGAGTATGATATACAGACACTGGTCTCTAAAATAACACACTTCTAAATGGGTTACAGGAACAACATCCTACTGTGTCCAATATACCAAAACTAAGAGTAAGAACGTCTCAGTACCAGCACGTCTCTAAAAAGAAATGTTTCAAAAACCAAAAGAATGCAAAACTAAAGCAACGTTTTACAGTAGAACTTTATGACAAAACTCAAATTTGGTTAATGACTTCCACCAAGCTCTCTGGTGATAAAACACCAGGGAATTTATGAACACTTTCTTGATGACAATGTAAGTGATCATCTTGAAGACTGTAGTTACCAAGAAATGCACAAACAGACAGAGAAATTAAACAGCACTGGTGTTGCCATTGGTTCAATTTCATCATTCAACTATGACTTAGACAACTCATTACAAAGACAGTTTTGTTGTTGTTTACAGAAATTATTTAGACTCTTAATTGAAACTATGCAAACACAGAAAGCATTCAAATGAAACCAACAAAACTTCCAATTTTGGGAAGTAATATGCTTTTTCGGAAAACAAAACTAGTTCCAAATCTGGTTCAGTTTTCTTTCTGGCTCAGTACACACAATTAAGAAGCTTTACTAATATAGCTTGGCATCACATTACACCAACATATAATTAATATGATCTTTCTTAACATAGCATGACAAGTTTATCAAACAAACAGAGTTCATGTGGTGTGGGACCACACGAACAAGTCTAAATCTCCAAATTTCATAAAGTACATCACTCCATTAACAAGTACAAACAATATAAAATGTATTATAATAATCTCAGTCAAAATTTAAAGCTTAGTAACAGATAGTGAGTGAATGAATGTATTTTTCTGAACTGTATACAAAATATAGGTTTTACATAAAAAGGTTAAGGTTCATGATATTTAATAAATAATACATAAAAAGACTCTACAAGAGATTACCCGGCTCCACTAGATATAATAACATTGTGTATAAAGAAAAGAAAATTATCTATTATATTACGGGGTAAGTTGAAACCATTCTACAAATTAAGGTGAAATGTAATCAATTTGACATTTAGACATATTAAGTATTAATTTATTCCCCGTCACACAAGATGGTGCACCAAAAATATTTGGACCAAAAAAGTAGGATTAGTCATTGTATCCCTCCAATGTGGATTATTTGTATCTGGATGAGAAACCTGCACATACAATTGAAATGAACAATGAGTTGTGTGTTAATAAGTTCTAAGTTTGAGAACCCATTTGGATAATGCTTTGGGAAACAGCCCATGTATGTGTTTTTAACCATTAATATGCAGGTTGTTGAGTGTTTGGTGTTGTGACCATGTTGATTTTGTGATAATGTAAATATGTGTTTGAACAAATATGGTAATATAAGCCCCTAAGAAATGATAGTACATATCCGTTACCTTGTAACTGATACAAGTCAACTAATTTTGATAAATTGAAGGTGTTTAAATATTGATGATGTATTTGGCCTATATGGGGTTCTTGTAATGATTCTGATACCATTTTTGCATTATGATCAGTTTTGATAAATGAACATGACTAGTTCCCCATAATATGATGCCATACGCTAGGTATAGATATACAAGAGAATAATAAATTGTACTAAAGTGTCTTTTTTGTATCATATGTTTAACTTTACTAAATTGCAAATAAATATTTGTATATTTTCTTTTTCAACATAGTTCCAAGATTTATGTTGGTGTTTAGTTGGTTTTGGTTGGTGAATAACGTGTAATTTGTTTTGGATATATTAAGTGATAGTTTGATGGCTCTAAACCAATCAATTATTAGTTCATTGATCACTGTTGTGTACAAATAAATTACATGTTATGGGGATAAATAAACTGATGTGTCATCTCTAAATAAGATTACCATAGTTAGGTTTAATCATCATGGAAGATTAGATTACTAGCATAAATAGTGAAAATCAATGGTCCAGATACAGAGTCCTGTGGAACATCACATTTAATGGTCTCAACACGAGTATCACTTGTTTTCTAATGTGCATGTAACTGAATAACCAATCTAAAGCCTGCCCTCTTAATCTTGTGCCATTAAAATCTATTGAAGAAGTTAGATTTTTATGGGATAAGATTATTTATATTTAAAAAAAAAGGTATTGATAAATTTTTAATTGGAATTAAAGTTTTCTACAAAGAAATTAAATTCACAAATTAATTTACCATTTACCTTTGTAATTCAGAAATATTTCTTCCAAGACAATCCTATTTGGAATATAAACTACCCAAGAGGAAGTATTCCAAGTGCCTACTTATGATAAAAGGTAGTAGGCAATAAAGAGTTGCTAAAAATCGCAATTGATGTATTTGGAATTGACCCCATATCTGCAAGAACCCAAAACCAATAGCTGTTTTTACTGATGAAATGAGCTGTGAGCACTAAACACAAACTTTGGATGTGTAAGGTATAGGGAAATGATTGTTCATCATCATAAGCATTACACAGCTGAGAAATCACCCCACCCTCTGCACTCTTGAGTTTTATATAACAGAAAGGTGTAATATTATGATTTAAAAGAAACGAGAGCAATTTTACATATTGGATATGGTCTTAATTCTAGTTTTTTTTTTATAAATGACAAGAGATTCCCTTGTTGTGACTGAAAAAGGAACATATTTTAAATTAGCTACTGAGTAAGTTCCCCCCAAAAATTTGTCTGGTGTGATCAACTATGCACTAAACAAACCAGTCAACTACACCTTTAATTTTGTATTTCCAAAAGTAATTTTTCTTTTAATTTACCATATGTGTATCTGTTTGGCATTGGTCATACCTGGGACATTTGGTAGAGACTTGACTCCCTAGAGAAACAAATCCCAGAAACACACATGTGAGCAGAATTGAGGTGTGCAGTGCACGCTCTAACCACTGTGCCATTGGAATGCCCTAGCATCATGAAAAGCCCAAGCTGGCACGATTTTAAGTTGACATTTGCTGCCTCACTGAATATGGTCAAGCTGCTGATTATGTAAAAAGTTGTGACACTGATATGCATCTAGTTTAAGTTTAACACAACTGAATGTCTGAAAACAGGCCCCCAATCTTAATCTAAAAGGATAAACCAGCAAATTTGGCTATATATATATATATATATATATATATGGCTAATGGTGTGAATAACCCAGTAGATCTGTTACAATTATAATGTCAAATTAAATTAGAGGGTTAGACCGTTGAATACAGCTAGTATCCCTTATTCGCTTATCCCTCAGCAGACACCTGTGATTATTATCATCATTATATCAGTTATGTATGTTGTCAACCAGTATACAAATAAAAAATACCGTAACCTTGTTCTACAAATAGGCTTTTGTAACTATTTACACCATGACATATATGATATATTAGAAATAATCATGAACACACACACACAACACACATTATCCAATACCAACTAGTTTAGTACACTACTAACTAAACCCTAAACTAGGCTAGGGGGTCTACAGTCTACACTGGTGGTAAGTCACTAACTGACTAAGTGAGGAATCGACATCATCATGATCATTCCACTGACTGTCACTATCATATGTAAGTAAGTATGTCCATAGTTAGTATAGTGATAGTCTACTACTTTACTAGTTACTATTACAAAAGTATTAGGCCAGCTATAATTTGCGAGCTTACTGACACAACAGTGAATTCACTCACCATTTTATCCACGATTTACAATAACCAATCTTTGACATGCGACGCCTTACTGTATAATCTCGATAGATAGTCCGGCGGGGTGGTTGAAAGCGGCCGAAATTACACGATAATTTCCATTAAGTACGACAACCGCGAATCGCCATCGGCAAACCTCGGCTATTTCCGTCACGGACCGAACATTATGGACATGGTAGCACACCATAACGGAAATGCGCAGAAAGAAGTTGGTGAGATTTGCTTCGCTAAAACACGTGCTGCGGACCATAGAGACGGGCTGAGACCGAAGCTGGATGGCATTTAAAGAAAGTTATTACTTTATCGGCAAATGTGTCACCTAGGCCTAGTCAATAATTATTTAAAAAAACATTCACCGAAACTGCGGCGATTCTAAAATACAAGTCTTCCGCTGTGTACATACCCCTATCAAGCCACAAATGGTAAACTTCATCGCATGTGTGACAGGCAAAACAACTCAAGAATTTTATATATCTAATACTCAGACAACGCTGTTGAGACAGAAGCATAGTGTTCATCGGTCCACTTACATACTATAATATAGGAAGTAATGTTTTACCCATGTTCGAACTTTACTCATAAAAGTACATTTCAAAAACTAAAACTAGACTAGTGAATAGAACAGGGGTTACAGGGTCAGAAGTAAAATGTTTATACTAGATCTATAGTCTATTGAAGACAGTCTCCTTATAAATAATAAATATCACACACACACCGTCTTAGAATGTCACATCAAACTTACCATTAGCACACGATTTATTATATGACATATGTATCATGATTATGTATAAAGTTTGCAACAATTTCATAACATCAACAGGCCACCTGTATATATATATATATATATATATATATATGTGTGTGTAACACCTAGCTAATGTACTTATATTGACAATATCAAAAGATTTTATCTAAAATGTTGTAAACAATGACTGGGTATGTTCTTTCTTATTTTTTTTATCAACTAACTGAATCACTATTTTTCCAAAATTAGTTAGTTTATTAGTCTTATTTTAAACCTATTTAATAATACCATAAATTCATTTAAATCCCCATACATTTAGCAACACCTACTCCTTCAAAAGAAAAAAACACATTATATATATATATATATATATATATATTACAGTTAATCTGTATAATCAGGTAATATGTATATTACCTGAAATTTTTAGGTAATATGTCTATTGCTAATTCAGATTCAATACAGATTATCTGAAAATTCCAGGTTATATACATATTAACTGATTATACAGATTAACTGTAACATATTTATACCATCTAAAACAAATTTATGGTCAATAGTACCAATTCTGTATTTGATAATATTTAATGCAAGTTTATTGACCATAAACTAAGTGCCCATATTCATTCTTACTTTATTTCAGATATCTATAATTAATTTAGCTCTGAGTAAAAATAACATTCATGTCACTGTTAAACAGTATAAACTTAATCTTTTTTAGATGGAGCCTACAAATGACCTTACTGGTACACCACATGCTACTAATTTATCAGTAGATCTAAAACTTTGTATACAACGTATGTATACTGATTTTTAACCCAATTTATTGCTATTCCACAAATAAAATAATGTGAGAAATTTTGAATTGAAATGTCATGATCAATTGTATTAAATTTCTTACATAATTGTTTTGAATAAAGGGACAATTTTAGTCATTTTCATATTATTTTGGCTTATACTTTTTCCAAACTTGTCACAAATACCGGTATACCAGTAAGTAAGAAGTTTTATAATGTTTTAAATCGAATTCTTACAATAACAACATTTTTATTATCATAATCATGAGAGCAGCTGTTTATTTTGATACAATATTCAGTATTTAATGTTCTGTTGCAGGATTAAAATACATAGAATGTCCTATAAATTTTCATAAGAAACTGCTAATATCTTTAACAGGATAAATTTTGAATAAAATTGATTCACTATTTACAAAGAAAATATTAAAAGTTATCTATTTTATATATATACATATATACATATATATATATATATCTGACAATCTGGTTAAGCACAATCATAAATTTGCCACAAACATGATTACTCCATCTTTTTCCCACTATTTCATTTAGTATCATTTCATTGTTTTATTTCATTGTGTTATAATAATAAATTTTTGCAGTTTTCAAAACGACGGTTCATTTATTCCTACATGTATTATACTTCTTTTAAACTTCAGTAAATTTAAATTTCTGAATGATTAAAAAAAATAGTTCTTAATGTCCTAAGGAGATTAAGTAACTTTTAGTTAATCATGGTTTATGTTATGTATTAGAAAATATTATCGAGATAAATGGGAATGCACAATTATACAGATCAACAAACTTACTGTGACACTTCTTGTAAGTCAGTTTAATATCACCACTCTTGTATATATTGTTCCAATCATATGTGCATTGTTTAGCTATGAAATTTCCAATTCAGCCGTCTAATTTTACACACCTATCTCTATGAAGATATATCAGATTTCTGTTTTGTGTTTTTATATTCTATAAAAGACAAAATGATCTTGTCTGACATTCACTATTATACTACTTTCCATCTGGGCATTTGTTTAATTTGTATAAATATTGTTAATAAATGTTGAGATTGAAACAGCGATTCAAATGGGTAAATATATCCCACCACTATATTCCATTTATTTAGATGTTGTATACATAGTGTATCCAACACAGATATAATCATTTACATTTTGTTAATTAGGAATAAATTTAATGGTGAGATTGCTCCCGAGAGGAAAGACTTTGTTCACTTGATATCTTAACTATAGTTACTAACGTAACGCAACATAATGGATAACATGAGATATTAACTGTTTAAAGTGAGGCAATGAATTGCTTATGAAAGCCATATCCCATATTTTACACGATAAAATGTACACTTTAGCACCATATTTCATGAACAAATAATACTTATGGAGAGGAAGATGAGATAATTTCATTTTATGTTTTGTCATTTTCAAGACATTTCTGTAAGAGACAGTAAATTTTGCTAATTTATCTTTCAGTGACTTCCCCCACTTACAAAGAGAATTCATGCTAGCTGCATTTAGTAATCAGTGTCCATGACACTCTTTTGTTGACATAATACTGTTTATGCAGATGTTAATTAATAACACAACATATTATTACAACACTGTTGTATTTGTCAACTGCAATACTATATTTCAAATATTGAGTGCACATGTTTTAAAGTGGAATATATGTTTCAAAGTGGAAGATAAGACAATTATGGTATGTACCGGAGTATATCTATAACCAAATCAATTAAATAAATAGTGCTATATTATAATTAAAAACTGTTAAAACCTTCACAACTTTTGACATCTGAAGAAACACCATCTAAATCAGTTATGTAAATTTGTGTTCTGAAGATGAATAATTTGCTTAAATTGTGATATATCATTCAATACAATATTGCTTTGACCAACAGACTGAATGTGAACAAAATTATTTCCTTTCACCAGATGGAGCAAGCAGTTGGCATCATACAGTTCTGCAAGTAGTTGTGATCTATCCAGTTTGATGTATCTATGGAAAATCTCCCAGTTGCATCAGTATTTCCAGTTGACTTTTAACTACTGAGTAGTGTGTTGACATTTATTGGTTTCACACTGAATGAAATTCTTTCCAAATTTAATACAAACATAACTGTTTTATTTAAATTTTTTCATTCTGAACTTGGAATTTGACTATTATAAACTGCTGTCATCCACCACGTGGGGTGTTGAAATATATCAATAAAACCCATGCTAAGAATACAATTTCCAATATGATTCTACATCCTCTCCCAATAAATAAGAAACCAGTGAAGTCATATGTAGATGAAATGATTAAACATCTGCCCAATCAGGCATTATTTGCAAGAATTCAAGCTTGTAAGAATTAAATCATCAACACATATGGTAGTATTCTCTATTAATTAATATTTATAATCAAGAGCCTGCTTGGTACATCGTGATTTGCCTTGATGGAAATTAGACATTTCTCAAACATGATGGCACTTTCATAAATATTAATAATGTAAATCAGAAACAGTTCCTAACATGTCACGACAGACAGGGAACACAAAAATACTGGAAATTTTACAACAGAGCACTGAAGAAAAGAAGAAAATTCACAAAACCGAAAACATAAATAACAAATTTTTTTGAGTCCATCATTTATCAAAACATAAAGACTGATTCACTAAAGAACATCCATTCTGATGATGAGATGGAGAAGATGATGCACTAAATCATGGAATCTCATGAACACAGTTCTCCATCGGGGTTCATACACATTTTGACATCTCAGATTCCAGGACCTTCCAATGTCAAATTCAAGACCCCTGCAAAGAATTCGCGAACTTTTAACGCGCAAAGATACACCCATATTTCGGAAGAAGTGTAACGCCTGAATTCCTGTATGCTTATAATTAGAAATATAGATCTATATGTCCAAATTCCAGGACTTTCAAGGACCTCTACAAAAATTCCAGGCCTGGAATCCAAATTTTCAAATTCCAGGACTTTCCAGGTTTTCCAGGACCTGTGCAACCCCTGTCAATATAGCATACTGAAGCTTGAGAAAAATTCACTATTATATTATATTAAAAACAAATGTTAGCATAATGAACCAATAAGATATTCCCGATGAATGAGGTAGTCAGCGGAAATGGGTGTACAAAGACAGTTCTTAATCAAAAAAATAAAATGTATCAGAGCTGTTGATGTTTAGTTACAAACAATGTAAATTAATCGTTCTTCAGTAACCAGCCGCCTTACACTGGTAACTATGGTGAATAATAATAGCCACACCTCAGACAATATTTTACATACTATTGACGAATTACCATAAAATGCTTGGGTTAAACTGTGGGCTTAAACCATCCTTTGTTAAAAATCTATGAACTCAAATAACGAGAAGCTACTTTTAAAAACTTTGTTACTGTTCATAAGATTATTGACGTCAGTGGCCATTAAAACATATTTGTACGTGTAGTATCTTGTAGTAATGTCATCTTATACGTATGATGCTTCATGCATAAAGAAATCAGTTCCATTCAGTAAAGACACAGCTACAAGGAGTACACATTTCAAACAAGATATCCATCTGGAGCTGTTCATAGTCATAAAACATTCACTGATATGCAAGTCCTTGGGCTGCAAAATCAATCAACAGTTCTGCACTTTCAGAGTATAAATTCAGCATGAATTTCTAATTGTCTGCTAGAAAACATGGCTATAATGTTGTCATTAAGTCAAATTACTCACAAATTTGTTATGCAGATGCGCATAAATCTTTTCTTCAGTTTGTTTTCATAGTATAGATGCCATGGGCTGTTTGATTTGAAAGCTATTTTCTAACTTTAAAAACACATTGACCAGTTTAACATGTTAAGGATTAACAGACAATTTAAAATGTATCTTAAGAAATTTCACATGTGTTAAATAACTGTCCAGTTTTTCAATTTGAGAACACTCTTTGCAATGGTAATTTTTAATACCATATTTATACAAGTATAAGTCAGACTTGTGTATAAATTGTACCGAAAATTTTACATTGAAATATGGCACAAAACTATAATCAAAATTGACAGGAAGAGACTACCGGTATGAGCCAGGAAACTGTTTATTAACTAAATAGCCTTTGGCATATCCAGTAAGGCTTCTTTCTGTTTTCTTTGATACAGAAAATGCCATTTCAGCAGCTCTGTTACCATTAACTTCTGTAAATTCCACAATTTTAAACTTGAACCAAGTACTGTCTGATGAACATTTCCTCTTTAGACCAATAGTAACCATTATGACAATGTTTGACATCCATGGGGTAAAATTTACCCATTATATATATATATATATATATATATATATAAATTTTATTCTTTTAAAGCTAACCATATTATTATAATTATGGGTTTTATTTATTAAACCAGTCGTAACTATCAACATTCTAGTTACATGGTTATTTCACACTTTATTACAAGTCAAGGTCACCTGCATAAATGAACAATTATCACCGACTGATTAATTAATAATAATAACAACAATAACAATAAAGAAAGCTGTAGGGAAGCTCAAAAGCTCAATAATATTTTTCTGGTTAATTTACATACATTGAAATGTGTGGTAATTTATTCAAGATGACTTCACCCATATGGAATTTGCACTCTACATATTATGGTGGTTGCTGGTTATAACAACATTGACATTTCCAGAAACACCTGATTACAAAAAGTGTGACTTATACATGTGTAAATATGGCAATCATAAGTACTATATCTCATCAGGTCAAGGTTTTATGGTCAAAGGGAAAATATTAATCTTGAAAGGTAATAACCCATGTGACAACTTCTGCATTGAGCGATACTATATTTACTAGTATATCATGCCAATAAATAAATAGGTGAGCTCTGTTCTAGACATTATCACTTTCAAAATCAGCATCACCTCTTTCATGATGAGAAGTGAATGAAAAGCATTCTTTCAGCAGCAACATGTCATTCATATGTGACAATGTCATGTGTATTTCCGGTACTGTTCAAATGTGAAAGCAACAGAATGGTTGTGTTATAAAATGCATATATATATATATATATATATATATATGGGGTGTAAGGTTCATCTAAATTTACATTTAACATACTTTTAAAATAAGCTAGACAGATTGGGTAACACTAACACTAGTAACAGTCAAAAACTTATTTCATACCTTACAAATACCTTTGAATGAAAATAAACATTACTGGGTCTGTACACCATTAAAGTTATGGAATTTAAGGCTATTCAAGACTTTTCAAAACTATTTTTCTTTGGAATTCAAGACTATTTTTTCTTCGGAATTCAAGGAAAACCTTGTCAACAACATAAGGAGTGATGATAAAATAGTGTATTGTTTTAATTGCAGATACATAATATACATAACTATAATAGTAAGCAAGTAATACAAAGTCTCTAAAAGTTTGTAATTAGAGGTGCATACAATAGAAAAAGTAACAAAGTACCTGTATCCAGGTAAACAAATGTCTAAGCAGTGGATACAAACAAAATGGCTCAGATTTGGAAAGTTACGGACACACAAGTTGCAGAGGGACCAAGCAAATAAACACAATGCTGTTGTATCATCCACACCAGGTAAAATAATCCACTCAGCAATGGGTGGTGGCATTTCGTTGCTTCTGGGTAGATATGGTGAACCAAATTCTTCACTGGAGGATGAAGTTTATGACCAGCAATTTTGGACAAACTTAGATCAGTGTAATCACACCGTAATTTAGTTTTGACCATAAAATGTTAGAGCATTAAAATAACCAGAAATGAAATTCAAAACTTGTCAAGACTATTTTCTAAATTCAAAGCTTTTCAAGGTGTTGAAAAGGGACAAATGTAATTCAAAACTTTTCGAGACTTTTAAGACCCTGTATGGACCCCAACATTAATATAAGGATGTAAAGATGAGATAAGCCATCAGATTTTGTTTTTATACTTTAATCAAATTGTACAATTTGATTCAATTACCAGACTCTTGTGACACTATTTAATTCAGCTTCTAAAAGGTTTATTGAAATCTTTGGGATCAGCAAATAAATCTTACTTTTGTTATATCTGAGATCAAATTATTCCTAATCAATGAAAAACCATTCAGAAATTACCAAAACAATCCATTCTGTGATAAATACAAAACTATTTGCACCAGAATAAGTGAGTGAGACTTAGTGCACTGGCACAAAAATGTCTTTCCCAACTAAAAACAGAAGCAGTGGTACTCTCAAACAAATAAAAAACTGGCACTCACCAAAATGTGTAATAATTTCAATTCAAATAATTTCCCCAAAGTGTTATACATGAACCTCCACATATTGATGTGGTTGTGTCATGTTCCCATGAATCCAAATGATCATATTTGGCATTACTTTGTATTACTGGTCTGCCTTTGGTCGACTAAATGATAATAATTTATCGACACCTACCTTTAAGTAAATGTTTCAGCTCCTTGCCAGCTTTCGTTGTTGTGAATGTATTGACTATGTCTAGTGCTGTCTGGTCATAGGAATTGGTCTGGTTCACATCAATACCAGCCTGTTAGCAGATAATAAAAGGGTAAACGTTTATCTAGCAGTATGAAGATTTTTTTAATTCAACATCTATTAGAACAATAGTTCTAACACATGTATGACAAACAAAAATAAGTGTTACAACATAGAGCCAATAACACTTGTTCGTAAAAGATTATTATTTACTTGTTTGTATGTTATATTCATGATGAAAGGTTATGTTAAATTGCTTGAAACCTCTATGGAAGGGTTAAACAAGTTAACACCTAACTTTATCAGTTTAAGCTCTGCACAACTTTAATACATTATGTAGTAATACATTATGAGTGATGACATGTCAGAAATTCAATGATAGGGATAATATGATTAATTATCATAATTCCAGTCACTACAATCAGAGATCCATGACTTGACCTCTAATGGTTGATCATAATACAATAATTTATTACATATATAGCGCTACTGATGTGTCTGAATGCTGCATACAGACGAAGACGAACCATCTTTATTACTATACTTTGTGCAGTGAAATGTACTGATTTGCATAGATTAAACTGAGCATGGGCATACAAACACAGACATTTATAACTTGAGTGGATGGATGAATGTTGGTTAAGGACACATCGGCACAATTTAGGCCACTCAGAACTACATATAACTTGGGACAACAAATTAATATAGGTAACTATAGTCAGATTATTAGACCTACCTCGAGCAAGATTCGTACAGCTTCAATTTTTCCATAGAGGGCAGCTTCATGTAAACAGGTTCCATTTAATGTTTGTCTGTTTATGTCCACTCCGGCTTGTAGCAACAACCTGAAACGGAAATTATATGCATTACTACACCTGAAAAACCTGCTAAAAACCTGGTGAAAAGGAAAGTAAGAGATCTCTCATTTGAATCCACAGAAAATGGGCCATTCTTTCAACTATTCATGGGATACTCCATAAATAAACCAGAGGGAAGCCTTGATTTTATCTAGGCTCTAAGCATTAACAAGATTTACTTACACACACCATAAATTGTAGGTTGTTATGGGTCATAACAGTATTAGAAATTGCAAAATCTAAGCATAATGATGTTTCTTAAATGGTATATATATATATATATATATATATATATAATATATATATATATTTATACTGAAATGTGTAAATCAGTCACATTTGCTATTTTTATGAGGAAAAACATGAAAAATTAGGGCAATAATTTAGGCTCTTTTAAATAATACAATTAATATATTAGGCATGGACGTTGATACAGATTGACAGACTAGATTAAAGCTGGTGCGTTAACAATATCATACTTAAAGCCTAAATGTTAAACAAACTATCAAAACACACCCAAAGGCAATAGAATAAAATTACCTAAGTTTCAGCCATGGAATAATGGCAAATAAGGCGGAGAACCATAGACAAACAAGTGACAGAGAGACTTTAGAAATATTTGTTTGTTTCTGGTGTCCATTAAAATGGAGTTCTACAACAGCAAAGGTACCTGTCTCCCCCCTCCCCCCCTCAGTGCTGGTACCTTGCTGATGGTGATGGCGCTAATGTGTCTCAAGGACTCTGGAAGCTATACCGGTGGAGGTTTAAGCCCCTGGCAGGTTTAACCAATCCGGGCAGGTCTCAAAGGAGGAACCAGATGAAACCCACTACCTGGTCCTCCACATTGGGAGTTGGGCGTGGGGCTAAAAACACCACCCGTAAAAACAAACCTTTTACCGAAACTATAACAACAATGTTAACTATTGTATGGATGAAGAAGATAAGTAAGTAAGTAAAGGTACATGTCACCTTTTATGTACACATAATTAGGATTGGAAAATGCAAGACACTTCTAGTATCATATCATGTCTCCAAATGATTTAAATATGCCAACAAATAGATAAGTTTTTAATAAATGCCTAAATTGACAACAGACAGCATGAATAATTTTTTGTAACATAAATGTATAATGATAATATTAATAATGTAGATTTAATAAAGTACCTTTAATAGAAGGAGCTATTCGAAGGTGCTATACAGGAAGATATAGGTAAAAATTCAACAGAAAATTTGAATATCAACTATTTTAAGCCATGTTTATGTAAAAGATGTGGAAACAGATCAAAAATATATTATAGAACATGATTTATGTTTGTACAAGAGTTAATTATATTGTTGTTTTAAATATATTTGTACTCTGAGGTACTCTTACTTTACTTGTATAATTTCCCACATAATTGGTGTTAATTCTGGTACCTTGCTACACAATTATTATTTTATATGAAAGGGTTGTACAAGTCAGATATCAATGCTCTTACCTCATGACGTCAATGTGCCCATTCCTGGCAGCCAAATGTAGACATGTAAAGCGTCTGTTGGAAACATCGTTAGGCAAACCACTAGTTAGCAGGTGGTTACATAATGTACTTCTTACCAATAACTCTACAACCTGTAATCAGAATTACAGTATGTAACACACGCACACACATGAAAAAGATATACACACACACACACATACACAGGCAGAGTAAACAATAAGCAAAAACCTAAACTGGTTATTATATTATTTCAGCTGAGTTACGGCTTGCTTTTACGCTAAATCCATTTGCATTTTTTTAACCATTACAGTGATTTTCCTTTTCGATATCACACCAACATATGAAGTAATAGTCTATTTGCTTTAATTAATTTAATATCTGTAACATTTTAGATTCCATTATATGCCTCTGTAATTTGTATTGATCCATTGTTACGTTTAACACCAGAAGAGATATAAAAACTGGAATATTTTCTAAACTGAAGTTGGAAATCGAGCATTAGTTTCAGAAAACAAAAATTCTGACAGATACCCGATTAATGCAAACCCAAAAATTGCTTTAATACAACTCGCATTAGCCATAAGCCGAGCCATAATCAATTCAGTGACTGATAAATGTGAGCTGTTATAATCCAGCTTCGATGTTTGCTAATTATTAAACGAGACATAAATTTCTATGCATCTTCAATCATCAATTCATTCACTGTTCGGTGTAAATGGAGCAAAGCATGATGAAGCCAACTCTCCGGCTAGGAATGTATCGAGTAACTCTGGATCGCGTTGGTGTTTTTTGGTTTTGTTTATCATAATTGTCAGAAGCGTGCTAAATTAGATAGTTCATCATTGTGTACAAACGATACTGAAAATATCTGCGAAACTGCGATGAAGAAAATAAACTAAAATAAGTTGCATTAATGCTCGGCAATGTGTGTCATTTATTACCCAGTGATAGCGTATATAAATTGAGAAATGATGACTACTCATCTAAACTAAATGTTTACCTGCCGACTGAAACCACATTAATGCGGAAAAAAGTTTTACTATAGTACAAAAGTTATGGGATAAACTTTAAGTAGTTTGCTGAAAATTCTAATGATCTGTTTACCTGATATCTTCCAAATTCACATGCCAGATCTAATGGTGTTTTATGATCATTATCTTCGAGGGTAGGATCGCCGTGGTGCTGTAACAACAGACTAACCTGAAATATGGACAACAATCAAATATTACTGATACATCATCACAAACAAAAATCTTACAGTTTATAGTCATCTTTGTGCATGAGGCATGCTAAATGGATTGTTCAATTTCCGCAAGTAGCAGAGGAATGACACATCCCTGATTACGCAAACTGAATGCTTGTATCCAAGATGTTAAAGGATGTTGTGAATCGTTCATCTGGTTTATGGACTTCTATAATGCCTTGATAGTCAACACTCTCTACACTGCATACAAAAGGCATAAAATCTACAGTAACTGAACCAGTACAATCGGAAACAGTGAATAGATGTATAAGATCAGCAGAGGGTTGGTGGATTCCAACCGACAAGTTACCTTTTTACAGGTCACCACTCTACCGCTTAGCCATACGATTATACCAGATCTAAACTTGCACCTGTCACTAATCTGTTACAAGCATACAACTGTCATCTACTGAACAAAGTTCACGAAGGTAAATAGGGGAAAATTGATCAATTAGAGGTTCCATTACCAAAGAATATTAATACGACCGTGAATACAATCTGTCAATGAGTACATTCTTATTCAAGCAATGCTAAAGTTATAATAATTACACCAACTACATTATATGAGCTGCAACCTATTCAGATTATGTTTAAAATGTAGGCTACTATTAATTCTAAAAAATGTATTAAACTATGAATACTGATCACAACTGCCACTTTCCTGTTACTTATGCATATTAATTAAGATGCTGAAAAACAACATGTGAGCCAATTAAAACATACAGTAAACCATTTAAAGAAAAATGTTTGAAATGTTTGATGCGTTACAGCCACTTTTGGGCACAGAGTCGACTAAACAGGCCAGGGACCCTACAAAGGTAACGAGGCGAAGTCAAAGAAGAAACACCCGCCAGACATGTCCGACAAGAAATTTGAACTTGGGTGGTTGAGGTCTGTGGCCAACTGTGCTACCACTTAGGCCATGGAGATGTTCCTATTTCAATAAGCCAAACTGCATATCCAAGTTAATCACTAGAAACGCAGTAAGACAGCAAAATCCCATCACAGACCAATAAGAAGTGGTTCTAGTCTACACAGAAGTTTCTAAAATCTGCCCACTCATCAATCAGAAATATTATACTGTGTTGGCATCTGGCAAATATTGACAAATAAAACTACTACTTGAAGTGTGAAGTTTTGTAATCGATCAGTGGCACACGGATACTATGGTCTTGCACTGCAATCATCAATTCAATACGGATAACCCACGACTAGTTTAAAGCATGCTGCTGTTCGTAATTTTGTATGCATAATCCAAGAGTAAGACACCTCCAGCCAATTGTCATCAACGTACACAGGTGCTGCATTAGGTGACAAATTAGATCAAACAGCTGTTAAAATATCAAACACTGTGCCAGAAATGAAACCCCAAAAAGCTGTAATCCATGATGTCACTATGCTGCAGAAGAATATCCTAAAGGGACCATCCCATTATTTAAGAAGACCATTTGTCAATGATGACCACACACGAGAAATAATAATGACGCATCCAAACCAATTAGTTGTGTGTGTATTTCAATCACTAATCATAACCACGTGTTTAATTTAAATATGGAAATTGCACCATGTTTTAATATTAATTTCCTCTGGCATTACAGCTGTCACTAGATTGGTTTGTTTTACATCACAGCCGTCAAAGGGTCATTGACACCTACGTCAGCTGGTATAGGATAAGCGACAACGGGTGCACCAACCTCACAGTTGGGATCAGCTGATGCAAGACACTTCAGTAATCCAAACTGTATGAAAGAATTTCACAATAATCAACAACTGTAACAGCTGACACAGATATTAACAAGTAGTATGGCTGAACACGTTACATGAACATTTTGCAGAATAATCATCAAATTATGTATTATACTGAGTCTGGTCTGAAGTTTTTTTAAAACTGAGGCTAGCAGTGTTTATTGGATAAGACATATCTATTATGACCTATAATCTGAATTCTGACATTCTCATGATAACGAATAAAGCCTTCCCTTTATCCCTGCTGCCATCTAGTGGTGACTTTTGGAAGCAAGTGCCTGTCTTACTCAGGTTGTACTATGGATGGTCTATTATTCCCATGCAGACAGTCCTTGTTAATGACGTTTATTTGCAGAATAATCTTGACATTTAAGGGATATCAAGGAAGTAATACATACCTATATAGCATAATTTAAAGGTGATTTATTGTTTATGCTAGTATACTAACGATATTAATATGCAACATTGTCATCAATCTTCCTCGCTGATTTCACATTAGGGCTAAGCTCATGGATAAGTTCAAAATGGTGTGTAATATTTCTGTTAGTATACCACCAACTTTTATTGATATCATATGAAGGCCTTATATCTAAAATAATGAACATGGAAATAAACCAAGCGTTAGAAAATTGCAGCAAAATTTAAGCCGATGTGACTTGAGTGTGTTCTCTGGCTACACAAGTAGTGTTTGGAGTCTCTTTTTTTACCAAACCAAGACCTGAAGGTTGGAGCTTCATTCTGAGTTTTGTCTGGAAGGGTCTATTGGAGACATCTGCACAGCACAGTAGATAGCACACTGTACTGCAAACCTCCAGGTCATGGTTCAAATCCCAGTGTCAGCCGACTTTGTGGGATGTTTCATAGTGATACCAGTGTTCTTGTATCGCTACTCAACGGACTTGATGCTGTTGGTTCTTAGATGTGTGGACTTACACAACACACTTCTTAAATGTCAGAGTCCCTTTCAGTTTATAAATCTGACAAAACAAACCATTGCAACCTCCACTGTGATCCACCTTGTTCACCGTGGACACTAGGTTATGGCTGAACCACCCATCACAGATAGGCAAGTTGGAATTTAAATCTCTATAACATTTCAGTTCACCAATCTACTCAATGATTAACATTATGCTCTACTTTCATTCAACTAATGGAATACTGATCAATCTGTGAATCACATTCCATATACTGTTATTTTTCAATTATGCTAAATTACTGATTATGTTTTGCCTCTAATTGCATAAAACTTTAAGTAGCACTATATACATATGTGTGTGTGTGGTGAAAAGTCAATAGGTATCTAGCATGTGATTTGTTTTGAAAGAAAGAATAAATATATCATGAAATATAAATGTTCTGTTCCTAGTATATGGCACTAAAAATCTTTGAATAATATCCACGCTGTATTTTTTTTAATTTTCACACGCACATACATACACAATGAAAAAGTTAATACCTCAGGCCACATCTCCCGTACAAAGTAGATTTTAGAATTTACTTCTTAATATATTTTTAAGTTACCCAATCAAATAACTGTTGTATCCTAGACAAGATTTCATATTGGCATAAAACCCACCAGACCCATGTTAGAGATCCCATACATAATATACAACAGGAAAAAACTATCTGTCCAGTTAGAACAATATCTTTCAAACTAGAACTTGCCTAGGACAAACATCTACTTGTCCTCAGCGCCAAGGTTAGTTGGCTTTTTCAATACAGCCTCCACATAGTATTAATACTGTCTTCATACTAACCACACTCAAGTGCCCATGTTCACAGGCTAAGTGTAATGGTGTGGTACCATTCTGAGCAGGTTCATTCGCCGATGAACCCTCCTTCAGTAACAGCGACACAGTGGTAATTTCTTTACCTTGCCAAGCAGCATAATGTAATGGACGCATTCCTGGAAAATAAGGAACTTGTGTTAGAAAATGACTGATTCTGTAATACTGTGGTGTGTGTGTGTGTGTGCGCGTGTGTGTGTGTGTGCACTCATATCCAGTACATAACTAGTGAGATGCAGTAACAACTCGGCTATATATATATATATATATATATTATATGTGTGTGATTGTGTGTGTGTGTGTGTGTGTGTGTGTATTTATATATATATATATATATATATATATATATATATATATATATATATATAACACATACATTTATGCATACCTTTCAGATCTTTAATATCGACCATAGCACCAGTATCTATAAGAATCTTCATCATCTCTGTGTCACCTAGTAATGCTGCTTGATGTAATCCAGTCATCCTATGAGAACAAATTAAATATATGCTAAAATGAAGAAAAAAGCACCCTTCTTTGTCATATTACTGTGATAGTCATCACTATTAGAAAACTTTATATAGCTTTTATTAATAAGCAAATTGAAGATGCAGCAAACAATATGACACATGATGTTGCCTCTTCTAATGTTGTGTGTTATATCATTACTGTTCTATTGAACGATATCAACAATCTTGTCGCTGTGCCGCTCCCACTCAAGCATTTTCTGAGTGCGGAAATTTCTCAGTGCTCAAAAAACATTCTTCTCACATATTGTTGTATACTTCTTCATATGTCGGTGTACGTGTGTGTGTGTGTGTATGACTGCATGAGTGTGTAAATGCAAATGGACCAGTAGGGTAAATGGACTGAGAAATCTCCAAAAAGGAAACTAGTTAGGCTTTGAATCCAGGTGTTAGATAATCTTGTCCAACCACACTACAAGTTCGGCCTGTGTGTGCGCATGCATGCACACACATGTGCATGCATCATTGTATAAACATTTGCAGTTGAAAAATCTCTCCTCAACAAATATTCACAGAAGGTTAACATGGAAGTTAATTAACAATCCTTGAAAATGATCACTGTTGGTCTGTTGTTATCTTCAGATGGTGTTGCATCTCATTACATCATTAATCAATACGAACATCAAAGAGTACACCTGTCTGCACAAAAAGGAAATTCTTATTCAAATACCAGGTAACAGAAAACATTGCATAATGTTTCAATGGTTGTACACACCCGATTCTTTCACCTTTAATTTAAATCCTTGAAAGGTCATATGCTCTAACATTTTCACTATTAAGGTTCTCTATATAACACAAAGATTCTCATAAATCTGTCATTCTAATTTTTTCTTCATCTTAGCATGTGCACACTGTAAGTACAAAAACTTTAGACATGTGCACACATGCACACACACACACTTAATATGAAATCCTGGCTCAACCATAAGTGATATGAATCAATTAAATACATCATGACAAAATGCAATTTTCTCTACAAAAGCCAAAGCCCAGAATCAGAGCACCAATGTGTGTGTGTGTGTTTTTTTCTTCTAGACAGTAATTCATTTGCAGAATGTCTCGCAGGCAAATTGGATATTTCTGTCACATCGCCGTTTACTCAAATCCTCACGGTGCACATCTCTTGTGTAACTAACTACTCGCGTTGACAGGTCGCCATTCACATTATTAAGCAAACAATCACCTGGAATGATGAGCCTTATTGTCATAGCAACTTATAAACAGCTCCACACTAAAGGCACCACTATACATGACAATGTGTGTGTGTGTGTATATATATATATATATATATATATATATACATACGCGCTCACACACACACACACTACACAATAACATACACAGGTCAAACTAAAGGTTGCTTAGATGGCAGAATTTAACACAACCCGTTAGACGAGATAAGTGGCTTCAGCATAAACCTGAGGTTTAGATTCAGCCGCACAGTTTATACACAGATAATCTGTTTATCAAACTTAACCCTACTACTGTGCAATGCAAGATGGTGGGCTGGATTGCAGGCGTCGAGAACATGGGCTAAAACTCGAGATCTACCAGCGTTGATGGGATGTTCGGTGAGGGATTAGCCTCTTAGCCATACGTCTGGACTGTGACCATCACCGAGCCTGATCAAGGTTAGCCGATTCTACTCACCGGAACGCGAATCTTCTCCATCACGTCATCGATAAAAATCATATTCTATCACAAACTGATGGTAATATGATAATTGCTCATAACGGTGAGCTGGCCTATTAGTATTATATTGCATATAGAAATTTCTACATAAATCTACCCAAATAAGGTACATATTTATAGAATCTGTGTCAACAGAGGGATGTCTAACCGGACACCCCCCCCCCCCGCCTCCCCACTGCGACCGAAGCAAATTGATTCACGTCGATAAAACCGAACATTGTTACCTAAACGGTACGCCGGCGCAAGGAAATCGCCGCGCGTCAGATACTGGAATGGCACGAGCTGATTTCCGACAATCAACCAGCTCAATTATGAAAAACACGGTCAACAATTACAAGGAGACAGAAACAACGTTGATATACTGCTAACTGACGACCATCACGGAACGTCTATTAATGTTACTGATTGGTCCGCACTACAGCTGCCGACCTTCATAATTAACCTTCATTTCTGACTAATAACTCTACATTGGGATGGGAAGTGTCGGTACTGCGTTATGAGGAGTCGTCCGTCCGTACACGAACTGTCACGCGTCCGGACACGGTGATGGTGGGGGGGGGTTGAAGGTGGCAGGGCAGAGGTCATCGGAACTGATGTTATATAGCTGGAAGACTTATCCGCAGACAGTAATAAAGCATAATCACGAGTTACTAATTAACTAGGACACGTTATAATGATGACGAAAAGGGGGAACGTTTATATTTTGTCACCATTTAGGTGAAAACCGGGAACTTTAGTTTCTATTAAAGAAACACACACAAGTGTATTCATATGTGTGTGTGTGTATATATATATAATCATGTATCCATGTGAGTGTGTGTGTCCGTGTGTGTATATAATCATGTACTCATGTGAGTGTGTGTGCGCGTCCATGTGTGAACGTGTGTGTGTGTATCTATGTGTACGTGCAAGCACATCTGTTCATGTACATATTTGAACAGGCAGACAGACTGCTTTCTCCAATGATCAATACCCAACATGGCTTGCATCCATCCACCAAACGAACTGGCAGATGAAGTTTTTTTTAATCATCCTATGATATAACAACGGCAGGCTCATAAAGAATATCAATAAATTAATACTCTCTTCGCAGTTATGCCAACAGTTCAGCAAAATTAACCGAGGCTACCATTTTAATCTTTACACTACGCAATGTCCCCAATTTTGGGCTCGATTAACTTTCCGCTGAACCCTTCTCGGTCAACAAGCTAATAAATATAGCTGCAGACACAAGTGCATGCCCTGTCTATCGCCGTGTTCAGGTGATGAACCATAACGTGCATTCTGAGTTAGCTACATCACAACTAAATTAATCACTTACTATATTACCCAATTTTCACAAAATTGTCGAATATTCATGAACTCTTATCAAACCCATCTTGTAACAATTCACCAAAACTTGAAACGAGAGGCGGTTGCAAATTAAGAATTTTTGCAATTTGTGATGTGTGCGCTGACAGAATGGGCAGGATTTAACGGAGTAGCACAAACAGGTTATTTAGTGTAGCGTTCATGCAGTTGTCTGTTGCTACACTTCGCAAGATACGGCAGCAGGTCAATTCTAAACCCTGAGCCTGCAGGAAGAAGACTTGTAGCCTATGAAAATTCAGAAGAGAAAACAGTGTGCCACGTTTTGCACGATTAAGTTGTCATGAGCATTTTTGACGACTGAAACCAAAACCTGAACAAAAAGTCTGCAGATGTGCAACACCTGAGCTATGATATCTTCATCAGCAAATGAATGAGAAGTTATCGTGATGGCACAGTTTTTTTTTATCTCTTCAAAATAAACCCAAAACAATTTACCCCTTCGCGAGGTGAAATATAAAAATTATAAACTGCATAAAACACAACATATAACTGATTTCGGTATACTGGGTGAACCCTCAGGCTGTAGGCAGGGATCAACACACAATATATCTTCTGTTTGATTACACTCAGTGGCATACAACGGACATGAATGGTTGGTTGGAAATGGTTAAATTGTCTGTTAACAAACATGCCCCAGACTCAGCTCATTCTGTTCACCGCAAGAACTTATGTGAAAGTAAGTTTTGGTGCCGTGACATATGTAACAGATAACAGGTTACAACTGGCCGTATTTAATATCATTATCTGTGAATTCTCGGTAATTAGAAGTAGACTTTTCTACGGTACACCTACAGCAGCTGTAACAAAGTGATCACCTGGCAAAAGTCAAACAGTTCACGAACACACACTATAATAAAAGAAATCTATAATGCTGGTATGCTTTAACACACACACACACACACGCCATGATTAGATTTAAATAATTCTAGCTGCTGGTGCGGGTAATCCATAAAAAAATAGCACAGCTATATTTAGAACTTTTTTATTTACCCAGTAACCATAACATAATTCAGCTTCAGAAGAAAACCCATGATATTAAATTTCATATTGACAACTATTAGCTGAAGTGTTTAAAGGTAATCACGTGACAAAACCGCGCGTTTCCTAACCAAGGATAAAACTCATCTAATCATGAACATCGTAACCCAGACAACATGATCCAGAGGCCAAATTGAAACCACGGATACACTGAAACCTGAAATTTGTCCGGCACGTCCTCGTACAGGTCGAAAATGGTGATAACAGTTTTAAAAATAATGACTAATGCATGCATTATCAGCGTGAGAAAGCAAATTAAACTTAAGTATAAACATGATTTTTCACTTTGTAAACAATATTTAACTAAATTCCGAACTCAATGGTGCCCATTATATGCATATAAAGATTCATCTCATTAATTAAAACAATATTATTGGCGAGACAGTTTTCCACCCTTTTCACTATTTTCTGTTCAGCACTGGGCCAACCATATTTTTATCATAAATCGGGATCTTCATACAGCCACTATTTAATCTCATTGTGATGATCGCTACAGACCCGAACATTTCAGCAAAGTAACTGAACTGTTTTGGCAAGAGATCTAGATTATGACAACTCAGTTGTGTTGATGTCTTCCCCAGACCCACTGGCTGAGCACTTTTAAGGTCGGTGTGCTAACTTCATTACGTTTGATCATCAAATGACTACCCACCCGCAGTCTGAATTATGAGCACATTACAGCTACCATTACACTTTAAGCAATCCACACACTGCCGATCAGTTATGCACAATACAAGTAAAGATGGTATAACGTACAATAACTGGAACGGAATCAATTATGTGTACTTTGCGTCAGTTCTAACATATAAATTATAATCATAGGTGGCGTTACTTTCAGGAATGTTTGACAGCATCAATCGGCCTAGATAGTAATACCGCAAAGACGGTACAAGCATTATCACTGATTATTAAAAACAAAGTGGCTTTTAAAAGCACTTGTTAAAGCTGTTTCATTATATGCTGAACTGGGGTTGTTAAGCCTTGGCGCTGGTCACACCTGGACGACCGCCAATGGAAACACATCCCACAAACATGGGTTTCGAACCCAGAGCCTGGACGTTTCCTGTGCAGCATTCTTAACCAATGCATAATCGAAATACCCTGTCTGTTTCGTTGACTTAGTTGACTAATAAGTATGCTTTTGGCCTAGACCGTAGACAGCAAGTATTAGGGTCAAATGTGAGAGATTCATCATGTGGGAATCAGTATGATTAAGACCAGACATTCTCATCCCTTCGGTCTCACAGTTTTGTCAGTGTTTATGTTAATTAAAAGCGATTTAATTCAGATCTATTCTGCTGTATGGTTGTCATCAGAAACAGTCTTCAAAATACAAGTTTTTATGGAAAATTGTCATCAGCATCTTCCGAAAAATGCTAAACCATTACTATTCCTATGTTATAATAAACTGCTACCATTGAGTCAAGGTTAGTTTATCTGCAGCAGGGGTAGCAACTGCAGTAATACATTGCTTGGCTGGTTTGTGTAATCTCCGCACGCATCATCCACGGGAAATAAGGCCGAGGGGTGATTCCTCAGTGAAACCTCCCACAAACCCAGGTGAGGGACAGATTCGAACCCACAACCTGCAATGATCTAACCGCTGCAGAATCAGAGCACCCACAGAGACATAATAATAATAATGATGATGTATATTTAATAAGGTGCCCGAACTAGCAGAAGTTATTCAATACATACCTAGTGATACCCCAAATATGTCTGTAAAAACCTAATAAGAGATTTGAATGATAATCATTATTGATCTGTGAAAACAACCACGAACAGGTACGTTTTCAGAACAGACTGAAACTTTTCAAGTTCCAGGTTAACAGAGGTTAGTGACTGCATCAGTTTTACCTTGCAAAAAGAGTTGTTATCTATACAAAATCAAATGGTTATACATAATAAAGTCTGGGTTTTCTTTAGATGGTGATCATATTACTGATCAAAATCTTATAGCAGATTTGCATGAATTGTAGAAATGACTCATAAATTTGTAAATAATTTTTTTTTGGGGGGGGAATACTCGTTTTGTACTTGAAATTTAATTAGACACGATCCTATCAACTAAAGAGGACACACATACACACGTAGTTATTTTTCAACAATAGCCAGTAATACCATGATATAGTTTATACTCTTAAGTGTTCCATATCGGCATAAAATATAAGATACTTCATAAACATAGATGATAAAACTGTGTGGCGCAGTCAGTGCATATAATTATATATAATCAGTATGTTATTAATAAAAACATTAACAAATTTCAATCAGTATTAAAAATAACTACAAACCCATCGCTGTCTTGGACATTGATGTTTAACCGCTTTGTTGTTCCCATCAATTCTGAAAATAAACAAAAAGTGTGAGGAAACTGAACTCCAAATAGTACCAAATATACTGTGTGAAAACATCACCATATAATGTGTGTGTGTGTGTGTGTGTGTGTTGAAGGAGTGAGAGAGAAAGATTAATTTAGCTCTAATGCAAAGAAACATTACTTATAATAATTATTATTATTTTAACAAAGACTGATTCAACTTAAGTTCAGTTTATTATAGAACTCGGTACTGTACAATATAAATCCTGAATTGTTCAACATTAGCCAGCGTTCCACACTCTGGCTATGTCAGAAACATAATATAAATCCACTTATATACGGCACAATCTGGATTAGTGTACACACACACACACACAATGGGAGAGGATAATTGGACATTTTCAACCGCCTGTGGCCATGTGCAGATAAAATAATTCAGTTACGAACGAACGTGAATTTGGTTAGTTCGGACAGATAACAATGGTAATAACGCTGCGTGTAAACAGTTTGTTTTTAGTTTTCTCCAGCGCGCGTGCTCGCGGTTGGCTCCGTCGTTGGCGCGGACATAGACGTGACGTGGTTCCCATACTGGACCCCGCGGCCTGTTTTTTTCTTCCTAATGGCGTAATATTCCAGAATCCACGCGATTGGATTTGGGACCGATATAAACACCTACGCAGTTTAATCTAAGCGGGATCATTTGTGACCGATCCTGGCCTCTCCGGAACAATACCAAACAAACATATCAAACGGCTCTCCAAGGACGGCACCAAATCGTCTGCAGCTAACATAAAATAGTCCACTGACAATAAGAAGCACACCCCAAGGCCTGGTAGCTTCCACCTCTGGGTAACCACGCCTCAACCCCCTTTTCCATGCACCTTATGTTACAACCATAAGCCAATTTGACTACGGCCGATAATAAAAGTACTAGATTAGACTGCAACAGGAAAGCGGCCTGAACATCGTGCCCTCATAAAATCCCCTAATAATATCATAGACCTGATAATATAACTTACACTGCCTCACACTGACAGCATCACAGAGATCACTTGATAGTATCGGAGCGGCTGATAGTATCAGAGCCTCTTCTGATCATATCAGACTCTGATATTATCGGTCAGCAAAAAAACAAAAACAGTAACACATTTTCTACGGAGAAACTTTTAGAAAAGATCAAAAGCCATTTTCTCTTTCTTTAAAACTAAAAAAAATGGAGGTAAAATGTACAGAACTTTGCAAAACAATTAGATCGCAGCCCCGATATTAACTCTTAGTAAGAACAAAACATACAGCTTTTTGCTAGGTCTTCTTACAACTAGAATATCAGGCCATACGCTTCCTGGTAGTAATAAAAAAATACTGGAATTCACTACCAATTAAGATATGAATACTTTAGGAGTATGCACTGATGATTTTCTCCTTTTATATAAGAGCCCTTCATACCCCCCCCCTCCTCGGTTACCATGGACACTGTCTGTCTTGGATCACATAAATAAGTTAGATAGACTGGACTGACCATCACATCAATGACCTACATACAGTATGTATCAGCGTAGGCTATTCCTGTACAAGTCTTGTCCTATAAACTTACATGAGAAACGTGAAGTGGGTGAGTGCTTTGTTCAGCGTGAGCCGCTGGCCATAGCTAAGGACATATGGCCACGGGGCAAGTGTTCCATAAGGAAGCGTCCAACTGACATAGGAAAAAAGATGAAAGCGACTTGTTGGAGCCCAGCACAAACATTGCCTCTCCACTAACGATACAGGTAACCGGATTATCAATTGCTGTCACAAACAAATAACAGCAGTGACCCACTGGCCTACCAGGAGGTTCGATTCCGTAGGACAACTTCTCATGGCTTCTTCTCATCAAAGCCGTAAGATACACCAAGATTTCACTACCTTCAATAAGATTTTAGACTTTTCAGCAGCGCCGAACGAACTGCGTACGCACCAAAAAGCCGAATCAAACCGATTTCACGTCTGAGCGTGTGGCTGACATTCAGATGTTCTACTAGTGCGGTTAGAAAACAAGCCAAAAACTCGCCAATCCGGCTGCCAAATCAACCAGTTGGTTACAATGGAATGGACTTTTTGATCTGATGTAAAATTAAACATTACGAAGCTTTAGTTTTATTTCTATTCGTTCTGCTACTACTAATAATATCAGACACGTTGATATATGTTACAAAATGTCCATATACAAGGCAGGCCAAAACGGCGCATTGTGCACAGGGCTAGCATTTGAACCCACTTATCAGATCCGGAAGGAAGCGACATAACAGGATCTTACTAGTTTAATCAAAACCTACATTTGGATAATCATGATGGTGTTATTAGGGAATTTCTTACTATCTCTTCTACGTTTTGTTGGAGCTATATTTTGATAACTGCTGTTACAGATATTATTAGTATTACAGACCATTAGCATTGTGTTTAGAATATGTTCAGTTAATCGTTGTACAATATAAATGGAATATCCGCTAAACTAACTATAAAACCGCATGATTGTCCTGAAGTGTGTAGCACTGGGAACAGATTGATTATTATGTTTACATCTGACCCAGATCCACAGCAATCCTCAAACGTTATGGTTTAGTTTAAAACGTGTTAAAATATTTATACAGTCAGCGGCAAGCTGGCTGTGTTATTCCTTAGAAACAGTAAACTTGTGATTGGTAATTAGCTGTGGTGGCCCTGTATTCTACCTTGAGGTACAGCTCAATAGGTGGAGACATTGCAATTAAGTTTTCATCAACTGGAGGGTACATGATTTATCTATGAAACTGATACTGTAATTGCTCGGTGGTTAAGTTAGGGGGTTAGTATATTTCAGTTGTTCAATAACCTAATCATTAATTTTTGGTTTGGTCTAGTCAGGGATGGACTCATAAAAAGGTCTCTAAGCACTGTACTATGAGGGAAGGTAATTGCAATTGTCAGAGTCATGAATTGGTAGCAGATAGCTAAATGAATTCTAGTAGCTTCATTTACTCAACAATAAAAAAGTGACGTAGCCTGATCTCACTGAGGCCCACAGAGGGACCTGTTGCGTGTACGGCTGTTCATCATATCTAGTGAGTCTTCTTGGTGAGGATCTATCACCGGCTGTCACCACTGATCAGTAGCATACTGATGATGGTGGAGAAAGGCAGCTAAGCTTTGTGACATGTTATGGTGAACTTTGTGGTGCTATTGAATGGCCGTACTCAATGTTTTGTACGATCAGCTGTAGTTGACAGACATAAAAATGTCACCATCAAGATATGTATGCGTTAAACATCAGTTAGAAAGAAGCAACATAATTAGGCTAGCCCAAAATGTAGGTATAACTAAAGCCTAGATGAATTCCGTGAACATCTATCCAGTGAACGTTTGTAATGACTTGTACAAAATGTGGCAAAGTACCGCCCCCCCCCTTACATTTCGGTTCAACCGGACTTCTATAAACAACTATCTTATGTCTCTAACTGTCAGATGGCTCAGTTAGAGCAAAGACCATCAAAAGAGCCTGAACATTCTATTAGATCACGAACAGACCTAAAATGTCAACAACAAATAAACATTTATATTCATGAGCAATTTCTAGGCACCTAACCCTAAAATACCTATACAGACTTGGAATAGTCACCGTGACATAAGTTAACATATTCACGACATAATTATATTACTGTTGACAATGATGCACCAAAACCGTTCAATAGGTTTTTTTTCTAAATGAAAAAGTATACCACTTAAACGTAAGACAGTTAACACCAAAATTATGGTGTATTTAAATAAGTTCACAAATAATTAAATGTTTAGAATGCAACCAAATGTCATCTAACTAAGACCCGGAATTTTCAAGCTTTTCCTCTGGGAGATTCCGGTCTATTGGTTGTTTTTCTAAATCTGTTAGTTGGAGGATGACAGTTGCAGTTCTGAACTTGACAGAATTAACCTATCATGAGTTTCAGCAATATATTCAATGCGCACAATTTTCCTGTGCATAAACTGATGAAATGACACCAACAGTAGCGATACTCTTCTACCAGGAGTGCATACAATAAACAGGAGAGCTGTTGATCCAGTAGCCATAATTTGGAAAAAAATTGCATTTACAGATAACATTCCATTTGTAAATTGTTTGGAAACTATTACTTGGTTGTACAGCGGTGTTTATCTCAGGATCTCCCCCCCCCCTACACACACACACACACACACACACAAAGGTACCGCCACTGACTGAGAGCAGCTATAAGAAACATCCCTCAAAAGGTGCCAGATTGTAGATGTTTATAATCTTGTAGGTCAACCTCTAATGACTGTGACCCTCTCTATAATCAGAAGGGCTGGATATGTAGAATAAATAAATAACAAAACACTTAGGAGTGGTTACTTACTGCCCTTGGGTGATGCCTTGTTTTTGTTAAGCATCTTCTGGAGCATTTCTTTGTCTTGGTTACGGACAGCTTGTAGAAGATCCTGATCTTTGCCCATGATCCTGAGTGGTGTGAGCCCGGCTTGAGCCGCCTTCCTGCAGAATAAATCCCCAGAAAAAGCTCCAATATCTACAATTGAAATAATAACATGCGCAATGATTAGTAAACAACAATAACGATAATAACAGCATTTTAATATTAGATCTAGATCAATGGTAGACACATGACAACATAATATAATCATATCTGCGTGGGGGAAGTTCTACAAGACTACATGTGATGTTTAAATAAAAGTGGCTTCGTTTTTCGAGTGTCATATCTCTGAATGACGTGTCTACCTCAGATTTATTACCAGTACATGTACAGCAATATTAAAATTCCCTAGCAAATTAATACAGATTATAATACCCTGTAAAAAACACTTCCCCCTTAGACTAGAGGCAAAACATTTTTATTGTTTATTCCTTCACCAAATATTAAGATTAAAGCTATGATAAAAGCAGTAGATGTAGTATTTTATAATGAGCGGTTAAGCTATTAGCTGGTAAATACTCAGGACTAAAATAACCTATACACAACTTAAGGGTATATTTTAACATAAAATGGGCTGGAAGTTATGTGTGTGTGTATATATATATATATATATATATATATATATATCAGGGTTGGCAGGTTTAACTCGCCTACTGGGCTAAATCTGAGTTCAAACCGGGTTAGGCTAAACCCCCATTTTGGACTAAACTCATTTTTAGGCATAATGCACCACTAATTGATTCAAGAAAACCAACTAAATGCAAATTAAACATTTATCGTCTATATTGAGCACACAAATAAAAAAACACTACACAAAAAATAACAAAAGTGTATTAGTGAAGCCACTGGCATTATTGCATGGTCAACCATAGTTTGGTATACCAGCTTTATAGTCAAAGGCAGTGCACTTTCTAATTGTTTCTGGTTATCCAATTGCTGAATAGATCAATTCACCTCCAACAATGACATGCTGTTGAGGTGACAGCAGTAAAACATAGCCAGAGTATGGTTGTCTTCACAGATAGGACAGCTCGAATCTACAATGACAGCACAGCCATAGAACAGTAATACAGCCAGATGAGCAACTGATGGGTGCTCTAGTGGCACAACAGCTAGCAGGATAATAAGCAGATAGATGATGATCGTGTATGTGTGTGTTCACGTGAAGAAACGATCTTTGATTATTGGATGAAGATGAGTGGGAGGAGACGATAACCGGGTGATGGCCTTTATTGACAAGATAGGCACGAGGACTGATTTATTGATCGCGTTCATGTAGCAATGTCTTTATTCTCCACTCAAAGTCAAAATATAAAAAAGTAACCAATAATCTTTCACGGCTGCTACGCTTCAATGCATACCATAACTCTGGTGTTTTGTCTAAATGTTGACCTTATTTCATACCTGGACTTAAATACAATCTGTTCTGAATATAACTGGAACTAAATGATAAAATCCATGTTTTAAAGCCTTTGTCAAATCATTATTCAGATTGTTTGAAGTGTTCATTCATTTTCTCTTCATCTCCGTCAGAGAGATAATTATACCCTACCCTAATTATACGGTGACAATCATAGTCATAATTAAGACAATCAATTAAAGACAGAGAACCATTAAGCTTCACCTAGGAGATAATAACAATAACAACAACGATTATCATAATATGGACTACGCCTAATACTGCGAGGCCAATATAGCAACAACAACAAAACTGCAACAACAATGAGACACTTGGCCAAAACATTACCAGATTAAAGCAGTTGGCTCTTGCCAAAAGTCTATCGATATCAACCTGCTGCTATTTATACACAGCCCAGCCGATAATGTCTGCGTACAAGAGAGACATGCGAGTCTGGTTCAAAGCAGAGGAGTGGCTGCTGTCAGCTGTCAAGTTCCGAGATTAACGCACAAAACTTCCATTTTCAGGTGTGTAGCAAATTGTGCAGGTCTACACCTTGAAAACACTGGGTGTATCTCAGTGAGCTGAACCAGGTATTATACGGTGAAACATCCACTATGTGCAATTGCTAAAATTAATAAAGGAACACGTTTAGCAATAGTGTGCCTTACAGTTGAGTTATGCTATGCAGTTTTATTATTACTTGCTTTTCAAGATGTCCAAAAAGGAACCCCCTCATACACATATTGTTTGGTAAAGTGGTTGTCACATGTCCAACTATTTGATTACATGATTCATCTGTTTTATAATCTAGCAGATTATCATGTTACAATGCAAAAACATCACACCACTAATGACTCTGTGTGTGGTATATTTTGATCGCAAGTACCAACCAGTGGCATGCCCTCACAAACACACACACACAAGGTTATCACATAACAAATATATTACAGAATCTATACCTAACACTTTTAGTGTTATATATTTTATGTATATGATTTTCTTACATTTAAACTAATTTCATCAGACAGGACACAATAACCAATTTACCAGTAAGTATTCATTGTTTGCCCATCAGTGAATAGCTTAAACAATGGCCAAATTCCAAAGTTGATAAAAGACCTTTTTTTATATTTAGCAATCTATCTCCTTTCATCCAGAATGCTAACATACATCTATCCAGAAATTACTGGTGAAATAATATTGCAATGTTTTACAGTAAATACTCATTCTGACAATAATTTGTAATTGAGATCTTCTATGGTGGCGCAACCTTTTTACTCAGCCACTATAAATCAGCGGAGTGAGCAGTCAAGTAGTCACAGAGTTTCCAGGTTTGATTCCACCTTATTTTTCGCCTAGTCACAGATGAGTGCCTCGCTAGCAATACATATTATTGTGGAATCCACTTAAGTTAACAGTTAGAAATAGTTTGTTTTCGTGAGCTTGGATAGTGGTGTAGATTGAAGGGGCCCACGTATAAAGTTTAGTCTTTAGAAAGACATAACATTAAAAGGTTTAGCCCTGAAGAAATGTTTACTTATAAACCTGTACATTTACCCTCAATACATTTACCACCATGATATACAACTTTGGAGTTTTATGCCTAGGTATGCTCAATACACACAATACTATTCATATTTCATGAGAATAGATACACACATATATATAATAGCTACATCATAACCACAAGTGAAAGACAAATATTTATAATATTGTTCATTGATGGAACAATATTATAGGTACCAAGGTAGTGTGTTCAGTTGTGATACACACATGAGAGATAAATACATGGATAGATAGAGGGGAGGGAGGGGGAAATACATTACCACTAAAGGAAGGTCAAATTACACAATCAATTCTGTTTGCATGTAATTGCATAGCTGTGGTTAGACTGAATAACCTACTGATATTTCTCAATATATAAATATGTATAACAATTTGAACAAGAAAGTGTGTAAAACTGATTATTTGTTAACATGACTGTAATTCTATTAATCACATGGCTATAATCTGGCATTTAAAAACAAATCAGGATTGCAAGTTCAACACAAAACAATTACGGTAGTTGCAACTGACCCACTGACAGACATTTTCCTTATAACCCATACTGGTAGTTTTTGCCAGCTGATGGAATGCAGTTCATAATTCATAAATGTAGTTATAACTATTATGTTGCTTGTGCAAACACACAATACTATAATCTAGTATTTCACGCTAACATGGCCCCATTTCAGCCGACACTCAAGTCAACCACTTAACTTTAACTAAGCCCTAGATATCAAGTTGCTGCTGGCTAACAGTCCACCAAGAAACATTAACAATACAATTATAGGAACAGTCAATTATGTTCCATCATGTTATCTTAAACAGTAGTCCCACCAGGGTGCTCTTACCATCTGCAAACAGAAAGCCAGAATAAATTAAATGAAAATATAAATTAATGAAATTAGGTTTTGTGTACATTACCACTTGGTTAAACTAGGCCCTATCACTTCCATTTCAGATAAATTCATACGAATAAATATTGAATTATTCAACTTGAATATTCTGGCAGCTATACCGGATAAAGGTCAAGAGCACTGACCTTGGATAATATATTGCTGATATTATCACTAGAATCAGAAAGTGATAATCAAGTCTGTTATGAGCTGTCTGTTACAGTTGAATAACAATAGTGGGTACACACATACATAACACCCAATATGGATTGTTAAATATCATATGAAAGGTCTACACAAGAAATTTGTTTGTGATAATTGTGTTTTAGGTGTTACCCTTTGATGATTTGTACATGTGTTCACTGAATAGATTCATTATCAATCAATTTTGTATCATGTATCTTGTGTTATGATAGAAACCACATCTAATCAATCGATACACAATTCCAAATAAACTACTTTTTCATACCGTTAGGTCTAAACCACCCAGATGTGAAGAAACACTGAAAATGAAATGGACTTCACTGTTTTCAAGAAATGGAGCAAAAACTAATGGAAACTGCTATATTATGTATGAAGCTGGACTTAATTGTCATTTAGATGAGCCATTAAAACAAAATATGATGCGCTGTATTGTCATAAATCAACTGATGAGAACGTAATTAAATTTATATATTTATTTATGTGATAGAACATTATGATTTCAGAATGAGCCATGCCATTCAAGATCAAATAGATTCAGATATTAATAGCTGAAGTATGTTTTAATAACCTATAATATGATCGAAAATGAAAGTCTGCTGCAAGCATAATTTGTCAGATCTCTCCCTTTTCTGTTCCATAACAGTAACTTGAAGACAATGTGAATGTCCATTTCCTGAAACAGGTCACGTGTTCATCTTACGCAGATTCAATAAAAATAAAGTTAATATCTGGACAGTTGTTATCCCAAGCGTATCATAATCATAACATATATGATGTAAATTAAACAGGTAAAAGTTGAATTGCAAAACTGTTTATAATATAAAATTATTAAAACAGAAAAACATAATAATAGTTTAACACTACTAATAGTAGGTAGATCTAAATTAAATAGCTTATAAATTCTCTATTTAAGTTTGCCAATACTAGATGTTTATAATTTATTGTACACAGTACAGGGATCCAAGTTTGCAGGTGTTCACAAGAGTTAAACATTCGGAATCTTAAACAAGCCAATCGCCTAGAAAATGACGATAGATTGTTCAGTGTAACAGCCAACATACCAAAACTCCCACTAATTCCGACCTTGGATGTGGCTAATTTGGGAAAAACTACAACTATTCCTGCCTGGAGAGCGTTAAGCTGTACTCAACTAGAACTTTTCCACGGTCGAAATTCTCGTCCCAAACGGCCAAAGCCTTTCAAAGCACAACAAACTTTTACAACGAAACCATACCGTGCATTAGACTAGCCAAAGCTTACATATAACAACGATTGGGCCGTCGCAAAAGTCACGGGGAAATGACCGATTACCTGCTTTCGGTTCCGTAGTCCGATCCGGAGCGATAGGTTCTAGTTTATAAACAGACTTTTAACGAAGTGTACGGACGGACGGCAAACTCCATAATCCGAAATGTCAAAACAGAGTCGCTCGACTAACTAGTAGCGAGTTTGGAAAGATATCCGGCGCGAACAATAGGCGTCTCTTCGTGCGCAAATCGTATTCCACGTAGAGATACATTATTCTAGATCCAGTAAATGACGTTGGACGACATAATACCGTTCCAGATGCGGCCTATAACGACGATAGATGACCCAGCCCCTAAAAAAAACTTCCCCACGTCAATCGGCCATTCTCATGTGGCGCTAGCCGAACATAGGCCACGCGCATGCGCACTGGTCGATTGACCTTGATATTCGTCTGCCCAAGTAAACAATCCGATCTGTCTATCTGTGATAGCTCGCTCATGGTGGAAGCGCTGAGAATCAGAATGTATATCTATCTAGTGTAGGCGTTTAGAAAATGGTCTGTTGTTGTTTATACACGGTTATTTGCGCAGTCGGGTGGTTTAATATAACCCCAAACGCCTTGTATTGTTATGCGCACTAATTCAAGCATGTCTGCTGAGAACAGGTCTGCCGGATTTATAATGTTAAAATGAGTTATAGAAGTACTTGTGCTCAGCTGACCTTTGTCTCATGTGTACAAAATTCCCTGGTATATTGTTAACTCTATGGTCAGCGTACTGTCTCCCTACAACAATGGGCATAGCGCTTTGTATACTAATATGAAATGATTAATCATTAAATCAGAGTTGGTTTTTTTTTACTGTAAAAAACTGTTAATAACTGTAAAAAAACGTAAAACACTGTAAAAACGTCATTCATTATAACTATAACCCAATTCTACTAGTCTTAATGGATGTCATTCAACACATTTATGCGATAGTGTCTTTCAGATATATTAATTTTTATTAACACACTAAACATTTGACACATGAATTTGTACATGAATACTAAGAATATAGCAAAATAATGGCATTTATCGGCACACAAAGTGAACATTGTCCACCCAAACAGTTAATAGTCTAATTCAACACTGCCTGTGGGAATCGTACAGTATAATACCAGCTTAAAAGCTTTGCAGTTGCCTAAACGATTTCGCACTTTAATGTGAATTTTTCCAAAGATGCTGATGAAACTAAATCCATTGAACATATTGTGTAGTGGACTCGCATTCTGGCAGCATTGTTAACTTGCTGGCTGATGACCATAACTTTTGCACTTTGCATATTTCTTATTTCCAATGGTAACATGTAAACAAAATTCCCACGTGGAATTATGTAGCCTTCCACCTTTATACATGACTAAAGGCTGGATATCAAATAATAATGACAGTATTATTTCACACTTTTCTATAATATAAGCCAACATGCAGGTATGTATCAATGTGACCATGAGAAAGTGTAACACTGCTTCAAATTAAAGTCAGGCTGCCTTTATGTGACATTTTAACAATATATGTCACCTTGGAAATGAAGTAACATCTTAACAACATCACAATAGTGTGTCAACATTGGATAGAGGGTTATTCCGAGACTAGTAGATTATCTGCCGTGTATACAAGTAGTAATTACCCACATGCCAGATATAGTTAAGTAGTTATGAAGGGGTCAACTAGACTGGATATTGGGTTATCATAATGGGGATTAGTATGTTAACTGAATTGCTGTATGATATATTGCAGTCGTGCTGTAGTAGATGTTGTTATATTATTATCATTTTACTATTTTATAGCTGCATTTAGTTTTTTACATGACGTTAATAACCGTTAATTAACGGTTATTAATAACGTCTGTGTAAAAAACCTGCCAATTCTGCATCAAATGATGCTCAATAAAGCACCTGATTCAACCGATATGCTGCAACAGTGAAGTTCAGTGAATTAGAACTGACACTTTTTTTATCTGACCTATCATTCTTGTTATCAAGCAAGTCACCTATTCCGGATGTGTGATACGCCAAGGAATGATGTCGTCGGTGATGAAGCAATTGTTATCTTCAACGCAGGTATATTCAACAAATAGACAATCGTACTAATTCAGAAACGGAAAAGGACAGGAAATTCAGAAGTATTATTCTTTCGACAAAATTGAACTAAATACATGATACACCCCCCCCCCCCAAACACACACGCAATCACTCACTCATGCCCTTACTTACTCACACGCTAATTAGAAAATTCCACTAGGCCTATACGTGTACGGAAATTGTAAAATATACTGATTGTAGTGTAATGAACCAAGATTTGTAGCATTTGTTATTTGTTTGTTTACGGGGATCACTTACTTTAAAATGCGTATGGCCTAACAATATTTTATACACAACGCTATGCAATGTCGGCATTGGCGCTAAATATCGTGCAGTTATATCTTTTTCTTGTAGGCCTTTTTTTTAATTGATGTAATATTCCGGAATGCATATGTTGAATGATCGATTGCTTGGTTGATTAATCGAAGATTGGCCGTAATGATTATAAATTATTACTATACAGGTGTGTCAATAACAGTCAACTGCCATAGAAATAAACACCCTTCTCGTAGCCATTGCGGCTGTGAGGAATTCCAAAAACTAATAAAACTAATGAGTGTTGTTGTTCTCGTATTGTATTTGACAGGTGTTTGTTGTTCTCGTATTGTATTTGACATGTGTTTGTTGTTCTCGTATTGTATTTGACAGGTGTTTGTTGTTCTCGTATTGTATTTGACGAGGAACATGCCGATTGTTTTTCTTTTCTTTATATTCTTTATTATTTGATGGCTGATGTTTGTTTATCCCGAGATAACTAATAAGTGTGGAAGTTTTTAAGTGTCCGTGTGTAATACTAGGTGTCATTGTGCAGAAAATTCAGGATCCCCCTTGCAATTTCAGCTGCTGAAATGCGTGACGTATCTGAGTTGACCGCGGTCTCCCGTCGGATTATGATACGTTTGACCATGTCCTGCCGTCCTATCTTTCCGCGACTAGGGCAATATGTCCAGTCTCTTAACTCAGAGGCCTTTAAATTGTCCATGAATCGTATTTTGGTCTCCCAACTGAACGTTTGTCTTCTGTCAAACTCATCATGTAGAAGTCACTCCGGGAGATGTTCGTTGTGCGGAAGTTGGGCAGGCTTGTTAATGTAATACTCTCTCGGCCAATTTTCTTGTTTTGTAATGTAGTGGCTTGCTATATATTGTGCATGACTCACACCCGTTTTTAGACTGATCCCGATTTATAATGGACTTCTAATATATTATGGCAAACTGTTCCAAACGGCGTGGGCTGCCACGACTACTGCGCAATTTAAGCCGAGACTCAGGCACTTGATATAGCACCTGACTGGATGACTTTCTAATGGACCAGAGCTGACACACTCAATTGCTAGAATTATTAGAGTTAGTAATCAAATATTGACATGAATACGCTGTCTTCTCGGTGGCCAATGTAGTTTTTAAGCAGCTAGTGTAGCATATGATCTTTTCCCCGTACATTTGTCACTATGTCAACCGCACAATTCCGATTTCACCGAATACATTTTGTGATATAATTAGATACTCCATAGCTGTTTCCTGCGAAAAGTAACAAAGACATTGACCAAAATAACAAATACTTCTTGTGTCAAGAATGGTGTTAGATTGTGGATGCTCTTAAGATGGTAGTAAGCAGTTATGCATACTGATATGACATGTTCCTTTGTTTTTAAACGACAATCTAAAATATATTCTAAGCCTTTTACTGGCTCATTAGGGGTAATGAATGACAGTGGCGTAGCGTCGGGTGCGTGGTGTGTGGACGACACAGGGCGGCGACTGTGAGGTGCGGGCAATATTGTAATGTTAATGCTTTCTTGTGATGTTGAGGTACAGTTTTGTTAACGGTTGTTTTCCCTGGCTGAATTTTGTTCATTAATTAATAATTAAAAATTTAAATCTTTTAAATACGTGTGTTCGCTGCAGTCGAAGCTGTGTTACGTTAAGGAAGGGGGCGGCCAATTTGGCTAATGCACAGGGTGGCTAAAACCGCCACTACGCCACTGGCGAAGGATTCACCAATGAAAGAAAGTTCACCAATGCAATGTGTCTTGTTGCAAGATTTCCTGTGAGAACTTTCAGGGGCATGTTAGCTTTTATTTATTTATTTTTATTGTGGAATAACTAAGCTTGTTACCTGCTCTGAAGAATCTGTAAGTCTTGAATTGCATGGCATGCTCAGGTATGGTGTTGAGGACGCAGTCATCAGTAAACAAATGGTTACTTCCCTTACCATTCGGAATAACTTACAAGTTCTATATGTTTTAAGGTTTATAGATGGTCGACTTCCGTTTAAGTTGTCTAAGATGTCAGACAACGTGGATAGACACGATCATATCGAATACATCCCTCCTTACCTGAACTTCGGATAACTTTTAATCACCAGTACACAGGACATCATGTCACCCGTGATGAACCCGTTAAAGCTCTTCTATAGTCTGTTCGTGCTGACTGTGTCGGAGGGTCTAGTCAGATCCACGAATGTGGTGTATCGTTCTCTTGTTTATTGCACCCTTTTAGCGTAGCCTCATAGAAAGGTCATACTTGTTGCTTATCGTTCAGCCGAGAACCCATACTAGATGGTTCTTTGTAATGTGGTAATGATCTAGGTGTCTGGAACATTATGATGAAGTGAGAGTGTAAATTCATTAAAAGCATATTTAACATGTGAAAATTTCATAAAATGAGAATTCTCGGTGTTTGTGGCAGACTCATTGATTTGTTGTTTGATTATCTATCAAATAGAAAACAGAGAGTTGTCATCAATGGGACAAGCTCTGATTGAATCATAATTGAAGTTGCATGCAGTTCCTCAGTGGCCTTTAATTGGTCCGGTACTGTTACTAGTTTGTTTTAAATGACACAATATATGACATAAGATCAGAATGGTGTCTTATCCCCTAAAGGACACCAGAATCACGAATAATGATTTGGAACTGCTTAATGCTTGATCGAAGCAATGGGCGGTTAAATTTAGGGCTGCCAAATCAAAACAATTAATTATTACAAGGAAAACGGCAAGGATCAATTATGCCAAGCTCCTGCACGATGGAATTGAAATAAAGTGGGTGGAAACACAAAGCCATCTTGGTATGATATTCACAGACAATTCTCACGGGAGAGTCAAATTCGAGACAGAGTCTCAAAGGCTGCTCTTATCCTAAATACTTAAGTTAGGTGTAGTCGTATTATTCCAAGAATTTTGAAGGAAAATATATACAAAACCGTCAACAAACCAATCCTGAAATACGGATGTACGATTTATGTTAATTGCCCACTCTATGTCTCAAACTATTTGCAAATAACACAGAGGAGTGCTGCGTTGGGATGCACAGGAGCTTACAAAGACACAAATCATACAACACTTGTGCATGAGCTTTCGTGGTCAACTCTAATAACCCGTCGTAACTATAATAAACTTGGTCAGTTGTACAAGATCAGTAGTGGAGCAAGTCTTCCATATGTCAGCGAGTTGTTTCGTCTTGAAATATTTGACGGACAATATGAGGTTCGAATAGTTAACAGATAGACATTTCCCCGTGTATGTACCGAGACCTATAGGAAATAATTTCTTCCATCAACAACGAGGCTGTGAAATGGTCACGCAACTAAACTGCTTGCTTGTACATCTCTTAATGATCTCAAAGAAGCTTTGAAGCGACATCTCTTCCCAAAACTAAACAGGGTCTTCTCTTACAGCACAGAAGAAGGCCTTGTCAATCACGCAATGCTTCAAATGGGGCTTAGTGCCCTAAACCAACATAGATGGGAATATAGTTATATACGTAACACTGCATATCCATCTTGCAATCACGGACAAGAAAGTATAGTTCACCTTTTCTTGGGTGCCTCACATACCAAGCGTACACACAAAACCTCTTGCACTCGGTAAGTCTCTTTGTTGGTGACATCCTCTTGGATATCCATCGCCTGCAAACACTTAGAGCCAAATAAACGACAATTAATACATTATTACGTGAGGATGACCGGCAGGATGATGCCACAAACAGAGCTCTATTTGATTCTGTTCATAATTATATTCCCTCGTCAGGGAAGATGACAGGATATTGAATACCAGCCAGTCTGAATGGAACGAGATACACTTATTGCTGTAGGTCGTTGTAAATCATCTGAAAATAAATCATGTTAAAATTAACACTCTAAATATGACGAAAGTAACGTGCCAATCTCAACCTAGCTCGCATGTTAATGCCAACAATGTTTTATAAAGAACATATAAAGCCAATTTGTCGAAGAAATTCTCTGTTGGTTAGCTTGGTCTTTCTAGAAATAGTTTTTCGATTTTGTTTTAATGAACATCATATAATAATAATATTTACTAAATGTCTTTAATAGCAGGATCCACCATCCGCGTCTTAGCTGACAAATGTTTAATCGTCAGTACAGGGAAACATGGCAACTGTTATCTGAAGACGAAACCAGCACTTCTGTATCTTCCAGAATTACCGAAAATGTACGCAAAATACTCTCGCATTACGCAGTATATTCAGTCTGAAATTTATGTACAGTTAAGATTCTACTGTTTTTTATTTGCATACTTTGTGGATTAAATGGGGTCATGAGATTTTGCATTTCGTTGAATATCCAAGCTGTAGAATGCCTAATTTGCCACGGAGGCCCTTGATGAGTTCTTATACTACCGCGTGAGCATCTTTTAGTTGTGATGCTGAATTCAATTTTGAGCATGACCTGTCTATGAAGAATCCTGCAATATTGACTTCACAGGATTTTTACAATCTTCATAAACATCTCAATCCACCTTTCTGATAATGAGGTATTCAACAAGCCAATGCTGTGACCGTCGATCCATTCATGATGTCGTGTATCCAGTCAAAGGAAGGTGTTGGTGATCACGAGAGTATGTACAGAACAACAGCATTGGTGTTTAATCACCAGAAAATTGATCTGCCAGTGATTCTGTTCTAGGTCAAAGAGTCCGTTCTTACTATTGCGTTGAAGTCACCACTGAGGATAGGTTTATATAATTCGGTTGAACGTTGATGAGCGCTTCCAGTTATTCGTAGAACTTGTTCTTGATTTTGGTCAATTACTGATAAGTTCTGGTGATTATGCTAATTGTCTACGTTAGTTATCAGGTCACCAAAGGTATTTGATAACCGTGGGAAGTGAAATCAACCGTTCACCGTACCATGCGAGAGATTTGCAAGCAAGTCATCTCAAACAAGACCACTGGCGAGATTACGTTGACGCTACCATCATGACACATTTTATTTAAAAATTACACATGGATTTGCTTATGGTTTAAGTTTAAGCCTTTTGCTTGTATTTAAGTTTTGGCATATTAAGCCACAATCTGTTGACCTATACAGCATGACATCATCATTAACTCTCTGGGGTGCACACTTTCTAGTTGTCGGTTATATGTGTATAACCCTGTAATTACTATGAGTTAGTGAGTGAATAAATGGGTGAGTAAGAGAGTTAGTGAGTGGATGAGATCTATCAGAGTTATCTATGCTTGTAACCTTAAATTTAATATAATCTGCAAAAGGACTAGACTCATACACGTGTTTGTGAAATGTCTCCTTGGAGAATCGTCCTTCCGCCATATATTTCTGGTGAGACTAGCGCCGAGGCTAGCCCAAATACCTATTCATCGATTCCCGTTAGTGTGTCTATTATTATCGTAAACCTTAACAGTTCAGGTAGTTTAATTGTGTAATAAATTTACCGAACTAATAACAACTGAACTAAACCTGGATAATAAGCTTACGGTGGAAAAACAGATGAATGCTATATCAAGATCATGTTACTATCATATCCTGAACATCGGAAAATCCGTCAAAACATCACTGATGACGCTTTTAAATAGGTGGCGATCGGATTCTATTGTAGTATGTACTACAATAGTAGTAGCGTACTACAATCGTGGTACAATTACAAGATTGTTGATAACTTCGACATTCTTCCATGTGTAACGATTTTGTCTCATTGATTCCTATTGGATGAGATGGAAACGAGGAAAAAAATGACGGAATGTACCTGAAAAATAGAAAATAGTTTCTGACCGGTTTGGGAATGCGAACAAAGCAACCTTCCACGTGACGTAGTGGCATAGCTGACAGGTTTTGTGAATACTAAGATATCTCTATGCATCTTGTTACAAACAATTGCACTCCACTTAGAACGTTTTTAAAGATGAGGAATATCTTGGGAATATTTTCTATTGGTCGATTTTGACCCTGTGGATGGGGCGGTCTAGCGGTAGCGTGTTGGACCACAGATCACTACCACCCGTTTCGAATCTCGGCGTGGGTATATCTGAAGGTTGTTTCATCTTTCACTTCGCTTCATTACCGTTTGAGGTCGCTCGGCCCATATAGCCTACCTTGTGCACAAAAGTGGCCGTAAAACACCAATCATCATCATCATCTTTTGATCCTGTGGACATAACTCAAGAAAGTTAGTGTTTTGCAAAGGTACTAATAGTCTATACTTGAATCGTAGTACGCTAGTTTGTGGGGGATTTTAGAATGATTGTGGTTTAGTCGACTTGTAGATGCATGTTATAATATATTATGTATTTCACGACGCTTTCATACCGTTCACATATAATAACAGATGACTACCAAGTCTCAGTACATTCCGTCGATAATTAAATCAACACATATATCAGAAAGAAAAAAACAGCAACGGAAATGGAATAATTAATATTGTGAGACCGATTGGGTAAATCTCGTAATGACGTCATACCGTACTAGGTTTGTAGTACGCGACGAGGATTGATTGAAGTACGTACTAGAATGAAGGTAACCTCTCCACCTGGTAAAACTCTGGTTCAGAGCCTAGTAACATCGCGTTAAGACGACGGAAATGCAATGTTGTGTGGCATCTCGAATACGCTTACAGGTGGCTTACAACTTGTACGGATCAGTGCCGCTCGTCTCGTAGCAAAGACATGCAAGCGGAAGCACATATCATACCTATATTGCAATACTTGCACTGGTTACCTGTAAAGTTCATATCACAGCACAGCATCGTTCTTTACCCGTACAAGACGCTGAACGGAATCGCTCTTGTTTATCTCACTGAACTAGTGGACAGATATCACCAAACGCGCTCACTGATATCAGAAGTAATTGGTACCACTTCCCAACACAAATATATCCGTAAATCGGTAGCTGTACTATGGAATGGTCTACCCGAAAACGAGAAACTTCTTGAAATGTACCTTTTTTTCTGGTCACTTGTAATTTCGCATTATGTCTAATCTTTTGTCTTTAAGTTTACTAAAGTGATTATAATTTTTATTTTATTTCTTCTCAATTGTATTTTCTATCATTCACCAAACGCGCTCACTGATATCAGAAGTAATTGCTACCACTTCCCAACACAAATATATCCGTAAATCGGTAGCTGTACTATGGAATGGTCTACCCGAAAACGAGAAACTTCTTGAAATGTACTGTTTTTTCTGGTCACTTGTAATTTCGCATTATGTCTAATCTTTTGTCTTTAAGTTTACTAAAGTGATTATAATTTTTATTTTATTTCTTCTCAATTGTATTTTCTATCATTATTGTTTTATTTGTTATTAATTGTATACATTCTTAAATTATGTGTTCACTGGAATTGGCGCTATATAAATGTTGCGTATTATTATATATTATTATTATTATGTCTGAGTAGATCTAATTACTGTGAATCGGCAACTTATGGCGACCTATTAAGTAGGCGAATTGACATTCTCGACAAGTTGGCGAATTCTTGATTGATGATGGTGTGTTAGTCTGTACATCGTGTGATCGGCAAATGTTGACGATCGTTTTAATAGCAATTTTTGCAATTCGCCAAATTAAAACGATCGTCAACATTTGCCGATCTACAATATACGGATACCGAACTTATGTAGCGCAGGAAGATGATAATTGATGTTTTACGGCCACTGTTGTGCATATGGTAGGCTAAATGGGCCGAGGGACATAGGTCCTCCAAAGGTAATGAAGCGAATGAAGTCAAAGATGAAACAACTTTCAGATATGCCCACGCCGAGATGCGAACACGGGTGGTAGTGATCTGTGGTCCAGCACGCTACCACTAGACGACGGAGGCGCCCTGTAGCGCAGGAAGAGAACAATGATTCAGAATGGGACGTTAAAATTTGACACATTAATGGACCCCCAAACTAAATTAAGGTTCATTTAGGCTTCAGCAGTTCATACTAGATGCACTTCTAAAATCCTTACATTACAAACAAATTATACCAGTGCGTTAAAACTGTATCTGACGTCAGTAGCTATAGTTATAATTATTTTTAGTATCTGTCGATTTTAGTTAATTTCTAATCCTGCTAATAACTGCTCGAATCTATGAACCATATTCCAAATAAATTCTTATACAATTAATGTATTCTTCTATTCGATCCCATCCTTTAATAACCCAAATTTTTCATAAATTCCTTTACGGAAATGCATTTAACAATTTAATTGATAAACCATGCAGTTGATTAAACAGAAACTGGTCTATGACCTGTCGCAGTGCATCCTGATGCACCCACTCGTCTATAGAACAACAGTAGGACGTCTTCGTGACTTGGCTGGAAGCGAAGTTGACCACAGATGTATAATACCTGTGTTCAAGTCGCAGCTCGGCTCTGTCAGAAGGGTGTTTCATCTTTCACTTCGCCTCATTAGCTTCGGAGGTCGCTCGGCCCATTTAGCCTATACGTTGGCCACAAAAGTACTTTTTATATTTACAAAAGTTAATAATGTTTTTGATAGTCTACGCTTAAACATACAATAGAGAATATATCCTACCGATAAAAACAAAAGATAAAATGTCGACCAAATGAACGATACAAATGTAAACACCACTATATATATATATATATATATATATAAACACAAGTATACTAGGGGCCACTCCAACTACGCGTATCATTACTGATATGATGTCACCGAGCTAACGTCCCACTTTCTGACCTATGCATGTCCAGTCTGCCCAATTTTAAGAGTCATTATATTTGACAAACAGCGTACGCGCGTCATTCACGAAATAAAAAAACGCATTGCCAAGAACACCAATGGCTAGATATCGTATTAAAAAGTGATGTCTTGAACTACAAATCTAAAATGTTCGAGTTCTTAATATGGATATGTGCGTGTGCGAGTGACCACGGGTGTACGCGAGTGCGTTTCTGGGGTTGTTATTGTAGTCGCCTTAGGCTTATTTCACATTCCTGCTTGTTTTAATTCAGTCCTATTTCAAGGTATATTATAATAATATATAGCTTTGATCATCAGATCCCATATGATCGTGATGTAATACTTGGCATTTGATTATATATTTTTTATTTATTTCCTTTGATAAATTATTAGACGAAACCATCTCCGATAATTTTTCTTTTAAAATGCTTGCTTTAATTCGTAGTTTGATGGGTGGCGCTATCTGGCGAATGCTAAACACAATAGCGCAACCAAAGTTAGGAAGTCTATGCCATTGAGAAAGTCGGATCTTTTAGAATTCTTTTACCTGGAAGGACGCAGAGTAGAAAATTAATAATTGACACAGACATAGTTAAATATATAATCTATCTATTTATTAAACAATATTGCACAGAGTACAATTATTAGTTATAATAAATGCTGTATTCAATACTGTATTTTGAGGTAAATAACAGTCCTTCTACAACAGTGAGTATGTACAATCAGTTTTGATTGGCTGCTGCAGTAAAAGCATCTACATTATTATTATTATAACTTAATACTGGTAGCAAGGAGACTCAAACCTATGATATTTAGATGCATATATAATACCCCCATCAACTTGCAAACCCCCTACTTATCATTAAAACTGATATAGTTATGATTTGACAGTATATTGTCATCATTACATTTTTACAGCGTTATCAAATGCAGCAATAAAAGTGAATCCTCTAAGCTGAGTCACCTGATGAATTGTCCATAGTTAAATTCAAGATTCTTTGTGTCCATAACTTATTACACACACACACATTATTTCCGTTTTATTCAATGAATTATCTGTGCAAGTATGATGGTTTTTGTAGGCTAATATTAAAAACCCACATCCTCTTTTTTATCTTAGACCTCCAAAAACGTCTGGATAAGTTGGCTAAAATTATAAATCCTTACAATAAATGTTGTATTGCTAGTTTATGGCTAACTAATATAAGAGTAAACACTATCATTCAAACTTAGAGTACAAGCAGTTATAGGTAACAAATCTTTGATATCCCAGCTGATTATTGTAATAAAAATTGTCCATTCAAAACTACACATGCTGTGCCAGCTACCTCAAGTCTCTGATCATCTTTTACTGTCAGCCGTAATTCTCCACCACGAGGTGAACACTGATAAGCTTAATAAATTAAACACAGACCAATTAATATAATCTGATGGCTACTTAAACAATATAATTCAACATATAAGCTGAACATGATAATGAAATGTATAAGCTGAACATGTAGCTAAAATATGGCTATGATCAAGTTGTTTCTGTGCAGTAGATTGTATAAAACAACTTATAATATAAGGTATTGGTGAGTTTGACAAATAAGATATGTTCTCACCAAAAAGTTTCTTTTTTCCAAGTTCATCTGACCAGTAGGGTGCTAGGACTGTATGTGCTGATCCTGTAGAGATACAAAATTTGAATGAATTAGTTCTTAGACACACACACACACAACTTAATGTCCTTCGGCAAACATGTTTATATATCGGATTATGTTAATACACACTAAAATACACACACACTTATAAAGCCAGAATAGACAATAATAATTGTACCAGTGACTGGATCTTCTGGAATGCCAACCCATGGCGCAAAATATCTTGATACAAAGTCATACTGTTCTTGTGCCTTTGTACAAAGAGTGACAATGACACCAGCAATCTTCCCAGTGTTGTGTGCTGACATCATTTTGTCAGTCTGTGGCTTCAGCTGCTCTATAAAGGACCTGAAAATCATCATTGCATTATAATAAATGGTATTTATTATAAACAGTATAATCAGTATACATTTGTACAGTGTTACCCTATTTCTATTTCCTGATAATGGCACCAGCTTACTCAGACTGCTACAGAGTTTCTCAACTATCACAGAATGATGATAAATCAATATTTATTCATATCACTGTACACACATACATACATATATTCCAAGTTAAGTGCACACAATGAAATGTGTAGAAGGTAATAAAAACAGAATGATCTCAATGAATGTACTTTATTTCTTTACAATGTGCAAAATTCACATAGCGTGCAAAGTCAATTTCATGATTACCTAGAATGGCCTTATCTGAAATTAATTTGCTGTGCTTCATGGAAGTGAAGACACCTAATGCATACAGTACTTCTTAGAATCTCTACGTGTAAGTGGATTAACACATTATGTATATATGAAAGTAATAAACTGTAATATTTCATAATTAAAATAAGAAGACTCTCCAAACTTACATTACATTATCACTAAGAATTCTGGTTGAGACCATATTCTATTAGAAATCATTCAAACTGAGACACCTAGACTAAAGTCAAATAATTAGGTGAAGAATATACAAATTAAGTGTACAGACTTAGTAGAAGTATTGAAGAAACCACTTTAGAAACTTCAGTATCCCCAGAAACACATCTGAGAACAGTGTAAACATGTCTCCAGATTTCAAATCAATTGTCAGTGTTACCTATTTCACATTCTGACCTATAACACACCACAGTTCATGCTTTAGTAATGGACTGAACTCGAGCAGTAATTAGTATTAGAAAGGATGCGGGAGAGAAATAAGAAGCCAGATCAGATCAGTAACTGGACAAATATGATAATGAATAAACTGAAAGGCAAAATTACCTTGTATAGCAGTCTTTGATCCTGATGAGAAGCTTTTTGGTTGAAGATGAATAAAGGATTGCTTGGATATTTTGCTCTGGATCTGGCAGGACTAACTGGATATAGAAAAAAATGGAATAAAACAAAGCAAAGCAGACCTGCTTCGCTGATACTTCTAAGTATAACATGCAATTACGGTTTCTATTTTCACAGCTACATAAGGTGCTGCTTTCAAAGATTATAAATTTAAATACAGCAGTTATCACTCAACTCATATACATTAAATTGTATATTATTATCATTGTCTGAAGCACTTTGTTATCAAATTATTCTTATCTAAATCAGCTTTTACCTTCAGTAAATACTCTATTTCTTCTTGCTGCTGCAGTAATAATAGTGGTATACAAAATTAACACATATGTAAATGTACTGGTATAAATATTTAAGAAAAAACATCAAACTACACTGTCATCCCAGTAAAATGATGTTAATAATTTACAGTCCTGAAAAAATAATGTGAGCAACCAAAAATTAATAACTTAAACATATAATCTGAATATAAGTGAAATTACATGCAATATAACTGTTTGAAAAAAAATTTCAACTGATTTACACACACATACACATATCCATGATATCCCACTGTCTCAAAATATTTTCTAATTTATTTTGAAAAGGATAAAATAATTTTTATTCTTTAAGTTTATATCCAGATCTAGCATTAGAAACTGTTATGTCTTTGTGAGCTTGTGTTAAATAAATTAACTGACTTTACAAAATTAAAAAGATTCTATGCAAGTTCTGACTGAGTGGTGCTATTTCCTTTATATGGTTTTGAGTTTAACCATATCTAAAATTTAAGAAATCGTAATCCTATAAAATGTAATATACTGCTGTGATATTTAAATGTTCTATTACACACAATTCTCAGCGTCATATTATTTTATTATAACAATGAAATAATAAGTCCTTTCTCAAAACCATTTTTAGTTAAATTTTTAATACCCAAGTACACACGATTAGATTATTGATATCTTATTTATGACAGGCTTTAGTTTACAACAAAAGTGTACTTGATCTGAATATAAACATAGATTCTCATAAATCACTTTGTTACTTGGCTGTTGATATACCTGAATTAATTAATAAAAGCTGATCATCAAAGCAAATTATTAAAGCCAAAATCTGGTTACAATATAATCAGGTTATAAATGTTGAAAGCCACATCATAGAGACAAAGCATTACATATTAAAAATTAGAAATACCTCATCCTCATTTTAGACACAAATGAAATTATTGAATTTGTGAAGTTAAATTACTAATATAGACTGATGCTCTTCAAGGCTGAGGAGATGTTTGTAGGTCCTCCCTTCAAAGATATTGTGAAGATTTGGTGGCATTATGAGTTGACATTTCTCTGTGATATTAAACTGACAGGTGTGAAACACAAAATACAGATATCCACAAGAATGTCCTAATTGCTCTATATACTCGCCTATAAGTAGCACCCGCGTATAAGATGCACCTGATTTCAGGACCAATAAAGCCCCTGGAATCAAACCCGCATATAAGAGGCACTAACATCAGCAAATTACCAGCAATATTGATTCAAAACCAAAAAATTCATCATCGTTATTCTCATTACTGAACATCTGTTGTATCTGTTCGTGTGTCATCATACATCTCTTCGCCTTCTTCATCCGAGTCAGTGTCTGATTTGTCGTACTGTTCAACCCACAATACATCACTTTCCGTGGTATCTAAATCATTGCTGATAGAGCACTTCTTGAACAGTTTGGTAATGATGGTGGGGTCAAGTCTCCCAGGCCATTTTCCCACTGTGCGACGACAGGTAACAACGGCCGCTTCAGGTTGTCTGCTGCTGTCTGATTGTTTCTGTAATGCTGTATGGAGTAGTTTATTAGTAGTTCCCATGTGCCAGCTTTGGAAGTAATTAACACATTGTTTGCTGTAATAATTTTCCTTTGATGTGGCTTCTATCGTCGTTCTTTGCATGGCCCCATTTACCACTCCATTCAATTACACATGCCACATATTTTGATAGTAATAACATGTCTTTGTGATCACGTTACTAATTAGAACATCAGATTAAATAATCATGGCGGTTATCATGATTAAGTTTGGCTTTGAAAGACAACATAGAAAATACACCTAATACATTTGTTTATTGTTCATATATTCATTATTAAGGTTGAAAAACAATATTAATGTATTTTCCCCTAAATTACGTCAAATATACCTTCCCTTTTAGCCTTACACATGTATATGCACGTCATTTTGGTGTTGATTTCGTAATATAAAAAGTGCGACTTATGTGTGAGTATGATTCCATATTTATAGGTAGTTTGCTGTCTGAATGCTAGAAGCCTAAGATATAATGGTATAATCTGAGGTAGAATATAACAACACAGAAACATTATGCAGAGCAACTAATTGCAACTTAAATAATAAAATTGACGGCTTAACCAGTTCTCCAAATATTCAGTTATTCAAACCCTGAGACAGGCTCGGAATGCAGGGGAAAACTATTACAGTTTATACAGGCACTCAACATAGACATACCTGGAATGGCCGTGGAGGGTTTAATGGCAGCATGAGACTGATAAAGTTTGCTTGTTTCCGAGCAGTAAGCTGGCCACTTAAAGTTTCAAAAATCAACTTGTCACTTTTGTTTTCTGTAAATAGATAAGACAGCCATTACATTGGCTACTGCTTTCCCATGTTCCTGATAACACTTTTATTTTTGGTGTCTACCAATTTGATATAGATGTAATTAAATGTAATGAAAGCATATAACATATGGTACAATAAAATTCTGATAGAAAACCCTTGTATAAGATAATATATATATATATATATATATATAATGTGGCTAACTAATTCAAATGATATAACCAGTATGTACTCCATAGCAAGGACAGTCTAAATGTTTCTTATTAAACATGTTATGGGCAAGAAAAATATCATAATTTATTGTGCTGTATTTGATTTTAGCAGGTGACATATATTAAAATAAAATACAAATATTAAAATCTATTCAGTGGGTAGCATTCTGTTATATAAGTACATTTTGTGAAATATCTATTCTTTGCTCTAATCCAGCACCTTCTTAGTCAGACTTTATCAAACTTTTTATTTTCATGATTTTGTTAGCGCAGATTAACAGAAGTCATAATAAGATTTGTGGAGAAAAATTAACACAATATACAGCATATTGCCATACATTAGAGTAATGATTAGTATATACAAGTTTTATTTTTCCTCAAACAATATGTACTCACTGACGCATTCAAATAACACTGCTGATGAAGCTAATGTGGCGTGTCCACATAACATCACTTCTTTGGCTGGAGTAAACCATCTTAACTTGAAATGGTTACCTAGTAAACAAGTCAAAGTTGTGAGTTAGACTAGCTTCTATGAACACACACACACACACACACACTAATATCATGAAGTTCTATAGATATGGTATTGAAATTCATACATTCAGTGTAACTTGTTTTAATAAAGCTCACACACACACACACACACACACACACTAATATCATGAAGTTCTATAGATATGGTATTGAAATTCATACATTCAGTGTAACTTGTTTTAATAAAGCTCACACACATACACACACACACACAGACAGACACACACACAATTATACAGATATACAAGTCATTACTTACTTTCACTGAAACTTTCATCAGGTGTATACTGTTCAATGAATGCAGTTTCTGACAAATTCATTTCTTTTGCAATGTTTTGTCTGATATCATCAGTCAAGATCTATAAATAAAGGAAACAAAATGTAAAACACATGACACTGTATGCCAAATTCAAGCTTCATAGCAACAATTCTATATAAAGTTTAATTTAGAAGTGTATTGTTTCTATTTGGAAAGATACTCCACAGTAATAACTTGTTCTAGGGGCTACTCATTGTAGCTTGAGTGAGTGCAAGAAAGTTTTTAATATCCATTTTAAATATTGACTCAATAGGTTATTGCATTTTTTTACAAATTATGTAATAACTTTTTATATATATATATATATATATATATATATATATATATTATAATAATAATTTAGATTTTTTTAATTCTTAAACTGTACATGTACAGTACAGTACATGTACGTGGTGTTATATAAATCACACATTATTATTATTATTATTAATCCTTCACCAGATGCTAAGGTATACATGCAATCAGCTAACAGAGTCTACAGACTTTGACATAAATTGATAATTCTAAGCTGTACATGTTATGTGTTGACCAGGTGATTTATGATTTTACTTATTCAGCTGAAGAATTTGATCAAACTTGGTTAAAATACCTGACGAGGTTGTGCCATAAGAAGGGGGGAATTCCGGATGTAATTATCACTGACGTCACGTTAAAATATACAGTTACGCGTTACCAGGACAAACACGGGACACCGAGTATGTATGAAATGACTTTTCTGTATCACGGTAACACCTGTCTATTCCAACTTTCCATTTCGCATTAATTTTAAAGTTGTAGTGGTTGTGCGTTAAACAAGTTATAGAAAAAATAC